>OY293310.1:17743391-18128952 GCA_958502075.1 Orchestes rusci | reverse complement strand
GATTTATGCGTTCGTTATCCGGAATCCGGAAATTCTTCATTGGTCGAAATTTACTTGGAATTTCAATCAATTCAAACTGTTTTCAAAGGATAACAGAGCCATAAGAATCCGACCTATAATGGAGAATTTGCACATTTTTTGGAAATATGAAAAATATAAGGATTAGTAAGTACTGATGCCATTGATGTTTGAAAAATCAACCTACGTCCCTCTAATAATGTAGTAATCACCGATTAAAGAGCACCAATCAACATCCACTACGTCACAGAATACACTATCTATCTCCGTCTGACGTATCGACTTAGATGACTCTCTCTCTCTCGGGAGGGTAATATGGCCCCAACCCTTTTTGCGATCATGCTGTGAAATTCGCGTCTTCTTTTTCATTTATTTATTTTTTTTTTTGGGTATTTCCGAAAAAATTTTTTAGCTGGGGACTTTCAAATGATGTCTAGAATACGTATATAAAAATTTCAAGTCATTTGAAAATGTATGCAAATTGTCCATTGGTAATAGCAATATGGATGAATCATTGCCAGAAAATCCTACTGAAACATTACACAGAAATGTCCATGAAACATTACACAGAAAATGTCTGTGAAACATTACAAAATGCGACATTTTCACATACAGGGTGTCCCAGCAAGGGTGGCCACCGGCCATATCTCAGAAAACTACTGGACCTAAAAGTTCAGGAAAAAAAAATTATCACTAAAGTGGCCCACGAGAAAATGCTGGGAAATATTTATAACTTCGAAATTTTTCCGCTAGGGGACGCAATCAAAGCTTAAATATTAAAATTCGAAATTTCTCCGGAAATTCTCAGATTGAGGTATATCTTTATCAACATGGTTAGAAAGCCTAGACAATTTCACGTCTTTTTTGGTACAGGGCTCATTGGCGTACCGATCTTCGTGTGAGTAGGGGAAGGTAGTGAAAGTGTAATTGTTCAAGTGGCTGTAACTTATAAACGACTTGTCCGATTTTGTTGCGTATAGGCTTGTTTGGAAGATAAATGTGAGTACTTTCGTATATCGTATCCAGTGATGCGTGATTGTCTCCAGAAAAGTTGGTAGAAGGCGTAATTTGAATTAAAAACTGTTATTTTCGTTTCACTGCAAAAAATTTAAATGGTACGGTATAATTCTGATAACAGAAATCGAAATGAAGATCAAATTTACAAGAAAAAACCTTAAAAAAAAAAAAAAAAAAAAAAAACCTTAAAAACCTTAAAACATTAAATTATACATAATTTGGACTAGTTATTATTATCAGAATTATACCATACCATTTAAATTTTTGCGGTAAAATGAAAAATACTGTTTTTAATTCAAGTTACCCCTTCAAGCAATTTTGCTGGAGACAATCACGCACTACTGGATACGATGTTCGAAAGAACTCACATTTATCTTCTGAACAAGCCTATACGCAACAAAATCGGACAAGTCGTTTTATAAGTTACAGCCACTTGAACAATTACACTTCCACTACCTTCCCCTACTCACACGAAGATCGGTACGCCAATGAGCCCTGTACCAAAAAGACGTGAAATTGTCTAGGTTTTCTAACTATGTTGATAAAGATATACCTCAATCTGAGAATTTCCGGAGAAATTTCGAATTTTAATATTTAAGCTTTGATTGCGCCCCTAGCGGAAAAATTTCGAAGTTAAAAATATTTTCCAGCATTTTTCTCGTGGCCACTTTAGTGTTCATATTTTTTTTTCCTGAACTTTTAGGTCCAGTAGTTTCCGAGATATGGCCGGTGGCCACCCTTGCTGGGACACCCTCTGTATACAGGGTGTCCCAACGATAGAGTAAAGTAGGTTTTATCATATAGGATATGGAAAATATCAATATCAATATGCGTCCACAGGTTTAGGGGGTGTAAATAGCGCACATTCTGAAAATATTTGGGAAAAACATACAGGGTGCGTCACAAAAGTATGGCACGAAAAAAGTATGATTTTTTCTAAATGTAACCCCCTGTATATTAATTGATATTTCAATTCTTTTTTCAATTTGGAACAAAAAATTGTGATACAACTAATGTCATTAAATTCAACCGTTATCGAGATTATCGCGTTTTAAAAATGGCATTTTTTGCAACTTTGACATGCTATAAAACTCAAACTATCCAAGTTAGAGGAAAATGGTTTGCACTTTCCTATCTTGACTTTTCAAGAGCTCTTCTGTCATTTGGATAGAAGGTAACGTCAACAGTCAACTTTTTTCGGCACATTTTGACATTTTTACACAAGAATGAATTTAATCTCCTTGAATAGCTCTTGAAAAGTTAAGAGAGGAATGTGCAATTCATTTTTCTCTAACTTGAATAGTTTGAGTTTTATATCATGTCAAAGTTGCAAAAATGCCATTTTTAAAACGCGATATCTCGATAACGGTTGAATTTAGGAACATTGGTTGTATCACAATTTTTGTTCCAAATTGAAGAAAGAATTGAAATTTCAATGAATATACAGGAGGTTCCATTTAAAAAAATCATACTTTTTCGTGCCATACTTTTGTGACGCACCCTGTATGTTTCCAAGTATTTTCAGAATGTGCGCTATTTACACCCCTAACCTGTGACGCATATTGATATTGATATTTTTCATATCCTATATGATAAAACCTACTTTACTCTATCGTTGGGACACCCTGTACAGTGTGTCCACTCAAGATCGCACCATATGGAAAACTTTTTTTTTATTATTAAGTTTACGAAAAAAAGGTTATTCTTTATAAAAAGTTCTGCATGATCCAAAACCTAAAATGCAATCATCAGGTATTCAATTTTTCCAGTCGTATACGAGGTATATCAGAAAATATGAATTTTGCTCAAGAATAAAGTACCTTTATTTTTGATAATATCGAAAACTTTAATCAGTTATCTCTTTATTCGTTAAACATTTGATAACCTTTACGTCTCTCAACCTCTATGTTGCATTATTTTGATGATTTCAAATAACTACACTTGCATTTGCATTGTTATTGTAGTTAAAAAAGAAAAAAGGGTTCTTTCCTAATTCGATGTTATTGTATATTTAAACGTAGTTTTTAGTTCTAAACAACTTTTCTCAATAAATATGTCATCAAAAATAAAGATATTTTCAACATACTACCTCATAATCAATAAAATTTCTATAAAATATTGATAATCCATCATCTATGGACTCAGTACCTACTTGTGTAATTTGGTGTTAATTAAAGCGAATTATAAAGCTTTTGCATCAACGTAGGCGCGGCTTCGCGCTCACGAAATTGCAATTTCATTCCACCTTCTTGTTTTGTTGTCATCAACGAACGCGCGGCGGAGCTCACTTTGTTGTTGTTCGCCTTTGTTATTAGAGTTTTGAGGCGCCCCCCTTTCTTTCTTCTCTGAAGTCTTGCTTGGCCCGTAGGCGCACTGCAACCAGTTTTGCAGAAAATCCTCGTTACATGTATCGAATTCTGTTTTTGTATAGCATGTGCCATGTTTCTTTGAAGGACGACATCTTCGTCCCGACGGAAAAGCGGAAATAGCCAGCTTGATATGAACGTTGAAGGCAATCGGATAGAATTGTAAGGATTATTCGTAAAAGGGATCAGTATTGTGTATATCTGTGAAGCAGCTACTAGCCCGAATTAATTGAAAATCTCTCGATGTTCGAAGGATCAACACAACATGTACAACTGCGTGTAAATGGAAACAAACTATGTAAACGCATTCGAATGCATGAACAATCGACTCTAGCGGGTGTAATTAAGTTTGTAGATAAATAATCCTATTGTAGTAGTCTGTTGTTTATCGCAAACAAATTCCAGCAATGGTGCCGTCGCTTCTATGGCATAGTCGACAAAAGCAAGTGAATTGAGTGGCTTTCTTTTGTACATCTATTCGCTGGTTTGTTGAAACTCACATTTTGCACTGTGTAATGCGTTTGTTATAAAAATTACCTATATTATTTCATTGTGACAATATTGGAGTGTCAGAATATCCTGTCAAGTTTTATTTAATTTGTTCAATTCCAAATAATGTAATCCATTCCTAAAGCACAGCATATACTTCAATAAGTCATGGGCTCAGAAACCCAACTAGTGCTATAAAAGAGATAAATATGGATTTTGTGAGACATGTGAAGCCTTTGAGTGGAGCTGGAGATTGGCCGATATGATATCATAAAATGCGAGATATAATACATCAACATAAAGGAGCCTCAGGCGTTATCGATAGTTATCTAGTTAAATCTGCACCACTTGCAGAAGACGCAACGGAAGCACAAATCAAGAAACAAGGAATATTCCGATCTGTTTGCTTATATCTATGCCAAGTCAATGATAACGATCAGAAGATCATGGATAAGGAATCAGCATTCGAAGCATGGAATGCATTGAAGCAGCAGTTTGAAGCATCAAGTGGGTATCAGCTTTTCAAAGTTTGTACAGATTTTTTCGCATCTGCCTGGTCATCAAAGGATGATATTTTCACTCATATCGCAATAAAAAAAGATTCATGGGCTGAATTGAACAATGGTCTATAAGAGCTAAGGAAGAGTTAGATCAAGAGACAGATACAATATAGGAAGAGGGGGATCTTGAATAAGAAAGATCCAAGAGCCAATACTATCAGTCACTACTGTGAAAAGAGAGGCCATCGGGTGAAGGATTGCCGCAAATGGAAAGCAGATGGGCGGCCACCTAGAAATCAAGACAGAGCAACAGCAGTGTTAGCATGTTACCAATACAGCGGTTTACTTTAGTGATTATGTGCATTTTAGTGTTCCATGTCCAATAAAAGCTTCTGGAACAGATATGCTTAAGGCTGTTGGAAACGGCATGTTATGACACTGAATGATGTGTGGTAGGTTCCGGAAGTTTCAAAAAATCTTTTTTTCGTTTTGGCTGCACATGACACGAATGTCAAAAGTGACTTCCAATCATCTGCAAGACAGTGCTGTTACTGGTAGAAGAGAATTTGGTGGGACCCTATTCAAAACTGATATAAATATATCAAGCCGATTGTTCCTCAATCAACAGTCTCCATCAATACAGCTATTGCTGACGATTCTATGCTTTAGTTGTATCATGAAAGATGGGAACACCAAGATAAGGATCATGTGAAGAATAAACCACATCAAGAATCAGTGTAATGTTGACCAGAGACTTATGTGAACTATGCATGTATGGAAAGTTACATCGTTCGCCAATTCGATCCAGAGTGAAACCAACACAGCCTGGTGAGTTGTTTTCTGTGGATGTGGACTTTTAGATCTGTCGTTCCAGAAGAAAAGGTATTTGATTGATTTTAGAAATACTTATACAATGTTCAGGTATGGGTATCTATAACGAGAGGAGTCAGAAGCTGAAGATGTCTTGAAGGACATGCTGGCTCATGCAGAAAGGATGGGACATTCAGTGAAAGAGATTCTGTCAGATGGTGGTAGAGAGTTCGATAGTGAGTCGTTCAAAGAAGTTTTCAAGGCAAGAGGTATCACACTGAGGGTAACAGCATCTTATACGTCAAAGCAAAATGGTGGTAGTGAGCGTGAAAATCAAACGATCCTTGAAATGGCTCGAACATTCAAGTATTTCAGTCCAGAAGCAGAGTTTTCTGTGGCAATCTGGACAAAATTGGGGAGCACAGTTATTTACATTTTGAATAAAGTTATTTTTCTCGGGCCGCGCATGCGCTTGGATCAGGGCAACTGGTGGCTGGGTGATATCACATGTGACAATATTTTTAACCTCCAAATTGCTGTCAGTGTCACTGCCAAGTTTGAATGAGTTTTAATCGAGTTTCATGAAGAGTAACATACCTATTTGTTGATTCAATAATACATAAATAAAACGTGGGTAAGTGAATTTTAACTATAGGTCAAGAAGCGCCATTTCTGTTCAAGCAAATGTCATATTTTTGTTTTGACATCACTTTCGCGTTCACATTGCAGAACAGACTTCATGCTCTATCCTTGTTCTACTTTCAGCAAGACAAGGATAGAAGCACGGTCGTGAACGTGATACTGCTTGTCACTTGCCCTGGTTAGAACGCATGCGCATTACGCTATTGGCGAGAAAAACAGCCCTATAGAACCGGGAAATCTTGTGCTGAAGGCCTAAATCCATATGAGCTTTGGCCTGGAAAAAAGCCTAGAATAAATCATCCCAGGATAATTGGCTCAACTTGTAATGCTCATATTTCTAAAAAAGGAAAATGATGGATTTGGGTAAAAAAAAAATGAAGTTTATCTGTAAAGAGATGTGAAGTTCCAAGAGAAGTTACAAGATTGTGACCTAGAAATGGAACTAAAACTGCCTTTTCAAGCGAAAATAGAAGAGAAAGAAGAAGAGCAGCAAGATATCGAACAAGAAGATTTACCCAGAACGGAAAAAGATAGTTCAAGTGAACACGAAGAAAGCAGAGAAGAAAGCCCGTATTCGGGAAAATATGCACTGAGAGATCGTTGAATTATCAAAAAGCCAATAAAGACTTTGTTGCTATATCTAAAGAAATTGTTACTTTATACTTTATAATGTTTATAAAGTAACAATTTCTGATACATATCAAGAAGCATTGAGCAGCAGAGAGAAGTTTCATTGGAAAAGAGCAATGGACAGGGAGATCAGTTCTCTTATGGAGAATAGTACTTGGTTTCAAGGTTTCAGAGGTTAACTTGCAAAAATGCATAATATTCAGAATCAGGGAAAGTGTTGAGAACCAAGGCAAGTTTTTTCTACAGATAAGCAGAAATCGTGGCAGCTGTGAAGCAACGAATAAAATTATTAGGGATTGCAGTGATCTGGCAGACCATTTTCATTCCAATTCTTCAAGTTGATAATTCTGCAGCTGTCAAGTTAGCCCAAAAACCTGAGTTTCATGGCAGGGCAGAACGAGAGATATGATAAAGTTGAAGGACTTTTTTGTTAGAAAAAAAGTGCTAGAAGGTTATCTTTAAGCTTAACAAATATCGACGGAAGACCAATTAGCTGATTTGATGACCAAGCCAGGGTTGCAGTTGTTATCTAAGCACTACTGAAGATAAGAGTTTTTCTTACAAACAAGGGAGAGTGTCGAAAGTGACAGTTTTCATTACTGAGAGGTAGTTATGTCAGAGTGACATTATTAGAGTGCAAGATTAATTCTTCAGTTTTCGCAAAATTGTTCATTTTCCATTAATAAATCCATTCCCAAAGCCCTTCCAAGCATATATTTTAATATGACTAACATTCAATTCCACTACAAAGTGGAAATTTCAGATTTCGGAGATCATCCACTTTGAATTAGGATTCAAAGTCACGCTTACGCCAAATTCAATGTAGATGGTTGCATATGATTTCCGTTTGCCAAGCGGAAATCTGTCACTTCCACTCCTAAATTAAATTGAATGTAGATCAGGTATAAAAGATAAGTTCTGTTGAGCACAATGGCGTAAAACCTCAGATCATTGAAAGACTAAAACCAGTGAAGGAAGATTTTTTTTATTTATTCACTTACTAGCTGACCCGGCAAATTCCATACTGCCTCATAATCAATAGTTAATGTTGTGCTAAATGAATTTGTTTCACAATTTTTTTTTTCAGTTTTTCCGATGTTTCAATAATTATTCTGTTATTCGTGGCGCAGACATAACAAACATATAAAAAATAAAAAGAATCCTCTCAGCGATTTTCCAGTTAGGATGATATGTTGAATATCTGACCACATTTCTAGGGTACTTTTTTTAAATGTTTAAACTGAAAACGTATCTATCGCTACAACACTCCAAATCCCAAATAGAACCTGCATATCTAATTTGGACAACATCCTTTGACAAAATTAAGCAAACATAACCACATTTTTGAAAAAAAAATGATGAGATCCCAAATAGAACCTCTATAATCTTATTTGAACAAAATCCTTTCGAAAATTACAAAATTATGCAAACATAACCTCACTTGGACGATTTTTGGTAAATTTCTAAAATCAAACCTCAAATTAAAACCTTCATATCTTATTTGAACAAAATCCTTGGAAAAATAACAAATCTTTCCGAACATAACGTCATTATGTCATTAAAAAAAAAATGTTTTCATCAAATCTCAAATAGAACCTACGATATATTATCCTTTGGAAAATAACAAAATTGGGCAAACATAACCTCACTTGGTCAATTTTTGTTAAATTTCTTGACCAAACCCCAAATTAGAGCCCTCATGATCATTTGAACAAAATCTTTCGGCAAATTACAAAACTATGCAAAGATAACCTCACTATGTATGTAATGTTTCAAAAATTTTTTTTTATCAAATCCCAAATAGAACCTTCATATCTGATTTGAAAAAAAATCGTTTGGAAAATAACAAAACTATGCAAACATAACCTCACCATGTCATTTTTTTTTAATGTTTTGATCAAATCCCAAATAGAACCCACGATATTATCTAATTTGAACAAAATCTTTTGGAAAATAACAAAATTAAGTTACCATAACCGCCCTTGGTAAATTTTTGATCAAACACCAAATTAGAACCTACATAATTATTTGAAAAAAATCCATTGGCAAATGATAAAACTTTGCAAACATAACCTCACTATAATTATCTATTTGAACGAAATATCAACGCTGCACTGAAAATGCCAATGCCTTGAATCAAAGCTTTGATCGATGGCCAACGCGCAAAATAAATATTTAGAGTGCTTGTGAAACTCTTTCTTCTTGTAGTGCCCCTATGAGTTAATTCTCGTGTTAAAAAGTTCTTTTCACAATTAGATAGTCGGTGTTTTTATAACTTAACAAATCGGCAGATAGGTAATCAACATACGTAAACTAAGACAGGATTAACAGTTGCCGTATTGTATCAACTTTCTTTGAAACATACGTTATAAATAATCCAGAAGATGAGGGACGAAAAATGTGCAACTTATTTATCAACGCTCATACTTAGATAAAAGGTTATGTTTAGGTCATAATACATCAACACCCTAGAGTCAGACAGGCAGGAGTGGAACTCTGTAAGCAATATAACGATAGAGAAACCTTTTCTCTTCGCTATAGTTAGTACTCTATGCGCAATTTCAGTTCTTTCAGCAACGGGACGATTATAACACGAAGCAAATAGGATACCTGCGAAAGCGATACTGGTGGGGGTCCTTCAATCATTTTGGTTTTATTTATTCTTTCACATACAAGCAACGATTGTTCATCTTTGTCGCACGGAATTGACGGAATACCAATAAGATTCATTATTTTTCACTAATATATACTTCTTATGTGGTGGGGTTTTATTAAGTATTTGAATGTTTGAAAGTTTGTGTATGTTCCTAGGGAAAATCAGATTGATTTTAAGAAGCTGAAAAGTTTGAGGTAGTACTAATGTATTGAGTATAAAAAATATACACAAAATTGTTGTAGACATAACTTTAGTTTTTTTTTGCTTCCAGGCCTAGATCAAAACATGAGTGGCAAAAACTAATTGTCAGTTTTGGTTGGAGGATTTTTTGCATATTTTTTGACATTACACCCGGAAATGTTCATCAAATCAATTGTTAGGCCTGAAGGCAGAGCCTGACAAAAGTACAAAGAAAAAAGCGGTATGTGGGAAAAAATCTTAATTTATAAAAATGAGTACCGATTTCTTCTGGAAGATCCATAACTTGAGAACGGCTGGGGCAATTTGAGTAATTTTTTTTTTAATTGTTCCTTAAAGTCTTGGAATTGTTTTTATGGCGGGAAAAGCTGGGAAATCTCCCGAAAAAAACTGAAAACACAACTTTTCATTCGGAATGTCACATTTCCGTGACAAAACAAACTAATGTCAATGTCAATGAGTAGATTCAATAGGCGCGTCGAGTTTACGCTCTAAACACTCTGGGCATGAAGAGCGTAAACTCGAACTCACCTAATGATATTAATGTCAATTCAAATCATAGACCTTAGAAATGAAAGAGACTCTACACTCTTGAACTTGGCAAAAATTACACATTTTTGAATTAGTTTTGGTGAGGTTAGAGGTGTTGCGTTAATTTTTTGGAGCAGTGTATATCGTAGGTTCTATCTGGGATTTGATCAAAACATTTTTTAAAAAATGACTTAGAGAGGTAATGTTTGAAATGTTTTGTTATTTTCCTAAGGATTTTGTTCAAATGAGATAATGAAGGTTTCAATTTGAGGTTTGATCAAGAATTTTACCAAAAAGTGTCGAAGTGAGGTTATGTTTGCTTAATTTTGTTAATTTTCAAAGGATTTTGTTCAAATTAGATATGTAGGTTCTATTTGGGATTTGAAGTATTGTAACAATAGATACGTTTTCAGTTTCAACATTTCAAAAAAAGTACGCTAGATATGTTGTCAGATCAGAAATTTAACATATCATCCTAACTTAAGAATCGCTGGGAGGATTTTTATTATTTTTTATGTTTGTTATGTCTGCGCCCCGAATAACAGAATAATTATTGAAACATCGGAAAAACTAAAAAAAAAGAAAATTGTGAAACAAATTCATGTAGCACAACAAAAATTATTGATTATGAGGCAGTATGGAATTTGCCGGGTCAACTAGTTCGGAATAATATTTCTGAATAATCTTCTGTTGTCGCGTTTGGTGCCCTTCATCGATCAAAACAATCCTTCATCGAACAAAACAACAATAATCATGTCATATTATCTAACCTCACCCTTTCTTCTTTTTCGAAGTATTGCTAAAGTAGTGAATAAGGATTACTGAGTCCCAGTCCAGTTTTCCTAACCGCTGGCGTGGATAGGATTTTAAAGTTTTAAAAAATGTATGTTGCAACTGTTTTCTAAAATCTCGAACAAGATATCAAACTAAATCAGCGTATTCTACGTTGAAAGATGTAAAAAAAACTCTTTTCAGGATTTGTCGAAACATATTTGGAATATAAAAAACAAGGTGACATAAGAGAAATTGGTATAGACAGTGGCGTGCGATGTGGCGCTGGCTCTGACATTTCTATAAAATAAATAGTACGCCACTGTTATTTTTTCCGTTTTTTTTTTGGATTTCTCATTCAATTTTGAACTTGAAAGGTCTTTTGGGATTTTCCTCTCCGATGCGTGCATCAAAATTAAAACCGTTTTATTGTCAGACCAAGTGCATTTTTTGTCATTGTCCGACAATAGAGCGGTTGTCATATTTCTTTAATAACAATGGTGTAATAAGATGAGGAAAATGGTAACGTATCATTTATTCAAGTTGAAATGATAGATCGGCTCTGGGATTTCAAATAGGACCTTGATATTTTGATTGACAACTGACAACTGACAAACTTGACAACTCAAAACAAAATAGATTCAAGTGAATGAATAGGACGCATGCACATCACAGAGAATCAAGTTGAAATACAAACACATGCTAAAACAGGGACGGTCATAATTAGAGCGGACAAAATGCTTCAAGAGGCGTAGAACTCTCCAAGATCATAGAAGGCACCCGCCTGAAAAATCCTCTTCAGCCTTTGTCTGAATCTGACGGTATGTGGGCATTTTTCCAGTAAGCAGGAAGATGGTTGAACAATTTAAGACCATCGAAGTGAATATAGCTGAAGATCAGTGGAGATGCTGGACAGATAATGAACACTTCGAGTTCAGACTAGGGTAATTTAGGCCTCACTTCAAAAAGAAGACAAGCTCACTTGAGGATGAAGAGACCGGTAAGAGTGAGAAGTATATCTCTATTTCTAAGGAGAGGCCTACATGACTTCCTGCAACTAATGCCGTAAAAACAACCTATCGCCCTCTTCGGTAGAAAAAATAGTGAATTCAGAAGACAGGTTTTAGAGTTTCCCCAAAATGCAATTCCATAAAAAAGATGAGACTCGACTAAGAAGTGTTACACCTCTCTCGCTACTGGCTGACCAAGCTCTCTCGAAACGACTTCAACATCATAATACTCGGTAGACGCTTTTGCAGAGCAGATCGGCTCCTGAGTCTTGAGTTGGCCATCAAAGGTGAGACTCAAGAATCTAGAGTCCGAACTGACCGCTGTGTGCAAAACCATGGTTCACAATATGAAAGCTTTAGTATGAAGAAGCAATCGAGACTCTCTGCTTGCGATCGCAGATAAAAAAGATTTAAACCACTTCGGAGCTACTTTCCAAAAACTGTAAACTGAGAGCTTCTGTAACAGTAACTGATAAAAAAGGCCTTTGACAATTCGCGGAAGACTGCCGCCAACAAATCACTATCATTAAGTCCTTTCGATGATCTTAAAGAGTACAGGCAGCAGAGAGATAGACCGAAAATTACTTGGGTCACCTTACTCTTCCCCTTTGTGCAATTGAATCACCATAGCATGGAAAGCTGCCACCAATTATCGCTGGAAATATGACAGTGTGAGGACATTGTAGCATTTTTCCATTAAGCTCGCATCATTGGTCAAGAGATGTTGAACTCGAATAACCTTGTCTAGTTTGACAGGATGTTGGTTTTGTATTTCAGAGTTCGAAGCGTTAAACCGAGATCAGAATTTGCTATCAATAGCTTGATGTTTCCCC
Organism: Orchestes rusci; assembly: GCA_958502075.1. Classification (NCBI taxonomy): domain Eukaryota; kingdom Metazoa; phylum Arthropoda; class Insecta; order Coleoptera; family Curculionidae; genus Orchestes; species Orchestes rusci. The sequence continues at coordinate 18,116,481 of OY293310.1, read as the reverse complement.
ACAATTATTGATTAAACTCAATGGCATCGAATTTGCGAGGTCTTTTGTATTCTATTCCACGGCTCAATCATAACTTATCTCAACAAAATAGAAGAAATTATATCAATACAGCCCGTTCCAGTCCGTATCGTGGAAACTTTGATACGAAATGGCTGAATTGAATCTCAACTTTCGCAACAAAGTGTCTTTTTTAAGAACGAAACTTTACGGAAACAAGAAAGTATGTTCTTTTTCCGATGCGGGTTTTGGGTGAATCCGATTAAAAAAAGTGCGCACTCAAGTTTTGTTTTTGCTTGTGAAGAAATAATGTCATGTGTAGACTTAACTTTTCATCAATTCCGGTAGGCTTTGATAAGTTAATTATTATTTCTCAAACTTTTCCCCCAAACAAGAAAACATCGGAACAACACTGGGAAAGTTCAAGATGCCGTGATGTTTGTAAAGCTAAAACAAAGCGTGAATGAAGCTGCTTCATATCTTAAACATTATCAATACACCAACTTCTTCACTTTTCATAAGCCATCAATAATTCACTTTTATTTTTTTCAGCTTTGATTTTAAGCAATCGCTGTGAGAGGAAACGAAGGAAAAGTGCACGAGAGAAATGAATAAGGAGCTACAGATAACATATTTACTGTTTGATTTAGTTTATTTTAATTTTCATGAATGAAAGTTGACGGTCGTTTTGCTGATCTTCACTTGTTTTCATATGAACTACTCTGAATAGTTTTTCCTGATTTGATTCAAAATCATTCCATTAAGTCGTACAATACATTCACCGCTATCACAAATGTACCTATAACTCTAAACGATTTTCTTCTATTTCAGGTATGTATCTGAAATACATTATTCGCCTGCTTCTGACTAGCGGTTCACAGACTAAGGTAGGATGCAGCAGGGATTAATAATTTTAAAATGAACAGCGCACACCAGTATGGCTGCCTCAGGAGTTATATGCAGAATTAGTGGCTGGCTTTAATCTGTTTTGCACTCCTGAATACAAAAGTTGTAATAAAGAGTAACTGGAGCTGCGAGCATGCACGGCTTCGGAAAGTTGGTTACGGAGAATATCTGTTAAGATTTATGTGGTGTGAGCTATGTATCTTTCATTTGGGAAATCATATTTGTTCAAGTTAGTTTGACCAAGTTCAGAATGTATGTATTTTCGAAAGTTGGACTCTTTCGTTTCCAAATTATATGTGAAACATGTAAGATTCGCGAGAAATCGCCAACTCTCAGCAGATGACAGGACTTTTTTTGCCATTCCACACGTTTTCAGAATTTGCGAAATCCAACTGTGGTTCACAATCATCCACAATTTTTCAAAAAATAATGTAAAAGTAGGGTTAGAATGCACCGCTCCTTGAGTGTGGTGGTGAATCTCGGACGCCCAAAATAAAGACGTACCTGAAGCAATTAAGGTAAAGAATAAACGTGGTGGGAGTAGAATCAACCTCTAACCTGAAGTTATTCGTTACCTAGCGTTGAGTAGCCTCTAGCATAAGGTGCCTCCATGAATGAAAATCAGGTGATCTGTATGGTCAGAATTGTGGTCCTTCGGAGCCTTTCCAAAGATTTTGGTAAGCTAACGTGCGCTGAACTATCTTCATACATGAAGCAATTTAATTTACTTGCCGTTACTGAAGAGGAACATCTTCAAGAAGTGTGGGCAATAATTATCTAGAAAATTACAAATTAGGTTGTCCGCTTTGGCAATTTTCAAAGACGTTATTTTCAACTTTTCTAGTTATTTGTGTTGATGGAAAGCCAGCAAATTCACTGAACAAGATCAGGATTCCAGTAAAAAAAATATGGTTTGGAGTTTTTCTGGTCTGTGTGGAAACTGTGGAAACTTATCGCATTCATCTCCATTTTTTGACATCTGCATGTTTAGCTGAACTTCTGCATGGTCGCAAAGATCGCTTAATCTGCGGGTCCATTGGAACTCAACACATCACTTAGACTATATTTTTTTCAAAAACGATTCAAGCCCAAGATTACGAACATAGTATTACGTTTGATTAACAATATCATAAAAACCTTGGAACATCGAACGACAAAAAGCATAAACAAACATTGTTGTGTGAGTCAAAGATGTCAATGTAAACATGGGGGAAATGGCAAAATCTGCCAGTTTGCCCTATTTACTTTCATGTAATTCCTAACACCAGATCTTCTGTCACCAATTCAATAATAATGACTTGAAGCTCACTATCATCGCTATTACTGGTTGTCGTTGAATACTCGAACGGATTTTCTAAATCATTCACACTAAGAAGTTGATGAAAGGAATTTTTATTACAACGGCAACGTCGGATGAATGAATCAAACTATTTGAAATGCGTTGTATTTGTTATCTTCATGGACGGTTGTATAGATCTTATCACAAATAACTTGAAATAACAACAACGCGGCTACCGTAAGTAACCATGGTTGTCCGTCTTGAAATAATTCCATTGACAAAGGTATTTTCTTTACATAAAATTTGTTTGCAATAGATGAATTTTTACTTATTTGAACACTGAAGTTGTCTGTGAAAGTCGAACTTAAATCGTTTAGCATGTAATATTGATGGATCGAGATTGTTGAAACCTGTGATCTACGTTTTATATATAAGTTCAAACGATGCAAACGTCGCAACATCGCGCGTCCGTTTCAAAACAAAAACAAAATGTCATTGAATCAAACAAATCGCCCACAGTGGGGGTGTTATGCTTATTCTAGTCGTTCAATGTTCGAAGATAGAAACAAAATTAGCGGCAAATATCGATGCATGGCGTATGTCTGGTAAAATGAACATCCAGCAGTGCGGCGAGATTAACCACTATATTTCACATCAGCTTCCAGGATGTCTCTTTCATGTTTTAATATATCTATCAAATTTATTGTATGTTTGGCTTCATTCATCATCGCCCTATAAACTGATCATTCATAAGCAGGCTCATTCTATGTTCGATATTAACCATATCGAATCATGGTCTTTTCTTATTGTGCAATCTCGTCCCCTTTGTCTGCCTCTGAACACATTTTCTCCAGAAACAATATTTTTCCACAGCGTACAGCGTACGTCTTTTTTCATTTCACAGATTGCTGTATTTGAACGACTCATCCATGAAACATTGGTATACCAAAATTTAATTTTATTCTTTCGCCTTCGGCATGTCGTCTATCCTTTCGCTCCTTGTAACTGACAGTTGAAAAAGAATATATTTACAAACCGTGTTGAATGATGGTCGATGCGTAAATTGTCAATTGAATGAAAGCAACTCATTTCTTCAAGGGTTAATTCTAAATGAATAGATGGCATGTTCCACAAATCACAGTTTCGAGAGAAGCCAGGCCCGAGAATAAGTAACAATGAGACAGTCACATCTGAGGATGTTAGGTCATGTGACAGACGATCGCATATAAAACTGTCTGTTTGCATGACATTGTCACTGTTGTTGAATGTTTTTGAGTACTTATAGTAAGAAAAAACATATCCGGTACTTTTTTTACGATTGCGCTACGTCAAACTCTTGTTAAACAGCATCAAAAATAAAATTTGATAATATCTCACTATTTGTATTCTGGGCCCGGACTATAACTAAACGTTAGGTCGGACGCTGTCAAATTTCAATTTCAAGGCCAAATAAATGCTTTATCGAAGCTATGGGGAGAACAGGTTTTTGTCGCTTCTCATTGTTATTTTTTCCCGGGCCAAGCTGTTCATGTACGAGGTCTGTGCAGAAAATGTCAAGTTAGCTAACGATTTGTATATTAATGCCACTGGATTTTAGTTCTGTACCAAATTAAAAAACATTTTCAATTCAAAAATATTATTTTGATGTGTATTTTTTTTTTAAATTCGTTTGTTTGTTCTCATTGTATTTTAACAAGAGAATATCAATTAAATGTTGTTATCTGATAAATTTGTTGTGATAGATTTGCTTTCGCAAGATTAACGAGGTAAAATACTTCTTGGTGCATAACAAAATCAATTAGTAATTTTGAATATTTTTGGCAAAACTTGATGCCGTCTGGCCTCAAAATAAACCCTTCCACTCTCCACATTTGAAAACAAAATCGCCAATATCGCTACAATAATAAAAATGTTATGGCGGTGGCCCGCTTTCAAATGGGTCACTCTGTAGATAGTAGGTACCCTTGTACTAGTATTTTTTGGAAGTTGGAAGTATTTTTTTTTTAGTATGGCCTCAAGTATTGCTAGCGATGCTGATGTTATCTTTACAACTTGAGTGAAAAAATGAGGAGTGGTTCTGCTGATTCATGCAGAATAAACCCCTTCATTCCGCACCCAGAAAAAAATGTGGACGGATTTGAAAAAGCTCGCACAGTAATGTTAATGATCTTCATCTGATTCATTTGTAAGTTGTAGCGACAAAAAACGTTTTGGAACTAAGTTTAGAAACACACATTTCTCAAATAAAGCTACGTCATTAAGGCGGCCAACCATATCCTTTTCAAATAAAACTCATAAAACCGGAAGTCGATCAAATAAAATAAATATTCTATGGTATTACGTTTTTTATAGTCCGACCCAGTTAGAGCTTGTTGTTAAGCGGAGCTAGGTATTTGGATTCGAAATTTCAGTTTTCTTGTTGCCTGAACACTATATAGAAAAAGTGGAAAAAATTTATTAGGAGTTTTCTTTTACTTCTTTTCTCTTATACTACGTCATTACCATCACTTTGATCAAACCTGGGTCCCACATCTTTCCTCAATGTAATCACCATTACAAGACTTTTTAATATTTATTTTTTCCATGGACCCTGGAAGTTTCATTGGGAATGTTGAAATATCTTTCGTATGGTACTTTTTGGGTGTACCACCGCTTGAACTTCAAATGCATCTGCGATGACAACAAAAGCCTGACACTGTTTGATATTAGTATATAAAAATTAGGTGAGTTTTCAAAGTTCCAGTACTAGGCAGTACTGTTTCTTGTTGTTCTTGAGCACCACCTATGAAGGATGTATAATTGATTGTGGGCTTTGTTATGGAACACGCTTGGCTTCATGATTTAACCTCGCGATAATACTGGAAATCTTCTTTTTAGACTATTTTTTGGAATATTTTGGCAATCCGGAACGAAACTCATCCAATCTTTATATAAAATCTAGTTCTCATAAGGTTTGAAAAAACGAATTATCAAATGGGTGATGAGCGGCCAATAAAAGTAGCACTGACGTCAACAGGTCACAGGTCGATTTAAAACCTCGTACATTTCATTTTTTTTTTTAATTTGCGATTATTTTGATCACCAGTTATTGATCATCATTTATTCTGTTCCATTCGACCAATTTGGCATTGTCTGGAACAGCATTTATGGCCTTTTTAAAAAAAATTATGGACCATTTAGTTCAAAGCAAACACTAGAGGGCGTTCCTCGCAGCGGCTATTCATGTCTGCGATTTTTTGAAAAAAAAAATTGGAACGGTACTACTTTATTTGCGGGCTATGACCACAACAAAATTAGCTAGATTTTGGTACAAATTTCAACGTGATATCTTCATAATAATAAACGACTAAACATTATTAGTTGAATCAGGATAAAACGCACACTACACTGTATATCGAAGATAAATAACCTGCTAATTCAAAAATCAACATAAACTTACCATTGCATATGACTGATTCATGGACAAACTTTTTTTAATTGTCCTACTAGCAAAATACGAAACACCACCAAACAAAACTGCAACGAATTTCCAGTATATCGACGATGAGCGGAAAAATTTGCATTTTGCACATGAATATCATAACAACCGATCTAAAGCACTCTCGAAGTGCTTTCGCTTCGCTTTTTCCAGCTTTAGAGAGTTTCCAATTTTTGAAGATCCAAATCGACGAGTGGATTTGTCGTTTTAATATCGCCCATTATGTGATGAACTTGTTATTGAATCGCATAGGATTAAACGCTGGTACTTGAACGATTTTTCACACTTTATTTGGTATGGAAAAAGTTGATTATTTTTGTTTTGGAATTGGAGTTGATGTTGTAAAAGTTTTATCGTGACATGATTATGTCATGTCACTTATCAATTATTGATCATTCATTTTATGGTATTGGGATGTATGGGCGTAAGGCTCACATTTTCTTCGCGGTATGAAGTAAGATAACTCATGTGATCTTTTTGAATATTTGTGTTTCAGGAGCAAACCTCCTTCAGGAGCAAATTTATTACAAAACTAATAGTTGACATCGATTCATAACAATCCGAAATACCAATGTTCCAATATTTATACAGGTTGTCATGAAAATCTCAGCATAGTTCAATGTTAGAAAAGAAACAAAAAAAGATTTTTTCCACGCCACTGGATTCAACAAAATGACCTTATAATAATCAGAGTATACTACTTCCAAATACAGGGTGGTGCAACCAAGATGGGGTGGACGATTGTGGGAAAATGGTGAGAAATTTGGATAATTTTTTTTTTGTATATTATAGTTAGTGAAAAAGGGTATGTTTTAAAAATATAGTCATAGTACAGGGTGTCCCAAAAAGTTTATGGCAAACCAAACTTGTATTTTTTTAAATGGAACCTCCTGTATGTTAATTGATATTTTAATTCTTTCTTCAATTTGGAACAAAAATTGTAATACAACTTATGTTCCTAAGTTCAACCGTTATCGAGATATCGCGTTTTAAAAATGGCATTTTTGCAACTTTGACATGCTATAAAACTCAATCTATTCAAGTTAGAGAAAAATGGATTGCACATTCCGATCTTAACTTTTCAAGAGCTATTCAAGGAGATTAAATTCATTCTTGTGAAAAAATGTCAAAATGTGCCGAAAAAAGGCGCGTGATATCTAGATAACGGTTGAATTCAATGAGAGTTGTATCACAATTTTTGTTCAAAATTGAAGGAAGAATTGGAATATCAATTAATATTCAGGGTGTTCCATTTAAAAAATTACAAGTTTGGTTTGTCATAGACTTTTTGGGACACCCTGTACTATGACTATATTTTTAAAACAGAACAGCCTTTTCGACTAACTATGATGCACAAAAAAAAATTATCCAAATCTCTCACCATTTTCCCACAATCGTCCACCCCATCTTGGTTGCACCACCCTGTAGACCTCGAACAAGATACGACGATTGAGTAGATTTACTGAATTTGAATATTTTGTTTGTTTTTCAAGAAACAGAAAAGAGTTTTGATATACCTCGTATCTTGTTCGTTTTTCAAATCATCAAGAAGTATACCTACACTGATTAATAAAGGTCATTCTCTTGAATCCATCAGTGGCGTGAGAAAAAAACCATTTTGTTTCTTCTCCAAAATTTAACAAAAAGACATGGGATTCTCTATCGTTTTATGTGAAGCTGACGACGCAACAGTGCAAAGCAGGAGAAATAATTAGAAGCATGGGTTGCCAAGCTGCGAACTACTTGTTGTCATCGGAGCAACTATTTCCAGATCCCAAGAGAAACAATCTGGGGATAAGTCAGTAGCGACCGACTGGATCTGGCTTAGATCTCAAACTTAACCAACTGAGTATAAAGAGTGGGATGCCAAAATTATATCTACATACAGGGTCTTCCAATAAGAGGTGTTATTTTGAATAGCTTGCCATTTTGGTAGATATTTCTTTTGAAGCTGTCATTTGTTGACATTTGACAAGTAGAAACTACGCCATTGATAAAAACGGAACGATACACGCTACAACCACGCATTGAAATTATTTAAATTGCATGCATAGGAAAGCTGCGATTTGGTTATGGAAAATTTCATGAAAAGGATATGGTCCTGTAGGCGTGGTCGCGGTGGACATTTGACTGATGATGTTGTTTTCCATTATTACATACCTTCCTCTTTATAATGAAATAAACATCCAATCATTCATTTAAAAAATAGCATTTCCTTTAAATATCAAAATGACACCTCTTATTGGAAAATCCTTTATTTATTTGAACTTATCCTATGGAATTCATCTCTAGATGAATTCAGTCCACAAATTTGTAATTTTGAACCCCAAGATATCTCGAGATGTTGACAGGATTTTCCAAAGAAGTTATTCACACTTTTTTCCATTGATATATTCTTGAGAAAGGAAAAACACCAGAGTTAAAGACATAACAATTTATTAACTGAGACGCTTTCAGCCTAATCTGGGAAATAAAAGGGATAACTTGCAGCTAAAACGAAAATAGAAATGATCCCAATAAGAAATTCTGAAAAGATATTTATCCTTGGAAATCTTCTTTGATACAGACAGAGATGCCAAAGTAATTCTCCATTTTCCTATGGGACCTCACAAATACGAGCTGCTTTCATCCATTCATCCCTGCCTCTTTCCAGACAGTTTATAGCTATGTCGATGTGGGAACGATCATAAAAATTTTGTTGTTATTATGTATTGGGACGAAACGGATGACAGAAAAAAATCACCTTGTGAATAGCAAAACAAAATTGTCATGTATGCATCTCTCTTGATTCAGTAGAGAAATGTTGTGTCGGTTCATTGAAAAACAAACCATAGTCATAAGTGATACAGAGTACCACTTCTTATTCGCATTGTGCAAATATGAATAGGTCGGATTTCAGAACAATATTTATATCGAACATCTGGCTACTGATCAATATGTGATTTATAATTTCGTTTGGTAATGGATATTGCCTCTCAAATAATGCGGATAAATTGTTATTATCCGATTATTTGGTCAACTGGTTGTAATGTGATAACAATATTTGATTTCATGATAATTTTAAACGAAGTGGTATGCCGAAAAAATTCTCATGTTTCCACGTCTACCTTCAAATCGTCGGTCTTCTATTACATGATTCATTCAAATCATATCCAAAATATTTCCAGAATCCAATAAAACAGAGTAATTGTGAACAGATTTTATGGTACATATTGAAGCCCCATTATCAATGGTCAACAGCACTCTTCGCAATACATTTTCCATCTAAATTATTGATTTGCCTTTTTGACATTCGTCTTCGTTCAGCGTGCATGGCCATGCGATTGTTCCTGGCTTTTGTGAACGATTATTTGTGATTCTGTCCGTTTCAGCGAAGCCAAATTAAATATGAATGATAGTATTCAATATTTCCATTTATGAATCTGTGCAGCCTGGCGAGTATATGCTCTATAGATCATTTATTAGGTCTAATTCACCTCCATACGATGTATGCTGCATAATTGTGGCAGTATGAGCTCGTGTGTATACTTTATACTTGCTTTAAACTGATGGAATGGAAGTGAACGTGGAATGTTGAATATAACATCAAATTCAGAAATGTCTTGAGTAAATTTGATATCCAAATACACAAAGCAATTTGCTGTATAGAACGTCGGAGCAATGATACCGAATGCATAGAGGCATCAAGGCTATTACGTACAATGGAGAACTTTGCTAATGAACAAATTTAATGGAGACACGAAGTTAGTTTCTGATTTATATTCTGTGCTCGCGTAGGTGAACTTTCAACAAAATAAAAAACTATACAGTGATTCTATGGAAATCAGAAAATAATTATTACATGAAAAATGAATCGAATCAGCAATCCTGAAAAACATGTAGCTTTCATGTATTCCGATCATGAAAAATTCATCTCGCCAACTCAAACGCCCGACAATCACACATAATCATCGCTACCATAAAAATGATGTCGTTGCAACGCTGCCGGAAAATCCGTCATTTGACAACGGAAGCGTTCATTTGTCCGATTTTTTGTCCTATGTCGACCGTACGTTATCAATCAAGAGGGATCCAAAAATGACTGATTACATTCTGGCGCGAAAGACAAGCTTAAGCCAGTCGTTTGATAAGATTGAGGCTGAAGTTACCTAGTCTATAATTTGGGTCATGTTTTTCTCATCGATGTCATCAATTTTCACTGATGTAGTGACGCGGAAAAAATGTCTGGGCTTACTAGTTAATATATACTTCGATGACTTGCCAAATGCTTTCTTTAATGAAAGTAATATACTCAGTGATCAGGAGGCATATAGCTTTCAACAAGATTTGATGGGCGAGATAAGAATGGAAATCTAATACTTTTTTTTGATCGTGCAAATATTTGGTAGAATATATAGTAAAACACATCAAGAATATCGAATTATGTAAAATACGAGTCTCTCGAGCTTGTTATCATCCAAATAGGTCGAAAGTTCACCGATTTCATTGAATGGTTCTTTGGGTGCCGTTGTCCTGGTATGGTCAAATTAACCTGAAACAGTATAGATCCATTGAAACGCTGACTGTGAAACCTATCTTAAACTCAAAGTAAAAATTGCGCAAACAACACTTCATCTTTTACGTTCAATTATTAGCTCATGCAATGATGAGGGAGAAACTGAATACCAACATTTAACTTTGACTGAGTCCCGACAAGTCACTTGTGACTTAGGGTACTGGGTTGTATAGATATTTTTGTGACACTATTCTTTTTTTTTTGGTAAATAAAAATTTGAATTTGAATTTGAACTTGACATGATAAAAGACGAGTCCGATCACGACAATGAAGACACTCAAACATTGGTGTCATAACACTACTATATGTGACCAAGATATTTGAGTGTTTAAGAAAAATATTGATACATTTTACACACAAATCATTGAATATCTAATTCCTACTTCTCCTACTGAACTATTTATGGAACCACTAGAATAAGCATAACACCCCGAACGTAGGTGATTTGTTTGAGTCAAGAACATTTTGATTTGAATTTACACGCGTTTGCTTCGTTCGAACTAATATTCAACAGAGATCACAGGTTTTAACAATTTCTGTCTATCAAGATTACATTCTAAACGTTTTTTGTTTGACTAGTTCAGAAAGCTCAGTGTTCAAATAAGTAAAAATTCATCCACTGCAAACATGGATTTAGATTTTTTATGTAAAGAAAATACTTTTTTCTTCAGACGTCAGTAAAACGGACATTGTTCGACTGAATATCGGCCGCAAAGACTTCTCCGGCGGAGGAAAAGTAACTTTTCTTCCGCCTGAGGGGAAAGTAACCATGACAACGAAAACGTGAGCCTGACGCCGCCGCCCGAAGCTATATCCATTGCAAAGTGAAAACATTATGTTTTTGCATAAATTATAAATTTGTCGACATTTAAAGAAAAAACAGCATATTTTATTTGGAGGAAAAGTTACTTTTCCTCCATATAAATTATTATACTATTGTCACTTATAATCTCCCCGGAGCTCGAATTATTTCCGGAAATTTTGTCGAGTTGCGAATTTTTTGAAAATTTTCTTGAAAAAATCGCAACGAGAACAAATTTCCGGATTATTAATTCGAGCTCTAGGGAGATTCGGCAAGAAAATTTCATGCCAGAACTATTTGAGAAGATTTAATAGTAGCGGCTGGACTCACCTCGCATTTAGTGGAAGAAACCAACGGCTCCTTACTCTACTCGACATTGAGGAAGAAAGAAGGGAATCAGGATTTTATAAAACATTTGGAAGTTATTACCAATCTTGTCCATAATTGATAACATTGCAACTTTTTATTGGAAGTTGAAAATAAATCATTTATCAAAAATATTTGTCTTTAACAGCTGTCAAGCACTCGCGGCTGGATGTAGTTCCCATGCACCAACCACAGTGTTGCCGTTTGCCTAATCTCTGTCTGTGAAAGTTGGGTTGGGTTGGGATTGTTAGGGAGAGTGGGGACGGCAACACTGTAATCATATGGGGGCTACATCCAGTACATCCAGATGCGTAAAGTCAAAGCCAGGGAAATTTCCACTTATTAATCTTTCAGTCACGTGATTATGAGCAGGGAAATTTCCGATAAAATTAGGTCGTTGCCATAGCAACATAACAAAATGCAAGCCTATGATTGGTTAGAATTGACTGGTAGGAAATTTTCACTTATAATCTCCCCGGAGCTCGAATTATTTCCGGATTATTAATTCGAGCTCCAGGGAGATTCGGCAGGAAAATTTCATGCCAAAACTATTTGAGAAGATTTGATAGTAGCGGCTGGACTCACCTCGCATTTAGTGGAAGAAACCAATGGCTCCTTACTCTAATCGCCATTTAGGAAGAAAGAAGGGAATCAGGATTTTATAAAACATTTGGAAGTTATAACCAATCTTGTCCATAATTGATAACATTGCAACTTTGTATTGGAAGTTGAAAAGAAATCTTTTATCAAAAATATTTGTCTTTAACAGCTGTCAAGCACTCGCGGCTGGATGTAGCTCCCATGCACCAACCACAGTGTTGCCGTTTGCCTTATCTCTGTCTGTGAAAGTTAGGTTGGGTTGAGATTGTTAGGGAGAGTGGGGACGGCAACACTGTAATCATATGGGAGCTACATCCAGATGCGCAAAGCCAGGGAAATTTCCACTTATTAATCTTTCAGTCACGTGATTATGAGCAGGGAAATTTCCGATAAAATTGGGTCGTTGCCATAGCAACATAACAAAATGCAAGCCTATGATTGGTTAGAATTGACTGGTAGGAAATTTTCAACGAAATCACTTCAAGACTGATAACCATGGTTCCACTTGACAATGTTTATGTTATTTTATTTCAACCGTTCATGAAGAAGCTCCACAAACACAGCACAAGGTTAATTAAGATTAGTTCAGATTGGTTTGTGTAGTAACGCTCAAAAACAAGGAGTGTCAATTAAAAAACATAAAGCTCCGCCACAGTCTCAACAATTCATCTTGTCTGCCTCTCAGAGTAGAGCCGCTAGCTTTTATACAGTGGAGACGCATATGGTTCGAATCGATGGTTCAAGAGCGCCACGTGGTTCTTTGTATCGACCCCTTCCACTGATGAAGTCCTTGGGAATACTCTATCAACCACGAAGTGTACATTATCACTCAGTCGCCAGTGGACAAAAAAATGTCTCAACTTACACTCAGCAGAACAATAGTGAATAATAATTGATAGTAATAACACTGATACTACCAAAATATCAAGAAATAAACGAAATTCCAATTATTAAAGTTGGATGTTCAATCTGGGCACCAAGTATTCCAGCCGCAACCAACATGATCATGTTCGTTCAACTGTCGACGCGATAAACAACATATTATTATGTTATGGCAGGTAATTATTATAAGACGTGTCTCGTCTTTAAAGAATACCAACAGTCGACAAATTGAATAATCAAAACTATTTTTGTTGATCGAAAGGAAAATAGAATACATAGATCAAAAACCACCAAAAGCATGCTTGGTAGACAATTTGCACATTTTCTGGAAATATGAAAAATAGATGGATTAGTAAGTACTGATGTCATCATTGATGTTAAAAAAAATCAACCTACGACCTCTATTAATGTAGTAATCATCGATTAAAGAGCGCCAATCAACATCCGCGACGTCTCAGAATACATTATCTCCGTCTGGCGTATTGACTGTAATAACTCTCTCTTTCGAGAGATAGAGAGTAATTTAGCTCCAACCCGTTTTCGATCATACAGAGAAATTTGCGTTTTTTTTTATTTATCAAGTATATTTTTGGGCATTTTGGATTTTTTTTTCGCTGATGACTTTTAAATATTATCCAGATTTCAAGTCATCTGAAAATGTATGAAAATTGTCCATTGAATAAATTGGATGAGGTTAATACAGTACGCCAATGCTTGGGTTCATAATCAACAATGAGCTAACCTCGTATCCACCAAAAGTGAAAGAGTCACCAAGCTGATGATCTTTAAAATTTAATTGGTCTTTATGAGAAGTGATGTAACGATTTTTAAATGACTTGCTATGCTAAACGTCCAGGTCTCAGGCGTTTGACGACATCGGAACTCAGTGATCAATACATGAACAGCAAATCGTTCTCTTCTTCTTCTTCCTTCTTCCTTCTTAGAAATAGGCGAACCGCCTGTTTGTTTGCGTCGTCTCTACCCGTCAGACTGCCAAATTGTCGCTCCATCGCTTTCGTGGCCGCCCTAAGCTTCTTCGACCTAGCGGTGATTTGTCACGCGCAATTCTGACTATTCTTCCGTTGTCCATTCTGCTGATGTGCTGGTCCCACTCTCTCTTCCTATCAAGTACCCATTCGTTTACGTTTTCCACCATGCATGCTCTCCTTATGTTCTCACTTCTCTCCCTGTCCAGAAGGGTCTTTCCAGCTATTCTGCGAAGTACTCTCATTTCGGATGTCTCTAGTAGTTGTTTGGTTTTTGCCGTATCAGGTCTAGTTTCTGCAGTGTATGTCATTATTGGTCTTACCGCGGCCTTATAGATTCTGGACTTCGTTTCCACCGTTATATTTTTATTTCGCCATATTGTGTCATTCAAACATCCTGCTATTCTCGTTGCCTTTGTTGTCCTTTCTCTGACCTCCGCCTCAACATCGCCATATCCTGAAATATCTATGCCTAGATATTTAAACTTCATTTCCTGCTGGATAATATTGCCGTCCACTTCTAGTTTGCATCTTAGTGGTACTTTTGATGTCGTCATGCATTTAGTTTTCTTAGTCGATATGCGCATATTGAGTGACTTGGCAGTGCAGCTAAATCGATGCAGTAAACGCTGTAAATCGTCTTCACTTTCAGCCAGTAACACACAGTCATCTGCATAGCAGAGAACTGTAATATCCTGGTCACCCATGCTGTATCCCTTTAGCGGGCGTACATTTCTTATAATTTCGTCCATGATGATGTTGAACAAAAGAGGACTCAGGGAGTCACCTTGTCGAATACCACGACCTGCACTTATTGGTTCGGTCAGTGCTCCATTAATTTTGGCCTGAATTTGATTCGCTTCATATATGTTTTCGATAGTTTTAATGAGATTGTGTGGTATTTGCCTATTATAAAGAAGATGCACAACGTCTTTCAACCGCACACGGTCGAACGCCCCCTCCAAATCAATAAAGCACATATACGCTGGTCTATTGTATTCAATTGATTTTTCTGTTATCTGTCTTATAACAAAAACCGCATCCGTACATGATCTGCCCGACCTGAATCCCTGCTGTTCATCTGCTAAGGATGTTAAATCGTTAATTTTGTTTGTTATAACTTTGGTTGTTAGTTTCAGGGTAGTGCTTAAAAGATTTATGCCTCTATAGTTTGAGGGCAGTTTCTTGTCACCCTTCTTAAACATAAGAATAGTGGTGCTGGTTCGCCATTCATCGGGTATCCTGTGTTGGTAGATGATTTTATGAATAAGGGATGTAATCTGCTGAATTAGGCATTGGCCGCCATATTTAAGTAGTTCATTGGGAATCTCATCTTGCCCCGGGCTCTTTCTATTTTTTAGTTTTCGAAGGGCTATATTTATGTCTGCTGTCTCAATCTGTACGTTGTCGTTCGTCACTATTTCGGGTGTATCAAGTTCAACCTCCACTTCTTCCGATTTATATAATTCTGATAGATATTCAACCCAAGTTTCCATTGGTATGTGATTAGTTTCGACTAACTCGTTAACCTCTTTTCTTTGGGTTCTTATGAAGCGCCCAATTTGTTTTTGAAGGCCGTAGAAGTCACTTTCCATCCGTCTCGAAAAAAATTCCCAATGTTGATCTTTTATTTGTCTAACTAGTGCTGTTGTTTTGTTTCTGATTCTTCTATATGTCTCATATGATTCTTGTGTCTGTAGTGTTCTGTACGTGAGGTAAGCCATTTTCTTCTCTCTGCATTTTTCTTTAATTTCTGGGCGGAACCATGGAGTTTTGTTTGTTTTGGTGTTGTTATTATTTTTTTTTATATTTCGGGTGCCTAAGGATTCACATGCGGCCTCTTTAATGTTGCTCTTCAGTTTTTCCCATGAGGTATTAATGCTATCTTCTACTCTTATTGGGTTTACTTGGATTTTTTCTGCTAGTCGATTCTGGTATGATTGTTTAGTCGACAGGTCCCATAGCGATTCGATGTTAATTTTTGATTCTTGAGATGTTTGTCTTGGGTTCTTGTATGGTTTAAATTTGATGTTAATTTTTGCTAGTAGTAGGCTGTGATCACTTCCTACATCAGGTGAATTTAGCGTCCTGACATCAAGTATTTGTAGTGGATGGATGCATCGGTTTGTAACAATATAGTCGATGGTAGATCTATGGCCTCTAGTGTTACCGAATGTGAATTTGAATTGCACTTTATGGTCGTAGAAGGTGTTGTTAATGCGTAGCTCATTGAAGGAGCACAAATCAATCATAAGTTCTCCATTATCATTCAGTGTATTTTCATTAAACCTTTGCTTAATTCCAGGGACTATTTGATTTCCAATGCGGGCGTTAAAATCTCCAAGAATTATTAATTTTTGGTCTCTTGGTAATGATTGGACTATGTTTTGGAGTTGGTCGTAAAAGAGTTCCCTTTCTTGTTTTGTTCTCAATACAGGAAATCTTCCTCAAAACAGGGACAGGAATCGTCGGAATCAGAATGCGAACCCAACAATAGAACCCAAGAATGCATTTTTGCAATCAGTGCATTGGCACAAAACTATTTATGAAGGAAAAGTCTTACCTCCCACTTGAGGGTTCTTGTTAGTCCAAACGGTCGAGAGCGAACAGCAACGGTTTCCAATCGGGCACACTGTAGAATGCCCTGAACTCCTCAAACGAACATATTATTCAATCCAAGGAACACCAATAAGACTGTATACTATTTATGAAATGAGTACCAACGACGTAGCTGATGTTAGACAGGTCGATAGCAGAAATTTCTCTGATGTCCAATTAACAGATCTACAATCATCCACCTGTAGATAGCACAGATCACCCAATCAAACGGCCACGGTTGCTTCACTACTTATTATCCTTCAACGAAGACAAGACTTTCTCACAAAAGTCCAAAAGGTAGCAAGTAAACCGAATGAGAATCACACAGGAACTACATCAAGTCAAGGATGGAGGTTCAATATCGTCATTGGAGCTTGCCGGAAACGAACCCAAACCAGAAATCGGCGCATGAGACAGGAAGTCACCTAAATTCAGTTTGTAGATTTCCTGATAAGTAAGTTATTTGTCCATATTGACGAGGGAACTCTTCCAATAAAATGTTTGTAATGGTTTAGGTTTAACTCTCGAAAATTATAGAACAAAATGATTAAACTCTAAAATTGTCAACCGAGAGCTCGTTCATGTGATATATACAGTGAGGTCGTGAATAGTCCCCCTCCCCTCTAACTTTTGAACGCATTAATATTTTTGGCTCAAATTATTATTGTCAAGAGGTTCAGGGACAGCATTTTGAAAATTTATTTAGATAATTTTGCATGATTTCGTTCTTAATATTATCTTTAGTATTAGGTTTTTTCAATTTTTTTCATTAAATACTGTTGTAGAAACAATCACTTATGTTATAGGTTAGTTTTTTCATTGTTAATAAAGTTCTTTTAAGAATTAGAGATAGTATTTTGACCCAAATAATTTATTTTCGATATGGCGCCATTTCCTTAAGAAAAATGCTAAGGACTTCAAACTTTGGGGGTGAAAAGAGAATGGAAGGACCTTTCGAATAAGGTATCACATGACCCCCTTTTCCATTTAATAATTTGTTTCAAAATGGTGCCCAGCTGTCAGTTTGACAGTTGAAATTTTTTTTTGGAGGTCAAAACTTAGTAAAGCCTACCCTGAACAACACCTCCAAATTTGAGCCAAAAATATTAATGCGTTCAAAAGTTAGAGGGGGGGGACTATTTACGTCCTCACTGTATGTAAACTACCAATTGGTTAGTTTTTTCATTTTCCAACGACTTACTAATATCGACGCAGATCCTTTTGCAGCACGAGTGAACTGATGAAGGAAAATACATTTCTCTCACTCAGTCTTGCCCTTGGGAATAAGGAAGTTGTGATTCTACTCTCCTGAAATGAAACACCAAATCTAAGCACCAAAGGAATTGTGTATTCCAAAATAACTAAACCAAGAATTCACAAGAATTAAAAAAAAAAAACAAAAATAATGAATCAAAACTACTAGATTTGAAAGATATCTGGGACATTGTTGCGAACTCTCTTGGAAAAGTGATCCCACAAATATTCCCGAAATGATAATCCAGAAACAAAAGAAAAAAAGGGATTAAGTGAAAATCCCCTTGAATGATAATGTGGATCAGAACACCAAGAAAATTACAAGTACTTTAATGAGTGAAAAGATTATAAATAATACCAACTGAGCAAAATACACAAATACGTCTGTTCAGAAGAACAACTTTCTAAGAAATAACTGTTTCACTCAAATTAAGGAACTAGCTAAACTTTCTCTCCCTGTTAGACCAATGAGGTCGTTCCTGAAGGTTCCAACCCCCAAGTACCACCCCCGTTCTGGATATTTATCATCTCATTTCTCACCAACTGGCGTTCATTTCAGCATGATTCGACATCGTCACAGGGAAAAGCTACTTGGTACTGATGTTTAGCATTTTTATAGTTTTTAATCATCTTATACTTCCGTTTAAAGCTTCTTTGTCGTTGTAATTATCGTGATGCTATCACACTGTAATTCATCAATGTAACTTAACAGAATTCAAGAAAGCATCCTGGGATTGTAATTAATAAAATGATTCCATTAGCGCCGTATCTGCTAGCGAAAATTGAAAGCAAATATTTTTACACGTAATGGAAGCAAACAATCTGCGACCATCGCTAGGGCTTCTAGTGCACTGGGAACAAGTTTGACGCAAATGTGTGAACTTCCTCAAAATTATGTCTTGGAGAAATGATAAACGATATCGCTGGTAATTATTATAGATCTATTTCCCAATAACATAAAGTAGCTGCAGCCAAAAAGTCCGATCTTTTTATAATGTTCATGGCAAGAGAAGCCAAGATTGAAAAAGGCGTTGCTAGCCTGCACGAGTATTTTAAGCTAATAGTTCGCGACTGCCTTTTGTTCAAGTGGGTTTTGTTATTATCGAGACTTTATAGGTTGGAAAAAAGTTCCCATTTTGTTTACAATTTATTCCCCAGCAAGTTTCAAGATATTTTTGGCCAAGAGGCTGGGTAAGATTAAATTAATTCTTGTACGTGCTTCACATAGAATCTTCATTTTTTTTCCAAACTTTGGCACCAGTTGGAAATTCTTAGCACGCAGTTCTTATATGATTTATGCTTTTCCTCGCGCCCCTCGCTTTCAAGTTGGATCCCTGTGAGATATGGATTTTTGTTTTTGGCAATGTGTATTTAGGAAGTGCAGATTGCTGGCAAATTGTTTTGCTTAATTATGCTTTTATTGGAGTTGATTTACGTAGCATCGTATTATTGTACAAATGTCATCATTTAATGGTCCGATTTAGAGGTGGTATATAATAATTATTACTTCTTCATCAAGCGCTAGCTCTGTAAACAATCTTGAATATTTTTTCGTCTTTTGAGGCAAACCCCTATGAGAAAAATCCTTTCGAATTCTCGTGACCCCTTGCTGTGATTTTCTCTCATAGCTATGCTAGCATAACTAGAATTTGCTGTCATCACGAATGGAAAGACTGCGCACCAGGTAATGGTTAGTTTGCAGGACTAATAATTATCGTTCAGTTTTCAATGCATTTCTGCATATCGTTCAAATGATTAGATTTGGTTTCTCGCCCTCTTTGAAGCTTGAGTCACGGGCATCTTTCGGTCAAGTCGACCAGCGCCCTTAGACCATCCTTCGGGTGATGGAATATCAGATCAAAAGTTTTCTTTGCTTTGTCGCGAAGTCTCCCACTGAATACCACCCAAGTTTTTGATGGTTATCATTATTTCCCATGAACTAGGACGCATTCACAGTCATCCGAAGAAATCGATTTTCGGTCGATTCTCCTCTCTTCAGGGTGCCGATTCTGGGACCGATAGAACGGCCATACGAGAGAGATAAACGATCACCTCCATATAATTCTCCGTTTACGGTATCTCTCTTTCTCTTGATATGACCGTTCTATCGGTCCCAGAATAGGCACCCTGATAGATGTCCACTGCGTTTCTATACGCTTCAGAACCATATGTTAGAATAGGGCTTGCATCTTTTGATCAATAAGAATTTCCCCTTCATAGGTTACTGCGTCGATTCATGAGAAAGTCTAGCGAACCCATGGCTGCCTTACCTTTTCTCACGTTATACTCGATCTGGTTTTTCCGTGTTGGCTTTTTGTCCAGAGTAACGTCAGTATTCTTGGCAGTGCCAATCCATGGAATTTAACATCTTTGATCTCCAGAGGAGCTGGTATATCGACCTGCTTACGTCCCATAAAAATGGTCTGTGCCTTACTAGGGTTTATTCTGATCCTGCACAGGTTTGACGATTGTTCTTGATCATGCAGTATGTTCTAAACTATCTGTTTGAGCTTATACCACGCTAGGTAAGCGCACAGTACGAGAGTGTTGCACGTATACATACTGTATAGGTGATAAAACTACTCTCCGAGGAACACCAGGCCCAATCACTCGGGAAGTTGAGTGCCAACTCTGACCTGGAAGGTCCTGCTGTTTAGATAGCTGGATATCAAGCGACAAATATTTGTCGAAAATCCGATCTGCTGAAGATTGTGATCAAGACCGTCGTGCCATACTAACTCAAGCAACTTCGCCAAGTGCTGCCCCTTGAATTTGCATTTGAGCATTCCAGAATCAACCGTTCGACCACCTGAGACTTCACTCGGGGTTATTGGGCGGTAGTTCTGTGGGAGGTTCAAATCCTTCTCTGGCTTATTGATCAGGATCACATTCCTGCTTCCAAGGAGCAGGAAAGTGATCTCTCTGTTCTGCGTTAGCCACAGCACACTGTGATGTCATCTCTTTTCTCAGGAGTAGAGAGCATTTTGTTCGAAACGTTGGCCAGACCGAGGGACTAAAACGTCTTCGAAGATCCAGTGTGGTGCGAAGCTCATCTGCCGATTCTTCGAGGGAGTCGATGTGTCTTCCATCATCCTCATCGCTGACATTTGTCTGACGTGTTCTCTGGAGAAGAGATATTTTCACTTCACTTTTGCAGCAGCCAGAAGTTCTTCTTTCTCGGAATCAGCTCCGGATGCATACGGTCCCAACTCTTGGAGCCCTATATACCCTCTTATCGTTCAGGTGTTTAGCAATAAGTTTTTAGTTGATGATCTCAACGCGTTTTTTGGGTTTTTGTGCTGCCATGTCGTCCTAGCTGTAGAAGTATTGGATTGTGGTCTTACTCCAGAGTTTCCAAGTCATGAGACAATCTGATGTTCTTTAGCCCTGCTTTCTTTGGAATAACGGTCTGATGAACTCTGCTGTAAGAGTTTTGGTCATCAGTTCCAGCTTCTTTCTATTAGCGTTGTTCCACAGGATAGATCTTCAGTCCAGGTCGCCAATAATGATGTGCATGGGCGTGCTCTGTCTCCAGAAGTTCAATCAAGTCTTTCCGAAGGAATCTTGAATCCTTTAATTTTTCTCCTTCTTCTAAAATTATGCATGGAACATTTTCTTCTTTTATTCACATGGATATAGAAAATTATCACAAGAAATGATTGTTTGATTCAAACTGTAAATGCACGTTTGACAAAAAAAACATATCTTATTTTCTAGTGTAATTGTTTCTTTTTCGAAATCCGGGGGTAGTTGCTCTATGCGCAAAAGACAGGAATAACTTGTGAAAATGAAATTATATTATACTCACACAAAGAATTCTAATTGTGTTTTTTCTTGTGATCAATGTTTGCTTACAACTTCCTCTGTTGACTATCATTTGCTTTTCAAATTAATCGATGATCATCAGTATAGCTAATATTTCTGTGGACGTGATGAGTTATCTGATAAAATAGGAATCATAAAATAGCACGCTCGCCCTGAAACCCACTCAGCCGAGTATAGTTAGCTAGAGTTGATCTTAGCTATGCAAGAAACTTACTCGTATCCTGAATCGATTATCGAGTCGAACACGGTACGGGGTGCATAGTGCATTATGCTTCCATACAATGAATAACTGATTTTGGGAGAAAGGGGTTTGAAGAATCAAGCAGAAATTCAGCCTTGTCTTTGATTTTTCGGAAAATTTCCTTATATGTAACAATTAATGCTATAGGATCAGCATCTGATTCTGAAATACCTTCTATAGTAACATCGTGTTGATATATTGATTATTTTTGTGTTAAAACTTGAATCACTTTCACTACCTATTTGAATGATCTACACATTTTCCATAACCATTAGGTACTATAATGCCAACCTACACTCACTTGGCACTCTATACGAAATTAATGTCATAATCTTGAAACATTTAACCACTAGAATAAGCATAACTTCCCGAACGTAGGTGATTTGTTTGAGTCAATAACATTTTGTTTTTGATCTGAATCTGACTCGCGATGTTCCGACGTTTGCATTGTTTGAACTAATATTTAACAGAGATCACAGCTTTTGATAATTTCTATCTACCAAGATTACATGCTAAACGAATATAGTACGACTTGGTGTTCAAATAAGTAAAAATTAATCTACTGCAAACATGAATTTAAATTTTCTATGTAAAAAAAAATACCTTTGTCAACGAAATCACTGCAAGACTGACAACCATGGTTTCACTTGAGAATGTTTATGTTATGTTATTTCACCTTATTCGTGATGAGATCTATACAAGCCACAAACAGCACTTTTTTAGCATCATTGAATCACATAATCTCCTGCCAGATAACAAATAAAATTATCTTCAACTGGAAAATGACACTGTCACTGTGACGCATGTATCAACGTCATGCTTACGCATTTCGAATCGTTCGATTCATTGATCCGACGTTGCCGTTGTTATAGAAATTCCGTTTATCAACTTCTCAGTGTAAATTAAGGAAAATCGAGTATCCAACAAAAATTAGTGATAGCGACGAAAAAAGCTACACTCTCCTTGAATATTGAAGCGAAATACTTTTTCGATAATATTGAACCTGAAGTCATTGTTATGAGAAAATGGTGACAAAAAGTCTGGTGAAAAGAATTCCAAGGAAGGAAATATGGCAAACAAGTAGCTTGCTTTCCCCTTTTCCCCCATGTTTACATCGATATGTTCGACTAACACAACAATGTTTGTTTATGCTTCCAGTCGTTCAATGTTCGAAGGTCGTAATGGTTCGGTTCCAGTTATTCAGTACATTTTTATATATAATATTATTGAAAACATATATCCACATTAAATTGGATGAAAAGAATCACAGTTTCACGGTGTATACAGTGTGTCCAGAATAAAATGATGTACGTGGGGATATCGGAAACTACAGGAGATACAGTATCGGTTAAATGGAAGAAAAGTTGCGTATTTGCGTGCCCAAGAATAATCTCACTTTGGTTTGTTTTGATTCGATACCGTAATGGAGATACAGGGTGAAAAAGAAAAATGGCCATTTTTTAAATAGCACAATATTTCGGTTATTATAAAAGATGAGGTATTGAAAATTTCTGGATCTGGGTAAGAAGATACGGTGATTTTGAAAATTGTGTCGAAAAAATTGTAGGCCCACTATGTTGCTTCCGGCCGAAGTCAACTTTTGTTTTTCTTATGGGCGCCATATTGAATTTTTTCATTTTCAAAATCCGCATTGAAAATGATTTTCAAAAATATGACTTTCATAAAAAAAAACAGACTTGACTTTGGCTGGACGCAACATAGTGGGCCTAAAATTTTTTTGACTTCGTTTTTAGAATTGTCGTATCCTCTTAACCATATCCTGAAAATTTGAAAGTTCTAGCATTTATAATAAGCAAAATTGTGTGGTTTCTTCAAAATTTGCCTTTTCCCTTTTCACCCTGTATCCACATTACGGTATCGATTTAAAATAAAACAAAGGTGGAATATTTTTGGGCATACAAATATGCTGCTTTTCTTCCATTTACGCAACGTTGTATCTTTTAAAGTTTCCAATATCCCCATATAGTGCCATAAACATCATTTTATTCTGGACACACTGTATACGAAGGATATAACCTACGAATGATGAACGGCCACAACCTCCATTATCGTCTTTTGAAGAGCCAAATTTACTAATAGTTATTATGTTGCTTGAGTAATCAAGATCATATGAATCTCAACAAGATAGTGGACATGATCCAAAACAAAATTGTGACTCAAACACAGTCATTGAATATCCGAAAAGCGAATTGTGAATTAGCATGATGCAAAAATACTTTCTTCGTTATTATCCAGTAAGAGCGGATATAATAATATTCAAGTAAACTAGAAATATACGCAGACAGCCAGATGTTTTGATACATTTTAATATAATTTGATGTGCTAGTGAAATTGTACTAGTTTAGATTGAATAATATTAATAGTCACATGCCACGAACTTTGTTTCAATGGAGTTGAGAGATTGAATCCACGCCAAAACTAGCTGAAACTCATAGAAATATTACCATATTCAGGACAAACCTGGATAGTTGACGTCAGAACAGAGACATAGAAACTATATTATTCGTTTTTAACAAATGCATGTTCAATTTTCTCATAAGTGATGGATACCAAGAAGACTATCCATTGAAATGGACCCTTGATTTTCGTAAGCACTGATATGTTTGAAGAAAATGCTTTTCTAAGTATTTCACCCCCAAATACCATCAGCCAATTTTTCTCTTCACATCAAGATCTAAACGTGACCAACTTTTCAATTCTCCATAATGTATACAAACATTTTGAGACTACTTGTCTGTAATAAGTTCTTGAAATTATTTCGCACTGAATATTCTTTTATCACTCTAGCAGGATCCAGAACATGATGGATATCGCCATCTTTGACTAAATAATGATCTTGTTCACATTCATTTTGTAAAGCTTAAAGCAGATGGGAGCTCCAAGAACTTCTTGATTCAAGTGCGATAAAGTGATCATCGTTACAAGTTTTACAAGAGTGTTTAGAGAATCAAAATTAGATATTCATTATATACAGGGTGATGGTAAATAAGTGCGATAAACTTCAGAAGGTAGTTCTGCATAAAAAAATGATGACAGTTTGTTATAAAACATGTCCGCGAATTCTTCGTTTCCCGAGTGTTGAAGTTTTTCTCAAAAACTGAAGATCTATTGATTGCTCTGAAACCGGTGGAGATATGCAAATGAAATTAAGCGGGTTTTGAAAGGTAGTTATTGTCGCGCATACGGGTAATGATCCAATTTTTTTAAAGAAGAAACGAAGCATATGTTTATATAGCAAACTGTCTTTTTTTTCATGCAGAATTACCTCCTGAAGTTTGTCGCACTTATTTACTAACATTTTGCCAGAAATCTCAACTATGGAGAGGACAAAATCCTTCGTGTAATCGTGTACCTCTCTGGAGTCACAGACCACTTTCCCAATAGTCTGTTTTCAGACCGCAAAAATAGATCGATGTCCACGACCTAGAAGGAAGAAACTATTATATATACGAAAAAACTGAACACATTTCCAGAGAGGAAAAAATGGGAAGAAATTGAAAAGTTCAGGACGCGAACACCTTGAAACTATTGAATCAAACGGCTAATAAAGATATGCAAATTTCATCAACAAAAAAGTTTCCAAAATATGACATGAAAAGTGGCAAAAATGGATCACCACTGACTTGGCAATAATACAGCAAAGAAACCGGAAGCTTTCAGGAAGGTACAACTACACCCAGGAAAATTGGAACTGGAAAGTGATTATTTTGAAATGCACTTGAACACAAACAAAAGCAATTGAGAAGATCTGGAAATTACTTAACAGTTTTACCAATTCAAGGAATCATCAAAGTGATAATATGTATTTCAAAAAGTAAATCATAATAACAATGTTTTTCATATTATGGAACATTTTTGCCATTTTTATATTGCTCAGTGTCCCACAAAAGTGAAAAAATATCGTATCTTCTAGCACCAACATCCCGCCCTTCGCATCTACTCTGTTGCATAGTATCTATGGTTTGCTGTCTGTCAGTCTGTGTGTGTATCGTTCGGTACTGCGGACAAATGCATTTTCACTCTGAAAATTGGTCGGACTAATTCGGAAAATCGCCCGATATGAGCGCTGCATCGTGTGCTCTTTGAATACACCCTAGGGTCGGGAAGAAAATCTTTTTCACTTTGTTACATTTTCAGCGGTGTCACACTGTACCATGTTTTTAAGTCAACTGTCAGTTGTCACTAGTGTCATTTAGTCAGTCTGCGCGCATTCCTTGTCATTCCATTCCGTCGTGATTTGTAAACAAAAACAAAAGTAAATTTGAATGTTTTTTTTTTTAGTTTTGGAAATTTTTCTCTGACTTATGAATTAAATATTATTGCCTACGAGTGCTACAAGTGTCGATTATGCCTTGGGCTGTTTTTGCTTCGGACTTAGGCGCTAGGGAAAGTGATAGTTCAGGACTTAATTCTGTACCAAACATAATCTTCTTCAATTTAAATAAAAAAACAACAATAATAATAAAATCAAAGCATAAAGAAAGTTTTTTTTCATGTGGTTTTCTTTAGGTAGCACACGTCATGCCTACACTTCACCCGCCAGCGTGCGCCGCCACTGCCATAATCAATAGTCAATAAGTCAATTGAAGGTCATTTTCCATAATAATACGATAATCTTTTAAGAAATTGGATTCATCTCACATATCCAACTATATCTAGGATTTCCAGTATCAGCAAAATAGTGGAAAAAAAAATGTTGAATATTTTCAATAAAAACAGCATCGTATCAAAAAGACAATTTGACTTTATTGAGAGTGCTTCTAAAGAAAATACCATTGAATTACTCTCTATATTGATTGCATGAACCACCATTTCGGTCTCTCAACGATATTATGTCACCTTATCGGATCGCATAAGTTAAGACATCTGAAGAAAAATTGACGGACACGTGTTCGGTAAATATAAACCTATCTCCTGTCATTCTGTCATGATCCTGAAAATCTAAGCCAATCATCAGAATGATACTAGGAACTGTTTTGTCATCATGTAGTTTTGTTGATGTGTATGGATTTTTGAACGTCCACGGACGATATCTTCAGAGAGTGCTCGTATCTGGTTTGAATCCATTAAACCGACAGTAGTTGTCGAATAACCAGTTATTGGCTGAATGGTTTTCATTTATATGAAGTTATGGAATTGATTTCAATTGAATGGATGTCAAATGTTCAGAAACCCGGCATTGGGCATTTGATACAGTGAATCACAAAATATCATTGAACATGATGGAGGACATGTCTTTCGATAAACCAGTAACAGAATTTCAGAGTTCAATATTGTGATTTGATTTTGAAAAAAGAAAGGAAAGACATGAATGACATGAAAAAGCTAATTCTATTAAATAAAGGGTGATCCATTTAGTACTTTAGGATTTCAAATGAAACACTAGACATTGTGGGCTAGCAGAAAAAAAGATAATTTATACGAAAGAGTATTCAATTACAATTTAGTTTCGAAAATAATATCATTCGAATGTCCATCATGACTTTGTTGACAGTGGGGAATCCGATCAGTGCAATTTATGACTATATTTTCACACATTTGGGCCGGTCTCCCATGAATAACATTTCTGATGTTGGGTTTCATATCCTCTATAGTTTTTGGATTGGTATCATAAACCTTCGACTTCACGTATCCTCACAGGAAGAAGTCGCATGGTATCAAATGAAAAGATTGTGCAGGAAAATTTACTGAACCACATCGTCATATAACATTATCATTACCTTTGTTGATATAATTTTTTTATATCTTCACAACGTTCTTATGACGTCAAACGTTCCATGCTGTTTTGTTATGACTTTACTTACAAAACTGCGATTAAGAATGCCATCCACATTTACAGTGTTGCCTAACTTTCATTCAAAATCCTAAAGCACCAAATGGATCACCCTTTATCTGGGGGGGGTTCAATGTTATATGAAACCACTGAGGATAATTCAAAATTATTTATCAAATGTCAAATAAAAACAATATTTACCCAAGTGATGAGTTATATGAAAATGTCCGAATACCAGACATCAATAAACTGTACGTCATTCAAATCGTGATCAAACAACACAAAATAAAGATTAGTTACAGGATATGCATTACCAGTTAATACTTGATACGACACCGATAAAGAATGCAAAGTCTAATCAATATAAAATGTCATGTTTTCTTTTTCAATTAAGTTTTTTTTTTCGGAACAACTATTTTTATTATTTAAGGACAACATAAATGTATTTCGTAATAATTAGTAATGGATGTATAGGTGTGAGAAAAACTCCTGAACTATTTAGTCGAACGACTTAAGGGACATTTATTTTTATTTCCTTTTTTCCCTATTACTCTATAGGTTGTAGTATTGATTATATTATTGTGGAAATACACCATTATTAATTATTATAATCACAAGTTTTTCAATAGATCCGGCTATTTCCATATTCACATTTTGAACATGAATGTAGACGGCTTGTTGATTGCCGTTTTCCTTATTAGATCTAAATCCGAATGTGCTTCGCAACAAAACCATGCAAAATTCTTTTCAAAATCAACTGAATGTGAAAGCAGCGAGCTACAGTTGGTTGTTGAATATTCACCTACCTGTTGTGTAAACCAAGCCGAAAAGTAGATCTCGTTTTATCGTAAAAAAATGACATAATACAACATGGTATGAAAAAAATGCAGTTAATCATCTGTCTTGGATACCGCATTTATCTATTGAGCTTATCAGGTGGGGGAGGCTGTGTACCCGTCGTAAGTAAAAGGAGAAGAAAGAACGGAGTATTCAGGTAGGTGAATTTATTTTTTGTGGCAAAGCGCTTTCGGCTATTAGGACATCATCAGTGCTACATTTCAATCGTCAGAAGATGGATCATTGCACAAGGGAGCACGTCACAGTAGTTATGGAATACGAATACACGAACTTGTCTTGAAACCCACAATAAATTTTTTACAAAACAATGTTCAAAATTAACTATACAAAACACTAATCTAGTCCGTATACTTTATTTTTTTTTGAAAAATTAACTTCAAAGATTTTTTTGTAAAAAATTTATTGTGAATTTTAAGACAGGTTCGTGTATTCTAATTCCATAACTACTGTGACGTGCTTCGTTGTGCGATGATTCGATCATGTTTAACAATAATTATATCCATCCATCTTCTGACGATTAATAAAATTTACCTACCCGAATACTCCATTCTTTCTTCACTTTTTATTGAACTTATGTTCTCCATTTCTCTTTTTTTTTAATGATTTAACCCGAAATCAAATACCCAACCCTCAGAGTTTGTATAAATTATCTCCGATGAAACTACATCTACTACAAGTTTTTGTATCAGGGTTGTGAGAAACATTTTTTTACCTGCAAACTCTTATTTCTGTATGAAATCTGCAAATCCGAATAAATCATGTGAATAGGCCATAGCCTTGATTTGTTTATCAAAAATTGGAACATCCATGCGGGCTCAACCAACGAGACTTCAAGTTTTGCTCATTTGTGCTTCGGTTGAAAGAGATTTCGTATTTGCACAAGTGTATTTATTCTCCGAAATATGAGATGTGATACGGGCATACACAGGATCATCTCATTACTACATAGTCGAGATTTGGTGATTTTCAACTATGCCCTTTATGCAGCGTCGCTTATCTCAGTTTGCTTCCAATACAAGACAATAATAGACAGGACAACTTGAACATAACCAGTTGACTATTTGTACACAGATGTCGTAAAATTTTACATAACTGCTCCCTTGAGCGAAGTGCATCTCCGCATTCTATCTCGCAACGACTGTCTCCTATCTACTCCTAGCAGCTCTGCTGGTTGTATACCTGCGAAGCACTTTAATTTCTTTATTATTGCCGAGGCTCGAAATATCACTGAACGACCATCATGTCCCCTTCTGTGATTTGCATATATGAGTGTATTTTCAACCACGCAGTATGAATATTAAACTTATTACATCTTTGTTTTATGCCTATACATATTTGATATTTAATAACTTCTCCCACTACTTGCGTGTGTGCAAAACTGGGCGACTTTAATCTTGGTAAACTATTTGCCGGAGTTGAACTCATTATCATATTCCATTATCCTCCGAAGCCAATACAACTAAACTTCAGAACCATAAATAAGAATGCCTTTTCATTGTGCTCCAAAGCACAGGCATATTAAATATAACCTCAGAATGAGTTTTGAGTAGTGGGTAATTTAGGTCCAATGTCTCGTGATCTTTATGGAGGCAATTCGTGCCGCATCGCCGATAGGAAATTCGAAATTAATGCCCTCTGTGCATTATCGAAGAGTCGATTATTAAGAATTAGGGCAGTTGGTAGCCGAAAACTGCTTCTTTTGTTCTCCGCCTCGGCTGAAAGTTGTCCATATTATTCATTTTGAGCTTAACAAGGTTTTTCTGGGGCTTTTCCACTGTGGTCGATAATCTGGATTACTTTTTTCTTGGAATTAGCAATATATAATACTGCTCGCATGTTTCCTCAAATCTCATCAAGTGGTTTAAGCAATAATAACGTTATAAGTTTGTTATAAAATAAAACTTTATTGATTATCTCAGATACAACCAGAGTTTTCGAATTATTTTGTTGACGATAATATTCATGTTGAGTAACACATCGTTTGAATGTCTCCAATTTCATTTCGGAGAGGATAATTAATAATGGTTTTAATGATATTTCGAACATAACTATCCCCTATCATAGTGTCTGGAATGGACCTGAGCTGCGTACGACGACCATCCATCATTAGTGTACCACCTTGGTATGGAACGACTTCTCTGACAAAATATAGTCTTTCTTATCATTCTGACCCTCACGCCACTGAGATAAAATCCAGCCTCTGTTGTTACCTACGGTCTGAAAACTCGTACATCTAGATTGTAAATTTCAGTGATATTTATGGTAGTATTCACTGTACATATTACAATCCCCATTCAAAAACTCACCATATTCTGGCGAATTCTGCCTGATTGACGATCAACTACCCTCGTGGTCTGGCTCATTCACCCTCACTGACTTCTGGTACAATGTGGACAACCTTATTTCTGGACCCTCCCCCTCTCATCCAGCCTGACCCCTTCGTTATTTGGACATTTGGAACGTTTATCAAACCCTCCTGGTCTAACCTGTTGACGTCATAGGTTTTAATAATAGTTGCAGCCCTATCTGGTGTTCGTTCCACATACCTTTTGGGTGAAATCAAGCTGAACCAAAAACTATTATAGCAATGACCCTGTACACTCAATGGCGTGATATTGTCCATATTTACTTGAAGTTTTAGCTATAATTATCGGGGGTAATTGCACAAGTGCATCAAAAATATCGATAATTATGCTTCAAAGCTTATTGCCTAAAAACTGCATGAGTTCATTTTCACATTTTGGAGAAAGAACGAATGTAGTTTTTAAAAAGCA
This sequence comes from Orchestes rusci, assembly GCA_958502075.1. Lineage (NCBI taxonomy): Eukaryota > Metazoa > Arthropoda > Insecta > Coleoptera > Curculionidae > Orchestes > Orchestes rusci. The sequence goes on along the minus strand of OY293310.1, from coordinate 18,085,286 downwards.
ATAAGCTTGAATGCAAAGTTATCCGATTATTTTGATGCACGAGTGTAATTTAGGTAGAAAATTACTCGAATCAGGTAACTAATTGAATCAAAGAAAATAATATTTAACATCTTTTTCAATGGATTGTATTGTTTCTGTTCCAAAATAAGAACTGTCATACTTGCAATGCAATTTTCGATTCCTACTATGCAATTTTCACTGTAATCAAACGAAAATTGTCGAAAATACGTAAGAGTGTAATTTTCAGTGTAATTTTATTATCATTCACTCATATTCCATTGCCACACTCAACACATAACCGGCACATAATTCAACTGCACACTGCACTCAATATTGTTAACCGATATAGTGATCACTTAGCGGTATTCAAAATCAATAATCTGTATTTCTAACTGAATATTGCGTATTTCTGACGATCCATATTTATAAAAACTAGCGTCATATTCCATATCTCATATTCATCAGTTGGCTTTGGCAGGCTAAACTTCTGACGTTGAAGTGTGAGGTTGAATAAACTCAACAGTAGTGACCGAGATCGATGCAGTTCATAGGCCGATATCGACAAGTGTATAGTCTGTTCATGGCTTTCCTGCGGTTACGTCATACTTTTCCGTCTCTCTCTTACACATTGAAAAAAAAATCACGTACGTCTGGACGAGGGTCTTTCCGATAAATTTGACAAATGTCACATGTGGAACGATCAATCTACGACATACTGCCAAACGTCAAATACTGTGACGTGACCGCAGAAAAGCATTGAACAATCTGTATATACATATATTGTACTAATACATAGTTAGTAAATAATTTGTATTTTACTGGGTAGTTCTAGTCTTTCGCGTACACATCAGTTACTGATGTAAAACGGTAAGTTACACGGCTCCAATCAACTTTGTTGGTACAGATGAACTATTCTCATAACTGAAGTGCAGGGAATCCTCTAGTCTATACGCGATTTGATGCATAGACAGACCCTCATCAAGGAAAATCACTATTTTTGCTTTATGGAACAAAGAAATTCTATTGCCAGATATAGCGCCGAGAAAAAATCAAAATGTACTTCAACACGTTGAATCGATGTGAATCACTTCTTGAACATTGTTATTTTGAATTCAGGGTCAATAATAAGAAATATTATTAGATCTTTCGAATTGATGACCTTTTTTAATGTTGATGTTAGTTTTGAAGCCCCTTAGGTATCAAAAGTGAAGCGGTTGCACTAATAAGAATAAACATCTTATAATATACTCTGTGTATTGGGTATTATCACGAGATTCATATACTTTGGAGTTGTATTTCTGCCACAATTCTAACAAAAAGTCATGAATAATTGTGATGAATGACCCAAAATTGCAGTTGGGATTTAAACACCAGGATTTCATTTGCAAAGCAAAAATCAATTCTACCAATAACCGAACAAAACACATTATCCAAAGCAGAAAAAACTGGTTTATGGATCAATGGCCTGGTGGCATCCATGTTGCAATGCATCCGACTCCGCTGTCGCCAACACATTCTTGGCCGATGGCCAAAAATGTTATCCAGATTATATATCGGAGTCATGCTTAAACCGTGACAAAAACAGACCAGATTGGAGAAGGATGCGGATGAAATTTTATCGCGATTATCAAATAGTTTGATGAGATACCATTAGTTGGCAGACTTAATATTGCTTTTCGCTGCCTAGTCAGCTATGTCTTGATCAGCACCACGACTGCTGTCCCTGCCGGCATACGAAATTCGCTAGTCCGCCTTTTTCCGCATTTGTAATTTATATAAATTCGACGTCTTCGGAAATTGTTGTCACGTGACCTGCCTGTGCTGCTGCACAGTCTGTCTCGTCTACGCTGTTCCTCCCGAATTGCACCAGACATGCGGCGAATTTTCTTTTACGTCAACGTGATCGTATTTTGAATGACCGGAGAGTTTTCTCTCCGTTAAAAAAAAATCGATACACCACTAACGTTGTCATCATTATCTGAGATATGTTTTAACGTTCGCAAAATGAAAAGATGGAGTGTATAAGGGTGCATATGTTTAATCGTGTACGAAACTCATTATCATCAAAGTTGTGAATCCTGATACGGTTGTAATCTTTCAAATTTGTAGTCGAGTATCCGCGAAAACTCTTCGATTCCCTGAGTTTAACTACTGATAGTTAAAGACAAAACTGGATTACCAGTTCCAGCGGAAATGCTCTATTCCTGCCAATGTTTTTCGTCGTTCAAATTAGTCGTTGGCCAATGCAGTCCTCCACAAAATCAAGTTCATATAATAGTAAGTCATGTTGAATATAATCCAGCACGATCCCATTTTCGATTAAAATGTGAACTAGTACTTTTCTGATTAAAACTGTCCCTCGACACTGTGCATATAAAATTTCTGCCGAATTATTCAACCGCTGCAAAAAATATAAGAAAAAGCAAAGAGTAAAATAGGATGCATCAGCGCGAGCATGGGGGCGAGTATGTATTGGAGGAAAGAGATTTTTAATTAAAATCCGGTCCGTCTGAATTCCTGATGTTATCTAAATTAAATCTAAATTGGAAGTTTTACGTGACCGGGATGGGCTTGTCTGCCAGATGAAAGAAATCCAGAGAGTTAAGAAGTTTCACAAGAAATTGAAATTTGCTGACGAACTGTTGCCATAGTACACATGGGAAGTTTCAGTGTTACTGTACATGTTTTTTATCGAAATTGATCTGGTCCGCAGTTAAAGTATCAATTCTTACCTTGTACATACATTGTTGAATTCGGCAATTTTTAGTAATTCTGAATGACTCGGATAATACATTTTTTTTTTGATGTTTTTTATCAAAATAATAATCATGGAACTTGGAAAATTAAAGTTGTTCAATGTACATATACTTCAATTAATATTGAAAACACCATTCATATTAGAAAAGTTTCAAACCATATTCTTTGCTGATGAAACTCAATCTGGACATGAATTTTGCGATCACTTGTTTGCTCTCGATCAATATCATCATTCCATACGCTTATACCAAATTATAAACTTTCCTTTGCACAGATATTTCACTGCTCCATTTTTTCATTACATGCCTAGGATCATGCAGTGTGGGTAGATATTGGAAAAGATTGACGAAATGATGCATCTCGGATCAACAATGTATTATTATCTCCGATTCAAATATACCTATTTCCATAGAGGGGTTTGACACACTGAACAATATAAGGTGATGATTCTATTTTAACAAAACAACAAAGGCAACCATATGCGATATAGCCTTATCACCGACACCAGAGAATTTGGTAATTTTGCCGAATCTCTGTAGGGGGTAGGGTTCCCTCTTGAATCAATGTGTGGTGTGCTCAGTATCCAGGAAAAAGTTGATAGCACTACGTTCTTGATAGAAGTCCGAGAATTTTCTCGCAAAGTCATCGGAGGCAACGTAGGCATCGAAGACCTGTTCAAGTTGATTATTTTTATTTGACAAAGTGAAATAATTGTTTGAGTCAAAATTATCACCCGCCGATATAAAATCTCAGATATAATATGCTCAGTCAATTCATCAACTCCGTTGTGAAGAATGATTATTATAAAATTGAACAACTACACAGACATAATGTTCCATAACTCATGAGGGCATGACTGTCACATTCCTATCAAAGCACCGAAGATCGATGAAACTAAAACACAATGAATATTATTCTTTTTGATTACCCACATAATAGACAAGTCGTGCTTAAAAATGATTCTCGTCCGAACCAAATAAACTAACCATCTAACCAATCCCAAATCCATGAAGTGGGCGGCAAAAACACGCCGTTTGTTCAAATTAGTCAAATGAAAAAATCATCGATCGTCCCGCTCTGTGGCGGACGAAATAAAGCTTTTGAGACCGGAAAGCCTGTAAGCTAGTAGTTTTAAACTTTTTGACGTTTTCGAGTAATTTATGCAAAACAATTTTCACGTAAATTAAAAGAAACGAGGATACTTTTTCAGTTCGTTCTATGAAGTTTCTGTCAGTGATAGGCCACTGTCATTGCATTGAACTGTGCGTTTTAGATTATTTATTTAGAAGTTGGAAAATTGATTTACTTGACTGGTTGAAAATACATGATCTGAAATTGATTTATGAAATTAACAATAGGAAGGGAAGGATTAAAGATAGACATCACATTCCACATAAAAGGTCAGATTCAAAAAACGATCAAACCAGGACTAAGCTACTCTTTATGCGGGCCGGGTCATAAAAAACAAAAACACGACTACACAAAACACATTTGAATTACACACGGTCGTGTTTTATGTGGCATAAGTTATAAATTACAGTGGCCCAACCGCTAAATCATAAATTTTCGCGATATTCGAATAGACCCGGCAATGGTTGGTTGATATCGTAAAGGGAATAATTGTAAAGCTATTGTCAATGTGACTGTGGAAAACGGCACCGATCAAAAAGCAGGTAATTGACATATGTGAACAGAATCGCCTGTGTGATGTATCTTTGAGAGTTATTGATGTGTGATGCACAGTGACCACTGACTATAGTAACGACCACGTCGCCTCGATTGTTCAGTGTTTTGTGCATATCAGCTTTATTCATCTGTAACAATTCCAAATGGTCAGTAAATATTTTAATAAGCAGATCTAGACACCCTTTTGCTGTCTAGACACTTTATGAAGCAGCAGACCTTGATAGACTAGAAGCTATAGCATTGTTGGCGAAACGATTTGCTTTGTAAGATGGACCACGATCAAATTAATGAGATTCAACTCAGTAGAGGCAACAATACGTTTTTAATTGATCGCCATTGTGGCATCGCCAGGATTGTCAATCGATCGAAACTCGCAGACCATGAAGCCATGCCATTTAATCAGAGTTGTAGAATATTTCCAATTAGGCTGGCAAACAAGGATATACTACGCTGAGTTATTGTGATGGTGGGATCTGCGTAGCGTTTAATCGATACTTTTCACAGTGAAGCAGTCATTTCTTGAATAGAACACATTGAATTCAAAACAGCCCTTTTGTGAACTTTGATTGTGAATGTGATCGGCGGTGTGGCGCAGTGGTCAGTTCATCGACTACTCACGCTTCTGGTCCCAAGATCGAATCCAGGGCCGGCCAACGCTGAAGTTAAATTTTGGAATTTGGTTTTAAGAGGTGCACCGTCTTTCTAAAGAGATGATAAACTGTTGGTCCCGTTTCATGGATGTTGTCACATTGAAGAACCCTTCCCTCTCATTGGGCAAAGTTACCAGATGGGGTGAGACAAATTCCCTGGCGTCGGTGACTAGCCCTGATGGTCGCTGGAATACTCCGACGAAAAATAAACCAGACAAAAAAAATCTGAATGTTGACCCCAACCCAGTGTTTGGCACTTCAAACGCAACCAGACATAGTTGATGTATGAATTGGAACTTCCCCAACTGAGATATCAAAAAAGAGTCCTTTGATAAGAACTGAGAACTAATTTGTAGGACGATTTCTGATAATTATCAACATTTTCTACTTATAAGATGCCAAACTCATAATATGAAAAAAAGGCAGTGTCCCTGGAATAAATTTTGCTGGTGCTGAACTGGACTGGTTATCTTGTGAGATCTCTTGGTTGTGGAGAGAACGGAACTTTAGGTAACCCGTAATTTTCGAGATGGTGACTTGATGGACAAAGTTTGATGAATAGAGATATTCAATACATAAGGCAAAATGTTAACCATTAGATCGTTGATCAAAATAAATTGAATCGTTTTGGGGTCGTCGTAGGAGCATAAGAGCATTGCCTATAAAATCCACACAATTAAAACGGCGACACCCTCAAAACAAACAAGTCCTCAGGGCTTGGGATAAAATAATGATGAAAGGGCGTCAGACGGCAGCTTCTTATTATAACGTAAATATTGCCAATGACCCTCTTTAACTTGCAAATGTGAATTAATGTGAAAACGACCGCAAACTGTGAATATTCAAGATAGGCAAATAGCTAGCTGCTGCCTGAGGTTTTCTTTGATATAATTCAGACGACTCTGCTTTACCGGTTCACCTTCTGCAGTTGAAAATATTTAATGACGTTATAAAGTTAATTGGCTGAATTACCTTTTCAATTTTCACGATTAAGTTACGATCTTTCAGTTTTCTTAAGTGCGTAGGATTAATTTTTTTCTTCTTTGATTGAGATTAAAAATGTTTGTCCTAGTGGAGGAATATTATAAAGTGAGCAATATCATCATGCCACGATAGAAATATCATCTAATGATTCCAGCATACACTCACTCAAGAATAGAATAGAATAGAATAGAATAATTTATTAGCGGATAAGTCATTTTACAAAAGCAATCTATGCTAATATTGAATCAATCAATGTAGTAAGATATAACAAAATACAATAACTATTTCAAATTTGCCTATAAGATGAAATCACAAAAGAGCAAGGTACAGGTCAACAATATCACAGAGTTACATAAGATAATCAATTCATACAGATACATTATTGAGTTTTCTCTTCAAGCCCGCTTAGCTAATAGAGAACAAATCTAAGTCATTCGATAGTTTGTTGGCAGCTGTTGCCATTCTGGACAGAGGATTGAAGTAGTCATAATTCGTGGAGTGAAAGTCAACCAAGAACAACTCATTCTGTCTCAACCTCCTAGCTGTCCTGGGACCAAATGATGACAATAATTCAGAAGAGTCCATGAGGCCATTCAATATCTTGTGCATGAAACAAATATCAAATATATCTCTCTTTTCTTGGAGAAGAAGTAATTATAAACTTAACATGGCCTGAAACAATCAACTTCGTCTGCTTGTAGATAAAATATCAAACAAGCAGTAACTTGCTACGCAGCTACAACAAACAGTCGAAGCGACAGTCAACATTCTGAAATATATCGGCCGGGTTGGATGCCGTCTTGTTGACTCTATCCGATTCTCCCATTAGATTATTACATTAGGCTCATTTATTTTGTTTGCTCCCTAGATTTATTGGTTTTCAGCTTTCTGGAAGTTGAATCGATACTTCCCAAGAATTGATATCCCAGCGAAGAGGGTATGGCGGCTCTTCACTTTATGTGAAACGCGATTTCGGGCTGGCACAAACTATTTCACTCATGCTATAAAATCCAGAACTCTTCAATTTTATATGGTCTCAGATTGGCAGTACAAGTAAAATTTAATCAGAATATTTTTTAAAGAAACTACTTTTTTTTTCAGTCAATGAATGGCTTTTTCTAGTAAAATCTAGTGCTACTCAGTATATTGAGTTTACACTGCAAAAGCTGATTTACAGTGCACTTAAATCTCCTTATATCGAACACGGTGTACGATTGTACGCATTTGCGCCAACGGAGGATTTTCCGATGCTTATTGTAAATTGATATGTTCGATTAAATCAACGATCTCGATAATGGACTCCAGGTTCGTCAGTAACGTATAATGGATTTTCTAAATCGATAAGGATATTTGATGTATTGTCAGAGTCCAGATGTTTGCGCGGTTATGGAAGCATACGTCAGAGTTGAAATTGATTATCAATCACTTTTAGAGTTAATGAATTCTGTTTTGAGTCACGTGTCGTGGGTCCTTATTCTCAAAGTTATAGATTCACTTCCGACATCGACTGTCGTGATGATTTTGTGTCAACCATTGGGTGCAGCTTGTGCCGGAAGTCGTTGTGCCGAAGGCATCATTCCAACTTCGTGGTAACAGTTTTGTGTTATCTATTTGGGTATTTTCATTTGATTGACTGATTTCTTATCACCGTGGTTCGTTACATGTTATTATTTTATTTTTTGTTTTTGATTATATGAAGTAAAACGTGACAACGCCGCAACCCACTTCTGTTTGTGCGCATTGTGAAAATTGTCCGTCCAGTCATACATGCCTGTAATGTCATGAGTCATGAAAATGACTGGTTCTGTCTGTTTTTTTCTGGATTGTGAAGAAGCAAGGTCATTTAGCTGAATTTGTGAAAATTATCTCATTATTGACATCGTTGAAATACAGTCCAGGTAAACTACATGGTCCTTCGTTAGTCAAATTCATTGATACGGTAAAACGGCTATTTTGGTTTGGATGTCATCATTTTGACTGGACGGGCGGATACCTAGCCTTGCATACCTGCAAGTTGATGAGTTTTTGGAACATTTTAGAGACAGCTGGAGGAAGTAACCGTACCGCTTTGAGGAAACAATAGTGAGATGAAACAGAGAGTACCTTCCTTTGTTCACCACCTTTTTGCCATCCAAAATTATTCCCGTTTTCCAATGATTTGTTGTCTTGATTTCGCCAATTTGGGTATTCTATTGTCAGCCTCGAGAAGTATTTTGATTGGTGGTTTTTGATACATGTTTTTTATCACAAAAAAAATTATATTTTGGTTAGACAAAGGGGCGACAAATTTTTTTTAATGTGAACATTTCGCGGATTGGACTGAGATTTTGCCTGGCAGTTTGGAAGAGTTGGATGCCAGATTAAACAGTATTTAGGGTAATCTCCTGCAAGAATTTGGTGAAATTCAAAATCTAATTGAAGCTACTGTGACGTCAACAACTTGGAAAATCAATATAATGGACGATGTCAGTTTGAAAATGAATATGATGCTCAAATTGCACTTGCAAAGAAGTATCTAGATGATAACAAAAAAGAAGGTTCTGCAAGCAGTGAAGTCTTGGTTGAAGTTCTGTTATTGGTCGCTCTGTTTCATCTTCTCAAGGATCTAGCTTACAAAATATATAATTACCTTTTATACACCTACCGACTTTTGATGGTGATTTGAAGCATTGGATGGAGTTTCGCGATACTTTTGAATCACGTGTTTGATAAGGTTGGTGAGGCTCGGATGGCCGGTTTATCAGTGACTGGTTATGTAACCACAAACTGCATGTCAAAGTGTCTATCAAGGTACTGGTTAGCATATAGAGGACTGTCCTCCATAGGTTGGCGCCAGCCGACATCTAAAGTCTCGGCAACACTTCGCGTTTCAACCGTCACTTCCGCCAGCAGTTGACTGACAGTTACGTAGTTGTTACTTTTAGTTGTGGACTTATAAACAGGCCCCAAGTCAGTCATACATAAGAAATCTAGTACGAAATTTTTTTCCAGGATAAATGATTTTGCAGCAAATTTATTGTTTTGTCATTTCGAAAATTTCCGGCATTTTGTCAGTGGGCCCTATAAATACAAAAGATATAGACATTCCAGAGAGGTGTGAGCTAGCTGATCCTTTGATTTTCAAGCAACAGCGGGTTGACATGTTGATTGAGGCCGATCTGTTTTGGATTGTGCTGTATCCTGACCAGATTTTTCTTGCTACTTGTCTACCGGTGTTGCAAGTTTCACAGTTTGGCTTGGTCGTCACAGGTCCTTTATGCAAGGTTAGCCTGAATTCGCGTATGTATTGCAATTTTTGCTGAGCAACAGATCCAGCAGGATATGAAGAGATCTTGGTAAATTGAACATATTGAATATGACAAAAAGGTTTTTTTTTTAGAAAAGATTGCCATAGAGAAACATTTTGTGGAAAATACCAAGCGTGATGAAGATGGGTCTTTTGTAGTCAAAAAACTACTGAAATCAGTAAACTTGGAAGTTCCTTGCTCAAACTGATAAAAGGTTTGAAAAAAAGTTGGATCTGAATAAGTGCAAGACGCTCGTGTCGAATAAAGTTGCTGAGATTCAGAATATCACTTTAAAGGATGAATGGAGATGGAGGCATGATCCAGCGAGATTTGTCTCGTGGAATCAAAGTTGCTGAGATTGGAGATCCACGCTCTTGGTGGCATGGGCCAGAGTTTTGGAAGTTTGATGATGATTGCTGGCCAAAGGGTCCTGATGTTGAAATTTCTTTACCAGACTTAAAAAAAGAAAATGCTTTTTGTGCTGCAATAAGTACAGTTCTGGATACAAATGTGATTTTTTTTGTTGACCGTTTTTCGGATTTTCTTAAATTAAAGAGTACTGTTGCTTGGATTCGAAGATTTACTTATAATTGCAGACATACCAAAAGTGTAAGGTTGTCAGGTCCATTAACTGTGGGTGAAATTCATAATGCATTCATTTCTACTTTGAGGTGTTCTCAACATGAGGTTGTTGAGACCGAGATTAGGCAAAATACGTCAAATCAAGTCAAGTCCAGCTCCAAATTGATAATTCTCAATCGCTTTTTGGAAGGAGTGGGATATCTGAGAGTAAGTGGGCGATTGGAAAAAGTTAAATTCAGTTTTGAGAAGAAACATCAATTAATTTTGCCGACCAAACATCAATTGACGAGGTTAATTTTAGAATATGAGCATGTAGACCTATTTCACTGTGGATCACAACAGTTGCTGGCGTCGGTACGTGACAAATATTAGCCAATATCTGGACGCTCTTTGGCAAAGAAGGTTGTTCATGATTGCGTCAAGTGTTTCAGATATAACGCTATGGTCACAAGACCAATTATGGGAAATTAACCCGAAGAAAGGTCAACACCAGACCACCTATTTGATATAATAGTCGACTATGCAGGCCCCTTTTTTAATAAAACATGGAGCAGGCAGAGGTGCCAATATCTCAAAGTGCTATGTATCATCGTGCTTTTGTTTCTTTTCTAAGGGTGTTCATCTGGAATTGGTCACGGATCTCATCAAAGGCGCGTCTACGTCATCATTGCGCAGATTTTTAGTGCCCAAGGAAAGGCCTAGTACTGTCTTTTCTGACAACGGCACCAATTTTGTTGCTGCGAACTCTGACTTACGAGATTAAGGTGAATTTTTATGCGAAGGAAGTGGACAATCAAGTCCTGCCGCTTGTAACTTCTACGTCAATTGGCATTTTATTCTGCCCCAGTCCCAACACTTTCGTGGCCTTTGGGAGGCTGGCGTGAAAGCATGAAATCACGTTGTTAATAATCCATTAACGTATGAATGGTTTTATACCCTATTCGTCTAGGTTGAGACGATAATGAATTCTTATCCCCTCTTTCCTGTGTCCCTGGACTCAGAGGATCTCACACCATGAGCCAGCCCACAATCTGAATGGTTGTCAAATCACACCACTGCCTGGTTCGGACGTAACAAGCGCTCCTGTGAATCGATGAAGCATTTGCAACAGCAGAAACAACACATTTGGAATCGATGGATGAATGACTATGTTGGAGTTCCAGCAAAGGAAGATAACCTTCCCCCACTCAAGTGGAAGTTGGGTCGAGTAACAAGTGTTGTGCGAGGCAAAGACTGTGTTGCACGGGTTGCGATTGTGAAAACTGAAAGTGGCACTTTCGAGAGATGTTTTTTCTAAATTGTGTCCTTTACCAATTAAGCCATGATGTGAATATTTTTTTCATTTGTTTTTGAAAGTCATGCCTTTTAAGGCCGGCGATATGTTCGTTACAATTTATTACTTTTGATTATATAAAATGAAACGTGACAACGCCGCAACCCCACTTCTGTCTGCGCTCCTTGTAACAATTGTCCGTTCTGTCATCCATGTCTGTAAGTAATGCTGAGATTTTCTGTCTGTTCTTAACGAGATTGTGAAAAAGCATGATCATTCGAGCTGAATTTGTAAACTTCGGACGAAGTCGAGTTAAAATACAGTCTCAGTAGATTACAACCATAATTGTCGCTATTCAAAAGTACTGGAAAATGTGAAGACTCTTCACCCTGTATCTCCTCTGATATCATCTTTCGGACTAGACAAATTGGGGCCTATCGCAATATTTTTTCTGCTGAATCTGCTGTTACCTTATGTCTCATTATTTTTGGATACTCTGTATAAACCATATTTTTCTCCATTCAATATTGAGCAGATAAATGTTGAACGTCCAGAACCAATAGGCATCCATCACCTTTAACATTTCCGCTCCAATGTAATTCCGGTTGGATCACGGCATAGCGAATGGCACTGTCCGAAGGACCCAACCCATTAGTCACTCCTTTCTCTATCTGTGCTGTGCCATAAAGGTGTCGTGTCCGTATTTACGCCGTTTACATCCGCACTAGCACAAATCATTTAAATGAAACCAGTCACGCATACTAATTAATTTTCTTGGTCGAATGTTTGTTTGATAATGAAATGTGAATGGAAATCAGCTAGGATTAATTCCAGCCATTTGTGGATTTTAATCTGTTCTGAACCGAGATTTTGAAAAGCTTTTTGGTTATTTGTGATAGAGCTCTGTTTATGACATTGTTATGATATTCAAATATGCAATGAAATGTCATCACATATTTTTTCAATTACATTTAAACTTCAACATATGAGTCTACTCAGAATGATCTGCTTACCAAGGTAATTCAGATGATAATCCACTTTTTCCTCGGTTTGTGGATACAGCAAATTCAAATGATTTGTCATTGCTGTAATGAAATGGTGGGTGAATACTACGCAAAAAAAATGAATTTTTGATTGCTGAGGTGCAGAATGAGAAAACAATGAGATAGAGATATTGCTGTTTGCCTAATTAATTAGGCTAGAGTCCTTGAAGCAATTGAATAGTTGCGTTATTCGAAACCAATAGCTTGAACAGAATACCTCGTTACCAATTTCGTTTTTGGCTACTTCAGCATTCATTTTTTGATTTAAATCGTTAAAACTCCCCCATATTCAATAGAAACACGTGCTGTTTATGTACTGTTACTTAGGGCTTATGTGCTGTTTGTTGCAAGTGGACTCTCTGTTACGTATTGTCTATCAACTGTACATCTTTCATTCATTGTTTAAAACTCATCCCCACTTACATCTGGACCTATTTGAGACAATCCTGCCTCTGGCCCCTCCCGCACCCGAAGGGTAAGCCCCCACTACGATCACCCAGGCTAACTCCTATGAATAATTCTACAATGAAACGGATATCAAATCGAATTTTACCAACTTGCTGACATCACTAAACAACCCTTGGTGAGAACTTTCCATTTTATCGTTTGAGAGACTTCAAGCTTCATCACGGCCATCAACGATTGTAGCTACTGTCCGGTACACTTATTGATGTGATATTATGTACATATTCACTTGATGTTTTAATCTATAGTGCAATTTTTATTTTCATTCACTCACGTTTCATTACATAACTGACACCTCACAAACTTGCAATCATTTCTGTACACGCTTAGTGATCACTTAGCGGTATTTATCATCAATTCGGTGTATGTTTGATTGCGTAAATACTCATTTTGTCCCGATTGGGTGTGAGTATTGTGAAAGTATTTCATACTTATAAAACCTCGCGTCCTTTTCTCATTTATTATCAGTTATTTCTGACTCTAAACTTGACGTATGAGGTTGAATTTTTAATAGGACCGGTCGAGACATATCGATACAGTTTTGAAGTCGATATCGACAAGTGTTATCGACGAGTGTAAATGTTCTTCATGATACATTTTTGTAAATGATTGTAAATCATAGTCTGGGAATTCTAGTCTTTAGTGTTGCGTACGCAGCAGTTTTCTCGTTCTCTTTCAGATTGGCGGACTTGGATTAATAAGCGGGTGGCGCAAATTAGAGCCGTAACAACTTTCTTCGAGAGTGTTTCTACTCAGGACCACTATCCGCACGGGTTAGCAACGTTCACCAATGTTCGCCATCCCCTGGTCGTTTCCAAAAGGTTACAAAAACCCTTTCCTCTTACTTTTTATTCTTGCTGCTTCTGTTCTTTTTCCTTGTTACACACCCTGTACGTAAGAATTAATGAAACAAAACTTCACTGATTTGCTGGGCTAATTCTTATACTAAAAAACTTTTGGCCAACTACTTCTGAAAGCCATTCCATTATGCAATGGACAAGAAATAAAGGATTCGAACTAAAGCCGTCCAATTTTGTGAAAGGTTCGAATTATTCTGGACGAATATTTACATAAAAAAGTCAACGAATCTGGTTTCAGTTTTATTGTTTTCAACTTTTGTCTGCTAGTAACAATAGTGAATTTGATTAGCATCGAAAAACTCTGTCAAAAAATTATGATGCCCTTCTAAAAAAATTCTTTCTGTACATTTTGCAAGTATGGAGCTGTTAATGTGCTTCAATAATCTCTATCATCAATCGATTGACAATGCTAGACGATCAATATTTGCTAATTGACAATTAAATTGGACAGCTCAGGGCCAATTTGGAACGTTTGACATAATATAATTGCGAATAGCTCACCCTGTGAAGTCCCTAACTTGTTAACTGACCGAGGTACTAAAGCGTGATATACCCTGATAAAAATGGAACTATTATACAAAGCTGATAAGCCGAATACACTTCACCTAGTCCCAATAATTTTGATTTATGTCATCTAATAAAAAATAATTTATCGCTGGAAGCCGGAATCGGGAAAAACAACTCGATATGTCTAGTAAATTTGCACTGATTGTTTTTATCTTCTACGTGCGGTCTGTGTCTGTATATCTTTTTTATTGCCGATTCTGATGTGTTTTACGGCCTGTGTTGTTAATTATATTGCAAGATTTCATATTTCCCGGACTATAAACATTTATTCCATTATTTGGGTTTGCGGAATCAGATTTCAACACATCAAAAGTTTTTGGAAAGAAAGCGGAATTCATGATAATGGGAAAATTGGATGTTTTTGCTTCAAGGGACACATGATTATCTGCTTTTCTTTGAAAGTTTTACTACTTAATTTTATGTTCTATCAAACAATTTTGATTAGCCGTTTCCTAATTGTTTTGACGGACTAATTTGATCATATCTTTTTGGAGATTCAGCATCACAGAAGTCATCTCAAAAACTTTACTCTGGAATTCTTTTTGTCCAAAATACTTACTACTGCACTGAAGTAGATTGTCAGGATCATTGAGGTTTGTTCCTGTTGGGGTTGTGATTTATTAGCCTTGAGATGATATAAATTAAACTGAAATTTTAGCTCGCAACCCTTTAACAAGAACACTTGAAACTTCCTTTGGATTGTGACCATCAATTACCAAGATACGTTTTATGTCGAATATAGTGATGTAAGATTTGCTAAGTGATTATTTTCGTGGAGCAGTCAGATATCTTATTTATGTGCGTTTTTTAGATTTAACACATCCAGAACAATAATTTCATCAAAAAATATCATTGTCCTAACGGCTATTCAACAAACCTTATCTCTGCAATAACAAACTTCTTTTTGTCACCGAAACTAGATACCTCGGAATTATTAGGAAAATCATCATAATGCTCATAACCTAAACGTGATCAGACACAGCGAAACGATTGAATTGGTCACAAGTGTTGGTTTATCTGACTTTTGGTTTTGAATAGTGTGTAAGACTCAAGACATACTCACTGACTTCCGTTTTAGGGTACTTTGGAATTGAAATAAATCAACCATTGATTGAGGTCAATTCAACAAATTTTAATCAATAAGATATGAGAATTTGAACCATGTCTTTCCAGTTACACGTTTCAAAGCTATATAAATACAAAACTGTCAGTTTGGCCCAGCAAATAGAAAACGTTTTTCCAACTGTTTGGCTTAATGAATTTATCTAAACTAGAAAAGCAATTAAATAACCAAAAACGCTCCAGCGTCAGAGTTTTTATGGCCCTCTGCAGAATATCGTCCAATAAATAACAGGCAATTTTTTCCATTTATTTATTTAGATAAAGGCTCAATAAATCTTTCAGAGACCCTTTAATTAAATAATGCGGGACCCAGACTTCTGGCCAATTTTCTTTCCACATTTCCCAAGTAATATGATTTAGTCTGTGGGTTTAGGTTGACAGGAAGAAAGCAGCAAGGCTTACATGAATTCATAAAACGCACTAATTTGATGGATTCACGTGTTCTTGAAAGGAAAGTCACTGTCTAAATAATCATTCAAACTTTTTTATACTGATTCTTTTAAACGTCAGAGTCTGTCCAATAGGTACATCTATTGTATAAATAGATTGTCCTCATTCTTTTTTACTTTTAAAATCCATCTGCGTCGTTCAGTTCGGTAATCAAGCCCATGTGTGACCATGTTTCAAACATTTTCAGAAATCTACTCACGGATTGGGGCGCGTGATCGGAAAGACAATACTATTCATCTATGCATATAAAATCAATTGTGTCAATTTTCATTAACAAAGAGAAATCCCAGATCATATCTCTTTCTTATTTCAGTATGGCCTTTCCAAATAAATGGTTTTTGAACTATTTCTCTTGCTATGATATACATTTTGGATCAGGTTCACCAGTCGCTCTTTAATCAAAGTTTAGAATCAAAATATAGGCATCTCTTAGAGGGTCAACCAGTGTTTTCTTTTATGATGCAAAATTTTGTACAAATTCCATTTGCGCCCTCCAGCAGCTATTCTAGAAAATCAGCAATTTCTCATGGTCTCTCCGCTATTTATTTTTGTTTCGAATTCCATAAGGCCAACTTTTTCCAAAATATAGCCGAGAGTCATTCTCATTGGGACACCCGGGTATATTATGATGAGATTTGAGCTCAATCGGTGCAAAACTTTTCGAGGTTTTGAAACGTCGCTGATGTGTATAGATTCGGTCGATCATTGGTTAAAATCGAGGACAAACCTTATCTTCTTTATTTATAAAAGAGCTTGTGCTGACTGACTCATTAGCGCTCCGTCGAATCTAATATATATAGAGCTATACATTTTTGAAAAGATAATGTATCCTATAGGCGTGCGAAGAATGGATTTTGCAAAAGAAAAGGGTGGAGGTGAGAAAAAAACATATAATAATGAAAAATTATGTTATGATGTATCTTTGTTCACATTAACTTGAAACTTCATATTAATAATCTTGAATAAAACTAATGTGACACGTGGTTTGTTATTTTCTAAAATTGAAGCTCTAAAGGGATGAAGAGGGTGGGGTGGCAAATCATGTTTTTTGGTCACATTCACTTGAAACTTCAAAAATAATCTTGAGTGAAATCATAGAAAGTGTTTTTTTTCCAAAATTCAATTGATTGGTGAGGGTGGCAAGGATAATATATCCACGACTGAAAATGTATGTTTTTTTGGTCACATCAAGTTATAAAGATTGATATTTATAATCTTGAATATGTGTTTCGTTTTTTTACAAAATTCAACTCTCAAGGGGCTAAAAGGGATAGAGGTGGCAAACATTGTTTTTTGGTCTACTATTCTGACAATTGTGGCTGGTGGTCAACGAAATACAAAATACAAAATAATAGACACCTACCCACATTTTCATCAGCTATCGTATTCTTGAGTTTAGGGAGTAGAAATTGTCAGAAAAGGTGGTAAAAAATGCATGTCTTTTTGACACTTTCTTTCTCAATTTCTACTCCCTAAAAGTCAAGAACCGGATAGAAGATAATGAATTTATGACTTCCAAGAATTTCTTCACTTGAGCAGTTTTCTCTTCGTCAACTATTTCTAGTGCGGTTTATCTTCTCATGATTCATCACTACTCGACAAAGAACTCATCAAATTCTATCAAATTAATAATCGTGACAATGTAAACAAAAACAAAAACCGTTTTGCAGAACGGTTCGAGAAAAAGTGCACTCGATGCTATCCAGCGCAAACAAAGTAGATAGTTGAGTCGAACATAAAGTAGTTGCCGCATACTCACAGAGCGGCGACAGCCGAACACTTATCCGAACATACGGTTCTTAGTTGATTAGTGCTTTGACATTGTTTATTGGTATATTACATTAATTATTGAAATTATTTATTTTACGTGTTCGTTAGTAATTATTGTTGATTTGAACGAACATGCTCATTATATGCGGATGTGGCCCATTAGTTTGATAATGATTGCGCTTTACTGATTTTGCAGAGATACCTGTCTGTTCTTTGTTTATGATCAAGGCTAAGGCCGATTTTTTATTATTATTTCAAATCTTGATAATACTTCTGGTCATTGTTCTGAAACCATTCAAATGCCTTTGAACTTTTAGCTTTTTGTAACTTCAAATTTAGAATTCTGCTTCTTAATTGTTTTAACTCTTCATTTATTTTTATCGTTAATGAATGTCCCATCAGAAACATCTTTTGGGAAGATATATTTTATTTTTTTTGAACCACCACGTGGTGCTCGCATACATTCTAACTCTTTTATCTCTTCACTTCACTCCTCTAATTGTGCATCCAAGAACAGTGTTACGAGTACGACAATCAATAGAAGTTTTGAAAATCGAGAGGATTACAGCGTATTTTTCTTGTTCCCTTCATTACTTTTGTACGACTGTCCTGATTTTTTCACTCCATACCAATCGTAGCGACCATTGCCCTTAGATCGCAACTAGTAAGAGATGATTAAAGTTTTGAAGACCTTATTCGTCATGAATTTGTACTGATTGCTTCTGTTTTTTCTACTACAGTGAAGCACTAGTTCGCAACTTTCCTTCAACACCTTTATAGACGTTCTTTGTTTTCCGGGGTCTGTGCCTGAGTCGTTTAGATTCACCCGATAAACTATTTTCTCAAAAATGATTCCTCTTCACATAATATCGCCATTGTCTGACCCCTCTCAAACTTAGAGCATCGCATGGAATATTTGAACTCTATTATGAACACATTCCAATATTGTTTTATGGAATGAGGCTCCCTTTTTATGAAAATGACCTATCATGACATGGACAAACGAGTTCTTCAATTATGTTGATCAGGAGATTGACAGAACAAACGCTTCTTTGATTTATTAGAAGAACGCACCGTATTGCAACATAATTTATAATCTTGTCACTTCTCACGTGCCTTGATAAAGGATTAAAGTGCGAGTGTTTCATCTATATCAATTCATAAAAGGGCTGCTTATATGGCATGACACAGCAGGAGCTGTCTATCCTGCGAGATCTAAAACAAGTGCACGCTTCATCTTTCCTTTGATATATCACAAACTAGGATGGAAACTGTACAAGACAGCGAGAACACAAGGCCTTGAGCACTAACGCATGCAATTAGAGAATTATTCGCCTTTTCAGTATTGAAATGGCCAGGTTTTGCGTCACAAGTGAGGAATAATATACTCATTCATGTATACGTGTGTTCTTGAACAAGGACAAGAATTAAATAGATTTTCTATAGTGCGTGAGACCGGTGGACTAGTTACAAGGCTTCACGGAAAAAAAGTCACTTGGCCAAACATGGAATAAGATAATCGAAACAGGGTTCTAATGGAAATGGATTTGCATTTTACACACGGGAACGACTGCTCTGATCGCGGTTTTGCATGATGTATTTTTGATATGGTCGCTGCTACTATTGGGGGACTCAATGACCCATGAGGGTATGTTATTTTGATACGCCATATAGAGATTAACCGTTGTCAGATAAGTGATTTTTGTATGGAATCAACAACATTACATGGTTTCCAAAATTCTTGCTCAATCAAGCATGTAAATCATATTCAAACACCTGAAAGAGTTCAACTCAGAAGTCTACGAAACAGCTATGTAAGTCCTCTATTATAACCAATTCACTACAAAAGTGTTACAGAAAATAGAAAGATCATAACTTATGTATATTGGAATCGCAGAATAAACTTTGATGTCCCATAGATTGAAAAAGTAGATACAGGGTTTTTCCTTTTAATTTGCCATTCCATTAGAAACTCTATTTACATAGATACAAAAATTGTCCAAATAAAACTTTTATGATTTTATAATAACCAAGAAAAATAATATATCACTTTAGGAAATCAGGAAAACATGGAAAAGTTTAATTTTTCCAAGGAATTCCCTATATTTTATATTCAGACTGTTGTCCGACGATAAATCTATTAGCTATGGAACGAAAACAATTTATCAGTGGTAATGGATTCAAAAACTTTTGAAACAGCAGGAATGATCTAGATACCGCGGTAACAGCAGCATCAAACCAAAAACCGCTCTAAAGACTGTAGGAAACCCTCCATTGTTCAAGGAATGCTGGAAAAAAGCAGAAAGCGGCGAAGCTACAGAGGGGTGTGCGCTTCATACGTAATGGGAGGAAATCATCAGAACCGGCACCATTCAAAGGGTCCAGAGACTCCAAAAATAATTGACTGTCAATTATGTCGCCAGGCTCAGATCCCTAGGAGAACTTGATGATGTTACCAGAGATCTAAGTCTGAGTCTATACAGCTTTAATTATGGATGCAATAAAGAAGTGGGGCAAGTACTGTTATTATTTGTGACCCACACATGCAACTCATCAAAAGAAATGTTACTGGGAGTGGAGAAAGCTACAAGTTTGATGAAACAAGCTGTTGTACTGGTTGTAATTTGAGAAATAAATCCATCTACAAATGGTTGTGATGGCAATTGTGAAAATGAGTGTTATCAATTATTCACCCGAAGATATTTAAACAATGAAAAAGAATATTTCATAAATTTTTGTTATTATAGATATCAAATAATTTGTTTCTGCTGTTTTCCTCTAGATCACCTAAAATGTCTACATTGAAAGGATGAGCATGATTCGAACTGGTATGATTAGAAACGGTATATCATCATCAATGAGATTATGAAAGATTACAGAGTTGAACGTGATATTAATTGAAATAATCGACCTTATTTCTATCTGTTTTTTCACCTTCCTAGCCTACTAATAAATCAAATCAGTCTCAGTGTTTGAAAAATCCGGTGTATCTATTTCAGTAACATACGATTAATAAGAAATGGAAACGGATCAAACACATTAAAAAATTAATGGCGAATTGAACCCACCTCGGCTTGGTCTGCGTACATAATGGAGTGACTAAGAGCGAGATGTTGCCGTCCACTTTAAAAAACAGAGTGACGTCACACGTGTTTTCAGTTGCCACTATATGATGGAATTTGTTTATATTGATCAACACATTTCCAGAAATATTCTCGTGCGTATGATTGAACTTTTTTAATATCTGTTCCATTCATCATATAAGCATGGCTCACAAAACTATTTTTAGGACTCTATCCAGTGTATTTGGCAACTCTGTAATAATAGGATTGCGTGATTGTATTGGGCTGAAATGTTTGAATGGCGTGATTGTAGAAATCCCAAGTAGCTGAGCCAAATTGGTATTTAACATCTAAATCAACACGTTCGGAGTCACAATATAAGGACAGGTCTGTTATATCTACGAGAAAAATAAAACACGAACAGATGCCGCAAACTTCGACTATCGTGCAGATATTTCAACCAAATGTTCAAAGTACAATGACCTACTTTATGAGCTATGAAGGATGATGATATTTATTGTTAATTGCAAATATTAACATCACACGGATCATTGAAGATTACCTATATTTACCCAGGTCGCATGTATTTACCAGAAGAGAGTGTTTATGCCTATATTACAGGCAGGTTAATGGATGTGTTTGAGACAGAGTACACACTTCGTCCTTGCCCGAGCTCGATGCAGCCAGTTATGGTTTAATTATTAGTGTTAGGATAAAGCCTATACATCAACGGGGCTGTCGGTCTGATCAATTGGCCATAGATTAATATGAAGACGTAAGCGGATCTGTAATGTGTCTGATTTTGTCATCGACCAAACTGTACAATTAATGTCCTGACTTTGATAAGTACGTGGATGATAATGCATTTCTCAATCGACTAATCTTTTATCTATTTCATTCTACCTTCTTCGATTAACTTATCTTTGCTGTCTCAACTCCCACCTTTCTATGTTTAAAACATTGCTTTGCTTATTACCAAATCACTTTGTTATCTGACCCAAGTGATGAGTCACGACGTCGACTTGCGATCGAAGATTGTGCTTTTCGGGACGCTTTTTCTATATTTCAACTGACGCCTCATGGCTTACAATCTTTAGTGTTCACAGGTCAACGGCGGCAACTTGGTTGTTGAAGTGATAATTTGAGGGATACTTTTGTGTGTATATATTTATTCTGGTTTAGTCCCTTGCATATCTCTATCGATCATTTCATCTTTTTAGCTTGGGATGTATTTTCCATAAACATAATTTAATCTTGCCTTGTGCTGATTTATGGAACATCCGACAGAAAACTGGTATTCGCAGCAAAATTGTTTAGGTAAAAACAAAGACATATAGTAAATTTAACCGTCCCACAGGGGCCGGTCAGAATCTAATTTTATTACTGCCCAAGCTAACGAGCTTTTGTCAGAAGTGCAGTTTAGTTTAAAAGGCGTGAAATTTACTGAGCTCGATGGGAGTTTTCAACTTTCCACTATTCGCGCAGTTTATAATAGTCCAATTTGCTGATATTGGCAAAGTTACGTGAATTAGGAAGGCCAAGCCTGTGCTTGTTTCGGTCGTTCAATTAAATGGAGTAAACATAATCCACGCAAGGACTATTCGTCAGAAGTTCCGAGATCCACGAGTCTATTTATTCATTTAATATTTGATATAACTTGCATATCTTGTCAGTGTGTAAACTGTGCTATTACAAGTTTGATTTATTACTTTAACATTGATATACTATATCTGAGAAGTTTGGACCAGGATATTACATCTGTAGACATGAATAGTCATTCGCGATTAACACTGGAAATGACTAACTTCCCGGCAGATACCGAACACCATTCCATGCCAGAGAATGCTTCATTATTTATCGTACCGATAATAAAGACATGAAGGACTCGATTCAGCCTTTGAAGCTGCAAAAAATAAACTCAATCAACTTGAGGGTAAAATAATACCCTGAGTCTTTTTTTAATCACTGAAGCGTCAGTTATTGAAAAATTTGGGAGGTGAAGAGTAGTGTGAAGGAAAAATCTGCATAAGGAAAATACGATTTGATTTGCGAAAAGCCGGTACCATAAACCAAATAATACATGAATGATGTTACGTGTGCCGTCAATAGTATAAGTAAACTGACCAACAACAGAGAAATCTCTAGAATAATAGTTATTCATGTTACTAGTGCGTTGTGTTGAAGATAAGTCACTCTAAAAAGATTTCAGGCCGAGTGGTATAAATTCTAAAGTGACTTGTGAAACATAACGCACGAGTGTCATACAATGTTAAACGGAAAGGTTGGTACAGAACCGTAATAAATGTATAGAGTTACATCCATGTGAGTAGTGCCCTCCTTATACCGGTTTCGTCCCGAAATTGGACTTATCAGTAAGGCAGCTGGCACCACTCACACCGATGCAACTCTAGCCACTACCCTAATCTGGGTAAATGTGCAGTGGTTGTTGGATAACCATAAAACAATGTCTTTTTATTCCATGATCGAGGGGTACAGCTCGAACATACCTCACATCTATTTGCGTTCGCAGACTTGCGAGCCAATAGATGGCAGTGGTTGTCTAAAAACAACCACTGCACATTTACCCAGATTAGGGTCGTGTCTAGAGTTGCATCGGTGTGAGTGTGAGTGGTGCCAGCTGCCTTACTGATAAGTCCAATTTTGGGACAAAACCGGTATAAGGGGGGCACTACTCACATGGATGTAACTCTAGACATTCATTACGGTTCTGTACCAACCTTTCCGTTTAACATCGGATAACCGTAAAACAATGTTGTCATACAATGTTTGTCCAACAAATGGAGGAAATGGTTTTTTCATAAGATAATCATTAAATATAAGTTTCAGATTCTGGTCAACATAGGTAATTGTTTGTATGGTTGCCACAGGAACGTGACAGGTTGTTTGTTTGTTTGCCACGGGAACGTGAGCTATATTCCATTACTATCCCATAACTATCATGCGTTAGATAAAATATATTTGTTACTTCACTTATTATTAGGCGACACGTCATATTTTTATTGTTTGGTCCATTTTGCTGGACGTCGAGAGGTTTTTTTCGCAGATTCAATCTACTTCGAGATTCACACTTTATACATCGAAACTTGAAACAAAGTTTGGAACACACTTTTTTTAATAATTCAAGCTAACCAGAGCAATTGCAGTCTATGAGACCCTTACTCAAATGTATCGTCGTATCGGTGGAAATATCCGTCATCGTTATAGCAGAAACAATTACTAGAGTAACCTCATCATCAATCCTATGTCCGTTCTTTTCTTCCTTTTTCACCGTGATGATGATGCCTTCAACATATTTCATTTGCAATAGTTTATTTAGCTTTTGTTTTGAAAACTCTTAAAGTCAATCGATACCATGGCCCATCAAGCAAGTCTAGATATACAAATTAATAAATTGAGTTTATCAGGTCAGCTGGTGCAATATTAATTTAAAAAAAAATACCTATAAATATCTAGTAGAATACGTATACAAAATTTCAAATCATTAGAAAATGTATGAAAATTGTTCATTAGAAAGGCTCAATCACTTAATCTACTCCTGCTTTTGAATAAATTCCGATACTTGATTTAATTGAAAGCACTTAATCGAATTATATTTGCTTCAGATTTATGTGAGTTAGTCTATCATGTTGTAAAAATTCCGTGATTGCAAATACAAAAACATTTCCATATCCATTAAATCCGGAACCCTTCCTTCTCTAAAACCCTCTCAAGAGAAATAGTTATTGCCCAGATCCTTGGCTTTTTTCAATTTGAATATGAATCGATTCCGAGACACATGGAAGCGATTGTATGCAAAAAGCTTCTGGATCCAACTCCGAATGCATAATCGCTAACTGGCTGTATTGAGACACGTTCGAGCACTATAGCTGGAATGGGGGCATTCTGAATTGAATGGGTTTGCTGGGTCAGTTTACATCGTCGATTCTCAATGATTGTTTGTAATATTTTCGTTCTTTTTTTTCTTCTCTGTAAAACTCTTCTACTATCTTGATAATCTCGTCCCTTTTTGATGATTTGTCCTTGATAGTCTGCAAGTTTGAATAATTATTCTCGCCCTTGGTGAGACTTCTTCTTAGTACCCTTAGACTTTTGTTTTCTTCAATGAAAGTCGTTATTTGATTGGTGTTATATTGTCTCACGTCTTTTCTTACCGCCTTGCTGATATATCCATTTAACTGTCCCTGTTTAAGTCGTTGCTCCTGTTCTTCGGCACTCTTTGTTTCTCAATAAGTTTCTTTATGCCTATGCTGATCTTATCTTCCTCCCCCTGCACCTCGTCCTATACTTTTTCTCCGCCTTCTTCACGGCGAATCTTAATTGTTTCTACGTCCATTTCCTTCAAGTCTATTTCCAACAGCCTTCTCATATTTTTTGGTATTTCTAAGTTCTTTCTGTCTCAAGATTTATTGTGATCTTGACTCTGACTAGTCTATGATCACTTCCAATTGAACTGTCTGTTGTTGAGAACCGATACATCGTGCACCATATTTCTGTTGTATGTGATTTCAAAGTCAATTTTCTTCCTAGTTACACCGTCTGGGCTGGCCCAAGCTCTCTTTTTTTCAGGACTCTTCTCGAAAAAGCTTTTCATTGCGTAAGAAGATCTAAAAAAATTTGGTTTTCTAGCAGGGTGCACCGGATAACTTTGGTTATTGCACGAGCAGGCGAGATTGATATTTGGGTTATCATTTGACCAGTCAGTAGCATCACCCCCTCTTTGATTCTGTCAATCTTTAAGCCATGCTTGGTGCTCTGGCTGAATGTAGAATAGGCCATAGATACACCTCCCTCGTTGAATATATCTATAAACATGCCAAAGCTTGTGTAAAGGCGGCTACTCACTACGCGAGACTTGCCAAGTACTTGCGAAGTACTTGGCAAGTAGCGAGTAGTATGTACGACGACTAGCCTTGACTCGCACTGACTTGGACAAGTACTTGTACTTCCCATCGGATGTCGGAAAACAGGTCCAAGTCAAAGGCGTCGAGTCGATTACTTCCGAGTTTGTTTACTCTGCGCTACACTACGCGGGCATAACTTGACGAGTAGCTACAGGTTTTTAGTAGTCAGACGGTCAATATTGTCTATCTAAAGCCGCATCCAAACGACATGGCAAATTTGAGCCAACCTTGGCGACAATTTATCGGAGACTGAAGTTCAGCCAACGTTTAGTATGTGTAAACACTTGCACAATGGGTCGTTTGGCGCTCATTGGCAATGAGTACATCATCCACATGACATGGCAGACTACCCAATAGCCAACGTTGTCATGAGTTTGCCATGTCGTCTGGATGCGGCTTAAAGCTTGCAATGGCGTGGAATGATGAAGTAACATTGAAGTTTCTTGATATTTATCAGAAGAAACCTGTCATTCGGAGCCATCACATACGCAGCAAAAAATAGAATAGAGTATACGATGCATTGAAGCGAATTCAAACGGAGTTTTCAACAGAATGTGACTAGGAATGAAGCATCGAGGATTAAAAAAGAAAAAGGACTCCCTCATGGCCACCTTTCGTAACCACAACTTAATGTAACAAAAGCAGCTAAAGATGTCTCGTCCATTTCCTCAAATATGTACCAGTACTTGTCTTTATAGTTGCACTTCCCTAAATAATACCGGAACTTTCATCAAGGCACGTAGTGTGTACAATTTACTTGGATTCAGACAAGTACTTGCCAGGTATATTCCAAGTCGAGTACTCGACAAGTCCCGCGTAGTGAGTAGCCGCCTCAAGGCTTCATAATGACACGGAGATCTTTCGTATTCAGAGACGGGTTTGTCAGGGAGACACAATTTCTTCAAAGCTTTTCACAGCCCTGTTGGAGTATTCATGTAAACCTGCGACTGGATGGAATGGGTATTATTATAGATGGATTTTTTTTTTAATATTCTCAAGTTTGCGGATGACATCGTACTTATCGATGAGGCGCAGACATTGCTACAAGCAACCTTCACTATTTCAAAGGTGGTGGGCCTCAAGATAAACTTTTCTAAAACCCAATATATGACTAACCCAAACTAACCCGGTTCACGCCAAAATATCTCAGTATACGGCAAGAATAAAAGTGCGAGTTAGTGTGGAGAATAAGCCTAACCTGGGCTGCATTTGGAAAGCTGAAAGACCTTTTCAGATCAAGTATTCCAATGAGTACGAAAAAAAAATGTTTGATCAATGTATTCTGCCTGTAATGACTCATGTAAACAAAGGCAACGTTGTTCAATTGCAAGTCCTGATGACACCATCCGCAGTTGATCAGGAGTAACAGATAGAGGGCACCGCCCTTGGGCTACGTTGTTGCTTAAGCCAAAGCCGTAATACAAGCCCTAAAGTGATAAATTTGGCAACTCCGGATATTCGCCGGATTGAGGTTAGGTTCTAGTTCCAACTATACACTATAGACGGCTCTGCAGCTATTCTTCCAAGTTTTAACTGCTTTCAATCATCTTCAATTTGTATTTTGAAAAAGTGAGAAGCTTGGTGAAAGAAGAAGTCATTTCTGTGTTCTGAAAAGTTAATATTAAGGACCTACCTCAATCTACGTACTAAAGAAAGCGTAATCTAACGATCAATATTATTGTAATAGGCTGGTAAATAGTTTCATAATATGGTTTGTGTGTGTCTATATTTCCATGCCTTTTTGGGAATACTGGATAGGAAAAATTCATATTTAAATTGGATAAATTGATGATGATGCCTCATCGTGGATTCCTAGTAGAAAAGAAGCACTAGCTTTTATGTCATGTGGAAAATCCAGAGTAAACGAGTGTTGTTTCGTTTACTTTGGAAAAACAATATGGTGACCAAGATGGTTCTTTTTGGTTTGTTAGTTCTAATATTCATCAACTAATGTCCTCCAGCGATTGAGAAAATCACATCCCATCATTTTTTAATATTTAATTGTTTAGTAATGATATTTTTTTCCCAAAAAATCATAAAACTATTGTTAAGTTGGGATATGTATCATGTTAGTCCCAGGGATTCTCATGAAAAAAGTGTTTATAAAAATTTGACGGAAGATTTTATCTACGGGAGCTATGCCCCTTTAAATAGGGCACCCCTCGGGGCACCCCAAAGACTTTTCTTCCTCAATATTTCTGAAACCGTTCATACAAAGATCATGAGATTTCATACATCGCAAGAAATTTCAAAGCAGAATCAGAATTTGAGCTCAAAATTTCGAAATTTCAATCAGTGGCGTACCAAATTGGAAGGGTTGAGTGAAGGTTGAGTATATAGCTTAGACCTCGATAAATGGAGGTATACGACAACTCTTGATAGACCACCTGACTACCTGACACAGTGAGGAGTGGGGCCAATGACTGAGTGAAAGTGCATCGGTGGCACGTCAGAGGAAGCAGTTAAAATTCAATTTATATTTTCATAAAATGAAAGTCTGATTTTTTTACATTAAGCCATTTTCTCCAGTTTATTTCCTCCATATAGCGAAAAACTACAGGAGACCTTTTTTGTAGTAGATTTTACATAGAATAATCAAGTAGTGTAGTATTTTTTCGCTCGTTTGTCTCGTTTTCAAGTTATTCAAGAGAAATGTAGAAAAATGACCAACAGAGACCTTCCTCCACTTTAGCTCGCCCCCCACCGATCAGGACTTTAAGTATGTTGTTCAGAACACCTCAACCTACACATACCAAAAATCGCAAATACACCAATTTTTTCCTCTATCCGGCATTTTTTTTATCTTCGTTGCCTGAACTAAAAGTTAATTCGAGGCACTAAAGTGCCAAACACGTAATATTGAGTAACCACTGCCGCACATGACTCATGAAGCCAATTTTTACACTTAGTAAATTGAATCATATCTTCAACTACACATTTTAAATTAAATGTCTCTTGAATGTAGACTTGGAAACATTATACATTTCACATTGGATCGGTAGAAACTGGTCAACTCGTGAGTGGTACAAATTAAGAAAGCGGCACATATTATAGCTTATCGCCACCTATACACTCGATTTTTTGCAGTCTGCTTGTACATAGATAGAACTTCATATCAGAGTTATTGTAAGTCTATGTCACACACCATTGAAATAAGAAAATCTTGTTTCAAAACCTTGACCATCCTCTACCTAACCTCTAAGCGTTGTGTTGTTGACCAACTAGTTAATTATTGTCTTACGAGGTGAACGTGTTTTCTTCAAATTGTGCAGGATTTTGCCGGTTCTCTAAATTCACTCTATATTAAAGGAAGCTGCCGTTCCGATACCAGGATTTACCTTGACAATTATGGATCAGGCGGCCTTAATGCGAAGGGGCTGAAATTCTATCGGCGAGCCGCTCAAATAACCTTACGTGCAGTCGCCTAAGTCTGAATAACGGTCTGCAATCTCCGTAACCACAGCCGGTTGTGGGTCACACGGATTTCCAGCTAAATGGTGGCCTTATGCTTTTTGGATGGAATTGGATCATTTTGGCTTATTCAATATTACGATTGGCTAGACACTCCCATCATATTCGGATTTCGTAATAACTCAACTCTTTTCATTTCCCTATCACTTCCCATTGGAGCAGACAATTATCAAAGTTGGGGTGACATGAAATTCCCTTCGTCATGAAAGCATACTTATAATAGTAACAAGCTCACAAATGGCCTTTTCATACGGTGCCATGTGAAAAATGTTCCCGTTCTATAGTTAACGTGAAAATCATGTTACGACGGGCTTAATGCACACGTGTCGACGAGGCGACATATCACTTTCTGAAACTTGAACATGAATATAAATAAGTTTACTCCGTTCCGTGTACGACGTTGTATTGCTTGATTGATATGACAAAGTCCCTTTTTCATAATACTCAACTCTCGACTCAACTCAAGTCTCTTTCACATGTTCAGTTATTTAGTGAGACGTTAATCTATTTTGCGTGTCCACGTCGACGTTATAGTTTGCTCCAAACGCTCACGATACACCTGGAAATATTCGTGTCTTTTCTGATCGATACAACAGGTACTTTTTTTCAATTGAATTCATCACCATTACGATCTTTCCCTGCGAATCAAATTAGTTGATAGAATATTTATACGCAGGCAATTTATACTGAAAAACGCGCACGTGATCCTGTGAAAAAGTATCTCCTCGACACTTTCCACAAGATTCGGAGAACAATCTCATTTGTAGAGTAGGTCATACATTTTTTACTTCACGATAAAAGCAAGTAGCACGTCTTCGGCGTTGTGAAAATCAGAAAAGAGAGCACACTTTAAGAAATTCGTTAGAAAAGTCTTTTTCATGATGGCACTTATTTACACTTAGTTTATTATCTCAATATTTTCTGGTATCAGTTAATAAGTCTCGTTGAATATTATCATTCTAGATGTAAACTGAGTATATAGGACAGAACCGATGCTGTTCCATAACTAGAAATTACCAAAAGTCTGCCAGCCAAAGCAAGACAACTAGTATTTTCTTTAAATAAAACAACTGGCTTTGCTTATCTGAAGCTTTTTGGCATGGTAACTGGAACTGTAGCTTTGATAACCAAATTTTGTTTATGAGGAATAAATTGTTTCCTAATCGCGTACATTGAATTTAGGGGCGTATTTCTGAGCTAATTTCATGAAAAAAAGTCCATATAAACATGCGTCCGGAAGTGCATTGTTTTTAAGATACAGGGTGTTCAAATAATTCAAATCGTCACTGACTATTGTGATTTTTATTTTCATCTTGAATGAGGCATCCAAAAATACAACTATTTTTCTGTTGAAATTTTTTCGTAGAAATAAATACTTTATCCGTTTAAAAAATAAATAGAAAAATTCTGGAAAGTTTGAGAATTTTTTTCTTCCAAAAATGAGTCCCAACACGAAAAAAAATCAGAAGGCAAAAAAAATGTATTTTTGTTTGTTTCATTAAAAAAAATACAATGAAGACAGTGTCATACATTTATTAAACAGAAATATTTGGTACGATGCCCCTCGGGAAGACACTGATCTTTATAATTTCTACCTAGCCAGGGCTCTTATTATTAAAAATAAATCAGCAAAATTTCATTCGTAACATTTGTAAAAAAACGATTTTTTTAGAAAAAAGTTACATACCATGTATCTTGAAAACAATGCACTTCCGGATCCATGTTTAGATGAACTTCTTTCATGAAATTAGCTCAGGAATACGCCCTTGAATTCAATGTAGGCGATTAGGAAACACCGCGTATATGATGATCACATAATTCCAAATTGTAGACTAGAAGAGTTATCATTGTATGTATACATATACAGTGTCCGCCATAAATTTGGGTACACTGGGAACTTTTTTTTTATTATTCATATTTTTCAAAAGCTTCATTTTGGTGTCAAAAAATGGGTTAATCTCAAAATATCGGATAATTTTATAACACAAATTTGCTACAAATCCCACTGAGGACTTCACATACCGATTTTGGAGCAGATCAGATTAAAAAAAATGAACTCATATTTTACCCTTCACATTGAAATGAAAATCGAAAATGTTGATTCTATTTTAAAATTAACTTCATTCAACTGAACTACATCGGTTTGATGTTGAATCCGTGGAATTTTTTGTGGAATAAAACATTCAGGAGATATAAATTGAAAAACACTGTCTTGTTGTGTCCCTAACTGTACCCATGTCCTTTTTTTCACCGTAGACACAATTTTATAAAATCATTATTTCCAGATTATTAATTTTTTTTTAATTAATTATTTTTCTTATCGCCAGAAAATTTAAGAAAACGGACATGGGTACAGTTGGGTACACGACCAGACGGTGTTTTTTTATTTATAACCCTTCGTTAGTTTAGTTCATAGTGAATAAAGTTAGTTCATAAATAAAATGATCATTTTCGATTTTCAAATCAATGCAACGGGTAAAATATGGGTTTAAAATGTTTTTATCTGATTTGCTCTAAATCTTGCTTTGAGGATTAAAAACAACTTTTTCCAATACATTTTTTTGATATTCGTTCAAATTAATCAATTTTTCGTCTCTTTTGTCTAATTCTTGCTAAACCGATGGACTCATGACATGTGTCAAAATTGATTTTTTGGTTGTCGGACATACACAAACTATCCCCAAAAAAAGTTTCTCAAAAATATCAAAGGTTCCCATATGTTCTCAACTTTATGGCGGACACTGTAACTATAGTTCAGGTCTATCCAATCGTCTCATTTACAAAGTAGTTTATCATAAAAATAGCACTTTTCAATGTAACCATCATTATCGAAACCAATTCAGTTTAGCTAAAAAATGATCGAAAAATGGAAATGGCAACAACTCTTCAACTGAACTGAAGAGGAGAGAATAAAGGAGTACGTGCTATAAAGGAGTTCACGAACGAAACGTATTGAGAATAAGAGTGATTGATCGAGTTTCAGAGTGTCAGGCATTGACACCGTGCCCATTAAGTTCTCGGTCGAAAACAATAAGTGGTCTATTTGTTTTTGCTAAACTGACTTTTCAGCGCAGCCAGCGCGAGCTAATGATCTAGCAGTGATTTGAAATCGGCATCGAATAATAATCATATTAAAAGATTCAGCTCTGATTTCTAAATTCTCATTTCTCATTTTCGCAATGTATAGACTAGACCAATTTTTCTTTGCAGACCATAAAGACAAGTGAGTTTATTGTTCCGCTTGAAACAGCAACAGCAGCTCCAGTCCCGGGGCACAAAACAAGACAATATAGAAATAAATTGATAACGCAAATTACGTCCGTATCCGGTCTGTAAAATTGCATTTTTCCAAAGCCGGCTTTAGGCATTCGATTGCAATTTTGTCGGAAATTCTTTTGCTTTTCTTAACATAATAGTTTTTTCCGGACGATTTGCTTCGATAATCCTATATAATGGCGTCGGTTCTGTTAATGGACTATAGATAAATGTTTAATCTAGTGCTAATGCGAATTCGAATCAAGTTCTACGGCGATTTAAAATATTTAAATTGCATTCGATTCCACTAGATATACCCGGGATCGACGAGCACTGAACAACATAAAACCTAGGCCTTTGTTGAATCATTGAAAGCGTTACGGATCACATCTCGTGTGAAGACGCTAGTACGATATATATTTTTTCCATGATTTTTTTCAAGGGGGATTCAAGCTAATGAACCCTATGGAAATTGCAAGCTGGCTCGAATGCATAATTGCGTATTCATTAAGCATTCAAGGAACGTTTATCGTGTCCAATCCTGCTTTAGCTAGAGGTTGCTGCACTATGGAGACTGTGACATCCTCTAGATAACTTGTTAATCGATTTCACGAATTATTATAAATCTGCACCATTAACTATGTAATTATTTTCCATTGAACTTTCTATTTTTTTAATGTGCTGATCCAATTGGCTAATATAATACTCCACACTGGTAATAACAAAAACAATATTAACCTTCCGCGACTGAGAATGCATAGGCCGGTAACAGCGCGTCCAGGGAAAACTGTCAGTATTGTCAGATGAGTTTTCTTTTAATTGTTAATCTAAAGTAGGTCATTGATATAATTGGAGCTTGACTGCATTTTGGGCATTTGAAAACCTGCCGGCTAAGTAGCAAGAGGGAACTCTTTGAGGATATCATGAACGTTCACGATGAAGACACTGTGATCCGTGATTTCAACTATTGTGAGTGGACCACATGCCCTCATTCCACTGCGACCAGAAGTCGGTCTATTGTGGCTTACAAGATTCTCAGATTATTCACCCATGACCCAGTCTTTTGAACAGACTGATTTCCGCCCTGATGGCGGAGGGGAGCAGCGTTCGCATGTCCACGGAAACATTTTTGCTTTTCGGATGACATTTTCCAGATAAGCATTCCAATCACCCCATTGAGAGTAGGGGGAAGTAGGAAGTAAAGCTTTCTTCTTCTAGTGAAAGGTATTATGATTGTCTTTGCAGGGTTCACAGACATTTGCTCTCTCCTACACTAATCAATCACAAGGTCGATGACCTCTTGGATCTTCCCAGTGATTTCTTCATCCAGGATATTTCTGATAAGGGCGACTACGTCGTCTGAGTAGCCGAGTACGTTCACCTCCAGCAACTTCATCATGGCTAGCAGGTCATCAACAACAAGAGGGGTGAAAGTACACCCCCCCTGTTGTCATCTTCTTGCGGCCCTGAAGCGCCCCTCTATGCAGTTGAGTAAGGTTTCAATCACCCGGCTTTCCAGTGTGCACCTAATAAATATTGAGACTGCAGGTTCGACCCCTTTTGAGTGAACCTACCCATAGAGTGATTCGGGTAGTGCATTATTGCATGCTTCCTCTATGTCTAGGAAAATACCTAGAGCGATACTTTTGGTTTCGAGAGATTTGTTTATTTTCACTATTTTGTTGTTGAAGGCCAGTTCCGTTCATTTTCCTGCCTGATATGCATATTGATGTATTCTTAGGAGTTTTGCCTTTAGGGCTCCTTCCCTGATATGCACATCTAAGATCTTTTCCAAACCTTTCAGTAGGAAAGAGTCTTATTTTGTCCTTTGTTTTGAAATCGGGCAAGATATCAAAACTGGCACGCTTTAGGCTGTCTCCTTTATTGGGTCTCTGATCTGACCAAGTTTTTGTCTGGTATTCTCAGTCATGCTTTTGTGAGGGATGATAGATACGTCAGTATCCGATTTTCTTAATTATATACAACAGCATCAAGTCCCTGATCAACATACTTGCGTCTTCAGATTCAGTCTTTCTTTTTACAAACATTCTTGTTGACTTGATGAAGACCTTGATCAGAAGGCGTTGACACTCAATGGAAGACCATACATCCCTTACTTTGGACTGTTTTCCTGAGTTGTTCCAGTTATATACAGACAAGAGCAACCCATAATTAGATAACCTCTTTTGACCAACATGTTTTGGCCTAGGGTATGGCAGATCCAGATATCGTCGAGGAGTGCATAGATAAACTTCCATTTCGCATCCCTTATTTCTGTCAATATATTTACAGTCTAAAAAAGATCTGGTACCCTGGTTCGATGAAAATTCATTAAATAACAAATGTGTTTTAAGTATTGGGATCGCCCTAGCGATCTCGAAGGCGATCCCAATACTTAATACACATTTCCTAGTTACAAATAGCCCCCTTTCCATCCGTCTGCTGATCTACAAACATCCAACAGTTTCCACACTAGACTCCAATTAACAATTAAGAAACAGAGCCTTGAGTCATTTTTACCATTCTCAAATGTCTTGGTCGAGCGTAAGAATGATTTTGCTCTTGAAACTGATTGGTCTGGTATCACAAGTCTTTCTTCTCTCCCAACGCCCCTTCCAACAAAAAATTGATATCATCAGTCTAGCCCAGAGCTCCACAAACACATCAATTATGTTGAGATACTGCTTTCAGGTAATGACCCACAATCTTTACATTCAAAAATTTTGCACTGTGACATTTTGAACCAAAGATCAGAATCATAAATATTTCAAGCTACCCTTAAGCAATAACTTCTTACAGAAAATAAAATACATATATAAAGATATAATTTTGAAACTTTGGGATCCCACTAATTTCAATGTGCTGATTTGAAATATGAATCCGAAGATTTGATTACGTAGACACTCATTTGAGGAGGTTCAAACCATATCGGAAATTAATAGAAAAATCCATCCGCAGGGGCACACCTGAGGCGAGGCGTGGTTATTTTTGATCGATAAATACAGTGCTGAAGTTTCGTCCACTAATTATGTGACACACTGTTTGAAATTCCGTGTTCAGATTGTAAGATGTTTCACGTGGGACAGACAGGTAGTTATCTAAAACAGCAAGTTTATGAACACAAAAACGATTGTGAGAACTTTTGAACCAAACGAAATTATTATCAAGATGAAAACATATCACATATTTTTCTCATTCCACATACTTTTATTTCGTATTTCTCTACTAAGCTCTGGCGGATTAAGAAAATCTTTAAACCATCTCAACAGCTGTTCAGTCTCACGATCCACATACTAACAACCTCCTAATTGAGGCGGCGACAATGAAAATGTCATTTTATCACTAGTAAAATTGCGCGCGTTAAGAATTGTGTCGCAATCCAAAAATGCCCGGGGGACGTGTTTTCACGAGAGGTTTCCCGGAACGCCATTCAAATTTCAATTACTTCTAAGTGCATTAGGAGAAATTAACAGGCGATTTTCACATGTTCGCGAACAATTAATTTACGTCTCGAGTACCTGGAGAATTCGTATTACAAGATTGGTGTTTAATAGAATCTGTTGGTGACCTCGAAATCATAATCTTATCTGGA
Source organism: Orchestes rusci (assembly GCA_958502075.1). Taxonomy (NCBI): domain Eukaryota; kingdom Metazoa; phylum Arthropoda; class Insecta; order Coleoptera; family Curculionidae; genus Orchestes; species Orchestes rusci. The sequence goes on along the minus strand of OY293310.1, from coordinate 18,049,488 downwards.
TTATAGGGAATATGTACCATAAAACATGACTAACAATGTTCAATAATAATTGGGAAATTTGGAAACAAAATATGCTGCTGCGTCGTAAGGGTTCGCCACAGCTGCATTCTCGGATGCAACTTGTGACGTGAAAGTCCAGACAGGATGCCGAGACGTTTCTTGAATGCCTAACGACACTCAATTAAGTTTGAAGCTCGTTTGGGGTGAAGTTGTCTATTGTTTAGGTCGAGCCCCTTGTCTGCTAGCCAATTTTGACTTGGAAGGAATTGTTCTGGTGTTTTTGGTTGGTCTTTTGTTGGACTAGGGCCAGCCACAACAGAGCGTGCTTACCATCACAATCAGAAATTATTCCATTTCAGTCGTTCCAATTGCTTGATTTTCTAAAATATTCATCTATTCCAACATTGTTTGGAAGCTTATACGAATTGTGGTTTTATAAACTAAAAATCATTGGGTAAAACAACATGTCGCCCAAGTAACTACTCATCAATATCTAAAACCTGTGCCCTACAGCAATGTTTGATATAAATTGATAATTATTGTCAGTAAAAGCGTTGATGAATGCTCTACGAGTATTATTCAAAGGACTTGTTGCATTGAGATATACTAACATCAATATTGAACCTTATCCTTCGCTAGTGAAAAATCATACTCATCACTTATTGAATCGCAATTTTCTAATATTTTGTTTTTTTTTTCAGGTAAAACATTAATGCTGTTTGAACTGTGAGTATATCGTTCTAAAGTGTATACTAAACTGTCACTCACTCAACCTCATTGAATTTCCAAGGAAGAGGCCAGAGACCAACTTTATATCTCATTCCATATTGTTGAAAGTTCCTACGTTACGAGCCGCTGCGTTCCCCCAGGAAAAAACTTCTTAGCTTTGAGGTACCCTCGATATCAAACATTAAATTCAATTTTGAGATACTTTCTATTTCAGTGGAATTTATCATATCATTCATAAAGGGCTATTGATTGGTAATAGCGGATATGACTTACGACGTCACATCAAGCGATAATGTGTCAATGACACAAATTGCCGTATGTTTGATGGAAGATGATTGATATGTCGATGATAATGTGACTCAATACAATACAGCATTCGTCTTAATTTACTCTTGTCATCTTTTCTTCAAAAACTTTGAATTTCAAATGCCACTTTGAAAATTACCGGCGTACCTCTGCTAAAAATAACAAATGACGATGCATATTTAACGCGATACGCCATCACTCCAAAACTTTGGATAGCGCTGAGAGAGGCGCGAAGAATAAGCGACGAATGTTTGTCATTTTCAAACTTGGGGCGAATTCATTAATCAACGTAATCTTATGAATATTATTGCATATCAAAGGGGCAATTTATAAAGATATTACGGCGAAACATTCCGTATTACATTAAAGGCTCTATTTCATGCTGTCTGATTAAATTCATCAGTCTAGAATTATTCTATTCTGGTGGATATAACAAAGTGACTATCATTACTTCGTAAATTATGAACCCAATTAATTAAAATCCTCTGTGAAAAGGTAGGTATACATAATTTATTCTGCAGTTGGTTAGGAGAGTAATTGAGTATATTTGTCGGGTGCTCATCATGCTCAGTATTAGTTCTGTTACAATTTTTCACTCTTGTTCACATCGGCTAGCGCAACAAGAGAAAATGGATGAGATTATTTTGAACAATTTTCCTGGTCAACAAATTGTTGAAACATTTTTTAGAGTTTGGGTTTGGGCATGAAGTCTGACTTGTGTGGGTATGTGTTTTTTTACAAACTGGTACCTACATCAAATACAGATAAAAGATGTGCTTTTTAATCCGTGCAACTCAACAAGTTTAGTGATAATGAACCCATACAAAAGGCATGTCTTGCCGTCTACAAAAGGAGAGAAAGGTTTTTTTTTCTTAAGTAAGTACCATGAAGTACTCAACTCACTCATTTCTATTGTTATGGTTGACGATTGAGATTTCGATGTAACTTCGATTTTTCATGACTACGATGATCAAAGATCTCGATTTCAACAAAAGTGTCCATTGAAACAGAACGAAATTGATACGAAATGTGATCAAAATACGTCATACGTCAAGTGGTGAGCCCCATGTCATTGGTCTGTCATACGGTTATCTTGGAACAAGGCGGTGCGGTGTTGCCGCTCACTGCTGTCAGGCAAAGCATCCAAACTTTGTCAGGCAAGAAACCCAACAGTTATCTTGAACGGTTGTTTTTCAAAATCTGGATTCATTTTTCCGCTTTGATATTCTCTGTTCAAACATTCACGCCAATTCTTATGAATCTCTCAGTTTATGGGGCAGGACTTTATGAAGTGAATATGCAAACTCAGTATACGACATCTGAACTTTTCGTATCATGTTCGCTAGAGGAGTTCGTTGATTGACAACACTTTGCAAAAGTGAAAACCATATCAAACCTGTACGGTTGATAAAAGTATCCCAAATTCTCCCTCTTTCGATGATTTTGAATTGATCTTGCTGCTTAGCTACACTAATGTTAGTGTATCTATTTCAAAATGTACTGCTATTGAATTCCTGGAGTTGGTTGTTATTTCAAATGCCTTCATCGATCCAAGTCCACTTTCCTATGGGTAATAAGGGTCATATAAACTGTAACAATTTGATTCCAAGACGTCAAATTTTTTTGGTCTAAGCTAAAGTGGATGAGTTTCTTCAAGAAATAAACCTATCTATTCGCAATTAGATAAGGCCATTCAAGCTATACTTTGGTAATATTCGACAGATCATTTCTACCGGAAACTACTTATTGGCATGTTTTTCATTCAAGACAGCTTGTAGGCCATAACCTGAATTTCCTATAAAACGTGAACTAAATTAATTTATTTTTATTAAATATTGATGGGTATTAAATATTCCACTTTTCTTAAATCAGTTGTCTTGTTAACATCGACTGAAGATATAAATATTCAAATTTATGCAGCCCATCTCGGATAAGAGACTATATAAAAAGACATAAAATGAGAAGCTTTCTGCCGGGGCTGAAAAAATGCCTTGAAACTCAAATCCGTCGTTTTATTAAAGAAATATTCGTATGTATCGGCTTATTTTATCTTTTTGGAAAATTGGATAATAAGGTTACATTTTCTTGAAGAAATTTGCATGTTGTTATCTTTTTTATGACCAAGTATATCTTGCTGTTTCGTAAGAAAAGAGGTCACCAGTTAATACAAAATTGCTAATCATTTTCCCTTGTAAATAAACCAGGCAAATGCGGAACTTTCATATAAAAAATATCAGTTTTCCCGACATATTACCAAAATTATAACCCTCATGCAGTATATAAATGAAGCTTAGTTTCCGTTATAAAAGTTCGCGCTCATTAACTTTTGCCATTAATATTTATAAAATCTCGTTGTTATAGTGGTTGGAAATAATATTTTCCATTCTCGTTGTTTGGAATGATGGTGTTTTGTGTATTCGGTGATTTATTATAATACTGAAGTTAAATTCAGAATGGAATCATCTCCCATTTGAAGTTCATTTACTTATTGTAGAAATCTCAAGTGAAAAATATTTTACAATGTGTGTTTATGTGCAAACATTCATAAATGTTTGGCAAAGTGATGTGTCTCACCTGGAATCGCTATCTCAAAAGCTATAGACAGAAGTTGTAGAAGACGTGTCACTTATCCACAACAGACCCGTTATATTCACTCAATTATCCGAAAAAACCCGACCATGGCAATACCAGCTCTATAGAGAGATATGCGTGATGTTTTGGGAGTTCAAGTATCGGTCTCTATATTCCGGAGACGAATACTCGCGACAGGTTTGAGGTGTCGCCGACTAATGAGAGTATCTATAACCAGAGCACAAAGTTCGTCCGCTACAGTTGGCTCAAAAGCACGTGGCTTAACGCAAAGAATTTTCAAACTTGGTGTTTTTTCTGACGAAACATAAGAATTGGTTAGGTGCAGGATAGTCATCACATAGGAGAGCCAACAAAAGCTGTCCAGCCTGCTTATGAACGCCCCATGCCGCCCTTTACAGGAAGCAGTTCTTTGTTCTGGGCTGGTATCATGTCTAATCAATTTATGTTCAGGGCACAATGACTGGGGACAAATACATTAATACAAAAACTACAGAGCATATCTACATTAGAGAGATTTCACATCTCTACTTCAGACTATGGGGTTGGTGATGCCTTTTTGTGATGTGTGTGATGCCTCTTGTTTTTATGGACGATAATGCCAGAGGTAGAGCTGTAAATGAATAGCTGGACGGGCCCGTACTATCGCCAGACATAAATCCCATGAAACATCCTTGAGATATTCTAGACGTTCTTTATACTATGTCAGGGAACATGGAGATTCAATTTTCTGGTTCATTCTCCATTTATCAGATTACGAAACATCATAATCGATAGTCCAAACTCATCGCAATAATTCATATGACATTGTTGTATTCCTTCACAGGGTGAGTTTTTTATGTTTAGCACAGGGATCTCAGAAACATATAGCAGATACGAGAGAGATACGGATACTATAGCAGATGGGCAAGCTTTGTTGTTTTATATGCTCTACTCAAAACTATGTTATGCTTTACAAAATGTGACAATTGTCAAAAGATATTTGAAAAAAAAAACTGCTTTTTGGAGATTCTTTAAACATCTCTTTGCTCCGCGAGTATTAGTTGTAGGAGAAAATGTTGAATACAAAAGTTTCCGGAAATTCTACTCTGAAAAATTGACATCGAAACATTTTTCTTCACCTGTCATTTTTGACATCTGACATACACTTATGGTATTTTCAAATTGAAACCATATTACATTTTATTTTTATTAAATAGAGAATTTCATTAGGATTAAAACGATATAGCATATGATGGGGTTAGTTTTTTAAATTAATTTTTTATGGGAGTGTATTGTTTTTTTTTTTCTGTCTGAAGTTACCTTGGTTGCGGTTGCACAATATGCAACAATAATTCATAACCTGACTGGTTTATTCGATCCGACAGAGTTGTCATATTGTGAGAGTCAATGACGTCATCGACTTTGAATTTTTCGATGGGGAGGAGCGAGTGCCCAACTTAGAAGCCCTATAAAAAATGAAACCGATTTCGTGAACAATAAAGCCCAAACAACGATTAAGGACAATTTTTGGAAAAGAGTATAATATGTCATTAATGATAATGATTACCTGACACACAATATAATATTATTTTGAAAAAGTTTTTTGCAAAAATGGAGTTTTCCAATTTAGAAAAACGCGATATTGTAGAATGCTACATAAAATGCAATTGAAATGCTGTAAGATCTGCTGAGGATTACTCTGGTTTCAAGGCCATCAAGATTTCCCGATATCTAGGATGTTTGTCTTTTTTTGTGGGGCGCTGTGAAAAACAATGTTTACCAAAAACCTATTCTACAATAGATGAACTTCGAGCTGCTATAATTGAAGCTTCCAATAATAATAATGGGCAATCTCTACAAAAGGCAACTAATTCAGTTCTGAAAAGATGCAACGTTTGCATCAACATCTAAGAACGGTAGAATTTTCGAAAATATTTTGTCAAAACTAAATAAATAATCATTGTAACCTTACCATCGATGCTTCATTTCATTTATTGATCTTTTTCCATAGGTAGTGATGCCCACGAGAGTCTCGCAGGCTGCAGGTGTAAAAAAATGCCATTTTATGAATATCTTGATTATCTCCAACCCAATTTGGCTGTTATTCGGCAGTGTCATTCGTAGTGATAAGGATCTAATTTAGCTTAAACTTGATAAAATTTATCAAGGCTAGTGACGTATCGAAGGACACCTTCACGAATTTTTTCCACCAAAAAAATGTACGCCACTGTTTTGTAATTTTAATATTGTTCCAAATGAAGCTACCAAGCATACAATTTCCTTGTCTCCTAAATTGTTCTTATCTTGTCAGGATTTTGAGAAAAAAAATAAATCCACTTACCTAATTCCACATTCCTGGACCACACCAGAAACATGGAAAAAAGTGTATTCTTCTATTTCATTTGGCGACACATGTTTATATGAACATTTCTCTTTTAATCACTCTGAGTCGTTTGTTAAATTTATGGTAGAATCTTGATCAACACTTTGTATTCTTTCTTTGCTCATTTCTGAATTCAAGATTTTGTTTTGTTCACGTGCTATGGATAAATATCCCGTACTTGACTTGGACAAGATTAACAGTACGAGACTTCGATACATTTGCGAGACTTTCGTACGACATTCGAGACGAGACGAGACTCGAGACAAGACTTTTTAAACGTCTCGTTTCACTGGTCTCAATTATTCATAGGTAACTGGATCAACTACGTTAAGTTAAAACGTAAATAAAAAAAAAACAAAAAACCGCCCATAAATATTTTTGAAAATGATCATAATTATTATACTTCGTTAGAATCGCAATGGAATTCTCCATTTAATAAGAATAAAATTTTTTATGGTTTCCATTTAGAAAAAAACATAAACAAACGGTGCAATCTTGGACTGAAATAAATTGCGGTAAATCGACATATTTTGACCTCATGGATATATGGTTTTTTTTCCGCACCTTTTAGAGGGTATGTATAGCATAGAGTATACTTTCCTGAACGTATTGTATTAAACATTTGGTTTACAATTAATATTCGCGGAGCTGGGGGCGTTTCAAAAAAATCTCCGAAAATCAGTTTTTTTTGTCATCTTCTGACAACTGTCAAATTTTTATAACTCAAAATGGTTTTGAGTAGTGCTAACAAAACTGCAAATCTTTGTTCCTTTGAACCTTCTCGTATCTGCTATAGTTTCCGAGATCCCTGTACCTACTAAACATAGAAAACTCACCCTGTATATCAAACAAATAACAAATTCCTTCAGCTCTTTGGAGGGTCGTTCAGAATGAATCACTATTAATGATTTAATTAGTTTGTTCCAGGTTATATCAGTCAAACTGTTATCAAAGAGGGTCATGCTCTGATGCCTTCCTTTTTGGTCCTATTATCCTCGTTCCTCATTAAACGCATCGTCTTTGATTAATACACACATCGCCAAAAATCTTGGAACGCCTTCTATTTGTCAAAATAAAACAATAATAATTTTTAAGTCATGGAGTGTATTACAAAGTACATTTTAATTTGATATAGAGCGGGAGGGTAGTCTTGACTGACTAGTGACTATTTAAACATCAAGCTTAGTTCTTGGAGATGCAGTCAAAATTGGCCTATAACCTAAACCTTAGAGCAGTTTTGACTGCATCCCCAAGAACCAAGCTTGATGTTTAATTTTGATATGTATACAATGCGAATTCGCTTGATCAAATTTTAAGATCGATTTTAACTGAGCAAGGAGAAAAAAAGGCAATCAAAATTTGAAATCTAGAAGAAAACCACTTAGGAGAGAATTTAAAAAATTCATGATCGTCGATGTGTCTTTTCCTGTTTCCCCTTTCTGTTGTAAGGTGTCGAATCGTCTGTGCATAAGGGCGTTAATGGTATCCCTTGAAATGTTGTTCCATTCTTCTTGTCGTGTGCTATATAGGAAGATTAATTTTGCAACGAAATCCCATAATATATGTTCTTAATGGGATCAATGTCTGGCGAATTTGCTGACCACGGTAATCTTTGCATATCCTCAATCTCTGAGTTATTTTTTTCTCTTTTCGTGCGATTGGGCCTAGCGTCGTAATCCTCAACTATGAATTTGTCTCCAATTTTACTGAGCTAAGATTCAATCTCGTTATTCCTGTGCCGACTGTATACGATCGGCTATGTGTCTGGGAAGTAAACAGGGTATTCCTTATGGTCACTTGGATCGCAAAGTTGCTCTAGCAAGTCTTCGCCGTATTGTGATACTGGAAATTATTCGACCTTTCGTTCTTCTTGAATGAGTTCAGACAGCTGCAACCGTTATGGTTCGATTCTGAGACTGAGTCGAACCATAACAGTACCGATGATTTCTTGCAGAAGTTACCATAAACCGGCCAGTCTCTAATCAACGCCTTTGGATTCCTGGATTATTTTCATCAAAATTTATTCAATTCCTGTATCAGATAAACGTTCCTTATAAAAACTGATTTAAAACAGTTTTTGGTTTGGAAAACAGTATTTTTTCCTCTAAAGCTGAAAGTTGAAGCTGCGGATGTAGCCTTCTCGATATACAGGGTGTTACTTAATGGTATGTCATAATTTCAAGGGGGAGTTCCTGGATAAATTTTAAGTCGAAAAGGTCATGTAAACTTGGGTCTCAAAATGTTTGGTTTTTAAGATCTATTTGATTTTCAGTTTTTAATACATTTTCCAAAGACGGTTTGAGATATTGAACTAAAATCTGCCACAGGATATTATGGTATGGGAACACACTTTTTTTATGGGATAGTCAATAATAACACAAATTCATATATACAGGTATATTCAGAAATAATGGGGTTAGTATACCGGGATTATGCAGGTACAAAGTTTTTCCAAGATGTGAAAAGAGAAAGAGAACAATGTTAAAATTTATACAACCGTTATGAAAGACAGTCCACAACGACTCCACAAGTAAAATATCAATTACAACCCGATCACTTCAATCAAGAAGCAATCTTCACTAAATAAATCCCAAAACCTACAGCAAAGTGAAGAAGTAAAGGTGCGTTGTCGATAATTTCTCCCAAATCTCTATCCGTTCAAAGTGTATACGTAATAATTATTATTGATTACAACTATAATAATTGATTGCACAATACTGATTGGTCATTTGACAGAAACGATGGGCGGCTAGCTCTGGTTTACAATAGTTCACATAGCCCAGTAATAATTGAAACATTGAATACCTTGACTTATAATCTTTGTCCTTGCCACAAGATCATTATTGAAACCCCGAGTAAAAGTCTTTGCCTCGCAAACGTTGTGTGAATAATGAATCAGGGAAAATCAGGAAAACCAAGGATCCTTGATCAGGAAGCAAACGTCACGCCAGAAACCACATGCGGGTCAGCAACTACGCTTTTTTCCAAGCTACGCCCTTGAAGGTCCAACTCCAACCAAGGTGTCCTCAATTCAATCTTGACAAAATACTGCCAAAATGCAAACCCTAATAAGTAAACCATTGTTTAAAAAAGAGAGAATGAAACCTTGGGGATCTTTCCTTCCGATTGAAAGGGTTGCGAATTCTCTCAGTCACGCTATCACCAAATTAGATTATCTCGCCATGCGATTTGATACTTCAAAAATACGAACACGTGTCTCTGTACCAGGAAAACGTCCTACGCCAGCATCGGTGTATCACTCCACAACTTTTCAAAAGACAATTCCAATTAAGTTAGGGTTAAACTACCCGTTACAGGTTGGAATAGATTGATTAGGGACACGTGACTGTCCAAGGTGGTGGTTTTGAAGGGAGAGAAACGCTATTTCTAAAATTCAGAAGCTCTCACCAATCGGACCAGGGCATGCGCAGATCTACATGTGGAATATGAACAAACCGTCCATGATGCAAGGTACGACGACATGCGATGAATACTAAACTCAACTGACAAAATTGCAGTGAAATTACAATGACTGTTCGACAGAAGGTGACAATCTCAGCCGGAAGCATGAAACTATAATTGACCAAAAGCAAGTTCACAATCCGACAACGTTGTAGAAAACCAAATCACGGTTGATCCAAAAGAACAGACCCAAATATCGGACGGACTATGATTGGTCAGCTGGTCATCATAACCTCCAATCGAAACTGTATTGTAAGGAAATATTTTTCAAGAAAGTGGATAATATAGTTAAAACAGTGGGAAGAAGTCTGAAACTTATTGGCAACTTCACTGATAATCAATAAACGTTCAGTATCTATGCATACCCATGATTAATTGAAAAAACTAAAAGCCTGACGAAAAAACAACAGCGCCCTGATTGAAGTCATGTTTGTTTGATTAATTATTATATTTTTTTAATCAATGCCCTCTCCATTGATCTAGTGGATTGGTAATCTAGACGTGACTGTGCTACTTTTCAAAAACTATTAATCAACATAAATATTTTTCATACGCTATTCAAAATAAAGTTTTCAAATTCCGGATGCTCAAATCATGTTTTTGTGTCAACTCGATTCGAACTAATGAAATGTTTATTTTGAATCAATAGACGAAAATTTATTATTTTCATGCCTGGTATTTCAGCGATGTGGTAAATAATGCATATTTGTCTCGTTTTTCGTTTTTTGAAATAGATAATTATGTTTGGAGTATTTTTGTCATTTACGAGAATGAAAATCTATAGCAAAAATCGGTTGATAATGGATTTAATGAAAGTTGTAACGTCCCCAATATCTTCTCTAATGTATTGAGATTAAGGTAATCTATATTTCCGAGTTTTGCCTCTTTCCTTGTATGGATTTGTTTTCAAATTCATGATTTAATCAGTAAGAACTGAAATTTTTGGTCTACGTACTAAAACATACCTAGATTAAATTGAAACAAGATTCGTTTTGCCTGTAAATCCATAATGGATGAAAAAGAAAACCGTTTAACAATAAAGCATCGCTGGCTGGTAACCAGAAAGCTATCTTTTGTGTATCCAAAAAATTCAATATACATAAATTTGTCTGTGTGGCGGCTGGTGGGACGTGGCTTTTTAAATATCCGAATTTATTGGACCAGGGTCGAACCCGGGATCAGACATTATCGGTGGCCCGTTAAGTATTATCCTGATTTAGCGGCGTTTTCCTGGAGGATATGTATTCTTAATATCCTATTGCGGGATCGGTCAGACGGCCCTATAGATTTCGGGATCGGGCGTATATGTTTCATGGTATATGAGGCAATAATCTACTATATTGCAAGAGTCTTTCAGATGGTGATTGTGTCAATATTGTTTTGGTAAACATCATATTGATGCATTGGTCAGTGGTTGGATGCTTGGTGGTTTATGAACTTCCTCTTGATACGTTATCCAAAATAATGTGCTGACGGTGCCATTTGTTTAGAATAAAATATCATGGTTTTTACATCAGGTATTCGTTCTTGAGAGAGAGGTATCAAATTATGACATTTTCAAGATTCATTTTCTTCATAATAATGTTGTTGCGACCCCAGTTTTGGTTGTACCTACCTACCATCATTTCTATTTGTGTTTGAATTGTTCGAGATAATTTCCACTCAATAATGTGTCCTTGAATATTTTTTTATTGGATGAGCAAAGGCTTATCGGCTCATCAACCTTTCCAACAGTGACGGTCCCCGAGTATTTTCCGGGGTGAGGAAAATCTTGTTTACCTCATCTCAGGCGCCACTCACTGTATTAACATGGTAGAGGGGCCCACAGTGCCTATCGGGTCGCTTTGATACAGTGGAGAAAGTCCAAGCGTTCGTGATCTCAAAAATTTCGCATATTCTTCTGTGTGGTGTTAGTTGAATAATGAATTCAGTCTATTGTCCAACAAATATGTACAGTTATCAGGTTCCCAACCAGTAAATAGATGAAATAAATGATAGAGAAGCAGTAAAGATTCTCACGGCAAAGAAACTGGATAACAGCAGATAATAAAATTTTAACTGCAGATATTGACCAGAAAAATAAGTGCAAAGGGTTGTGTGTAAGTGGGTTTAAGCAGAACCTACAAGAAAAAAGCGGCAATGACAAGGGAGGTGTGTAGACTGAAATGACACAGGAAAAATCGACACGACGCGACGGGGGCAATTTGCGGATTGAAAAGGTGGGAAGAGAGGGCGATAAGGTAAAACGAGACTCACTAAGACATCGTTTGTCTGATTTCCGGGCTGCTAGGAAATGAAATGAAAATGTTACAAGTACGGATGTAACTAAAGAAGCCATCTCTGTAATATCGCCTCCGAAACTATCTTAAGGATGATAGATGAAAAAGTACCTCGTTAGAAAACGCGGTTTTGAAAATTGTATGAAATGTCATACCCGGCAAATGTTCGTTCCCACAAAAAAAAACGATAATTACAATAAAACAAAAACCATGAAACAGGAAGAATCTGAAAAATTCCGTGGAACATGTCTTGATCTCAGGAAATCTTTCTGACTGCCAAAACATGTCCATCGAAATGTCAGATCCACTTTATCCAGATTATTCCCAGAGACAGACCTGATTTTCAATACGATCAGTCTAGAGAAAACAATGACTGATCCAAGAAAACTCACAAGGAACTTATGACTTGGAAAGTCATGTTTCATCCCACCCTGCTAATCACTTTATCACAACGGGGTTTGCTCGGGAGTCCTACCTCATGGTATGAAGTGAAAAAGGTAAAAAAAAAACAAAAACGGGTTTGATGTTCGCGAAAGTGTCGGCGAGTCCACCAGCTAATCTCGGCGTCTCGACGTATCTTTAGGTGGGAAACCTGTTTCTGTAGAATTGTGCTCGAATCTAGGCGATATGCACGGCTACTTGATCCAGATAATTGTTTGATTGTTGGGAACCCAACTTGGAAATTAAGCAGCGGATTATGAATTAATACACGGAAAGCATTATTTTTAAAAAAATACGGGGTTTTTCGACAGATAAATAAGCAAGTTATGGGAGAAAATGAATTACTCGAATAATAATGGGCAATTCGAAGCATCATTATTCATCAATAGACACAGTGATGATATGAAAGTTATAGGAGTTGCGTGATTGAATAGACATTTTCTGAGTAGTCATTGTCTATTTTCATCATACTCTCAGGTACATTTTTTTCTAAATCTTCCAGTAAGCAACAAATTGAATCTAATCGGCATTCAAGTACTCATGCTGCCTTTTCGCAAACCTGAATAGCACTTCTTGTTCAATCTAAACCAAAAACGTAATTTGCGCTGGAATCTCGTGTCAGAGTCACGTTCGGCTTCACAATGGCAGTCGTTAAAGCTGTTTTTGTCTTTTCACATTTTCTCATTACGACAGTGAAAAACTGTTTGTAAACATCCACTCTACATCTGACCTTCAATATGAAAAGTAGCAACATTGAAGATATTTTAACGCACAAAATTAATGAACCCGCAATATGTTGTGATACAGGAAAAGTTGGTAGCTTAACAGCTCATATAGAATAGCATCAATCGATTTTATTGCTCAATAAAAGTTTACTGCACATAAACAAGCCTTACAGATTAGCCTATAAATGTGTGCAGTAAATTTTCGATAGGGGCAAAATAAAGGTCTGTTCACTGTTTATTGAAAGACTGTATCGTCGTCATTCGATTTTATATACTTCTACAACGTTAAATATTGGATTTTTCTTGATAAAAATATGAAGCTTCACAAAACTTGATCAAGCAGAACTTTTTAAAATATTATCGACATATTTTCATAAAGTTCAATGAAGTGAGCTGTTTAGTTTTCAAATGTTCACAACATTGAAGGATGTCTCCTGCAATTAGTCAACTTTGTAACTCTTAAACAAATTTTCTGGGGTAGTAAGATGACTAAATTGGAATTCTTGTTTATCTATAGTATGCTTTAAATGAATTACTAGAATCTTCCGCTTAATAACTTCGATGTTATTAAAAGTTTGGTGACGATTTTATAAACACTCATTAATTTAACTACATATTTGATTTCCCCAACTTCAATGTTTTTCTCTTCTAGCTGAATTACCCGCTCTTCGAGCAGCGATAATGAATGAAAAAACTTGTGCATAAAATGAAGATATCATCAATAAAAAAAAAAGGAAATCATCCTAATCCTAATCAAAACGAAACAATTGTACCTACTAATTATTATTGACGCTGGGACTCCATAACAACACAACACAATCGAAAAACCATCCAACAAACCACCGTCGTCTGCTCTGACGTTGCACAGTACTGTAAAATCGAATCAATCAGAAGAAAAGAAATCTGATCGAAAACCCAAGTGAAACATACCAATCCTACCTTATCGAAACCAAACCAAAAAAAAATCTACCTACTTACTAATTATTTTTAAGGCTGTGAATCCAAAATAACACTACACAATCAAAAAAGCATCCAACCGATCACCGTCACCCGCCATCGATCTGCTTCTATCGGAAATCCAAAAGCGAACGAGATTCGATTATTCGAAGTGAAACACGGCAACGCGGGTATCTCGTAACCTCGGTCCTCGAGCAAGCAGCTGAAAGCGTCAGACGCGCCGCGCGCACTATGGCCTTGCGAGAAGACGCAGCTAAAGGTGCATTTGGTTAAACGGAGTGGGATGGTTTATGTGATATTTTTTGTCAAATACATGGTGTTACTTAATGGTATGTTATAATTTAAAGGGGGAGTTCCTGGATAAATTTTAAGTCGAAAAGGTCATATAAACTTGGGTTTAAAAATGCTTGGTTTTCAAGATACAGGGTCCTAAAGATTGATTTTATTTTCAGTTTTTAATACATTTTCCAAAGACGGTTTGAGATATTGAACTGAATTTTGCTACAGGATATTATGGTATAGGAACACACTTTTTTTATTTTTATTTTATTTCATTTTTTTTTAGACTCAAGTTTATATGACCTTTACGACTCAAAATTTATCCACGAACTTTCCTTTACAATTATGACATAACATTAAGTAACACCTTGTATACAAAGTCAGATCATGATATTTCAAGTGACCTCTCTTATTATATCAGGGTTTCCAAAATGAGAATGTCTATCATGGGGATCTTGGAAACTAAAAGAGATAAGAGGATGGCTAAATTAGAGAAAAGCTGCGCATTTTCAAGCCCAACAATATGCTGTTCAGGAAAATCCAAAATTCCGAGTAGTAGGAGATATGCCTTCGAAACCGAAATTTGCCGATTTCGTTTTTGTTTTTCACTGGCGTTTTTTAAAGAGATTTAGGAAAACAAAAATCAAAGCAGCGTTGAGAGATTTTCCGCACGACGTTTTGTTTCGGGGAAACCATCATCAACTTAATTTATACCGCGTAAAAAAAGTGTACCCTGTATTAGATCGTACAGTGAGGACGTAAATAGTCCCCCCTCCCTCTAACTTTTGAACGCATTAATATTTTTGGCTCAAATTTGGAGGTGTTGTTCACGGTAGGCTTTACTAAGTTTTGACCTCCAAAAAAAAATTTCAACTGTCAAACTGACAGCTGGGCACCATTTTGAAACAAATTATTAAATGGAAAAGGGGGTCATGTGATACCTTATTTGAAAGGTCCTTCCATTCTCTTTTCACCCCCAAAGTTTGAAGTCCTTAGCATTTTTCTTAAGGAAATGGCGCCATATCGAAAATAAATTATTTGGGTCAAAATACTATCTCTAATTCTTAAAAGAACTTTATTAACAATGAAAAAACTAACCTATAACATAAGTGATTGTTTCTACAACAGTATTTAATAAAAAATTTCAAAAAAACCTAATACAAAATAAAAGATAGTATCTACTTAGACACAAATAATTTATTTTCGACATGGCGCCATTTCCTTATGAAAAATAATAAGGACTTCAAACTTTGGGGGTGAAAAGAGAATGGAAGGACCTTTCAAATAAAGTATCACATGACCCCCTTTTCCATTTAATTTTTTGTTTTAAAATGGTGCCCAGCTGTCAGTTTGACAGATGAAAATTTTTTTTGGAGGTCAAAACTTAGTAAAGCCTACCCTGAAACACACTTCCAAATTTGAGCCAAAAATATTAATGCGTTCAAAAGTTAGAGGGGGGGGACTATTTACGTCCTCACTGTATATTTTATCACCAATACAACGATGTATGACATAATATGATTCTGCAATATTCAAATTGGAGAAAATGAGTTTTTAATAAATTCCGAATGTTTTGTTGTAGTAGGCGGTGAAATGATGGCGCTAAGTATGGTGTAGTAGGCTATATTATTACTCATGTTTCGAAATATTAAATTGAAATCACTTCATTCATATACGTAGGTAGATCACGTCATAATAATATGTTATTCAATCAAACAAATTACTCCAGAACTACCTACTAGAAACCAAAAAACTATTTTTTTCTACGACTGTACGGTAATATCACCATTGTGCAATCGATATCGATTAGGAAACGTAGCACATTGTACAACTGTATGGAAATGAAACCATTCCCAAACTGTCGCCATGGAAACGAGTGCAAACTGAATGGAAATAAAATGATCTGACACCTCCGCCAAAAACGAAAAGTAAAAATAGATATTAATTACACAATAGTGATAATAATTAAGAGTCGTAGAAAATGTATAGTGTACAACTCGCATGGAATGACCATTTCCTGTTTGTTGCACAATATACTATAGATTATAGAGAATGTTCAAACAAATTATCATTATTGTCCAAACACATATAACACCTTCTAACTTTCGAATTTAAAACCCACACTGTATAAAGTTTTTGAATAGTGAATAACGTGATTTCAGTTTATTACTTCGAAACATGATAATAGCCTACAAAACCATACTCAGCAAAATCATTTCACCAGAACATCTGGAATTTGATAAAAACCCATTATTTCAATTTAAATGTTGCAGAATCATTATAGTGTGTCATACTTCGCTGTATTCGTGATAAAATATGCTATTTAATACAGGGTATACTTTTTTAACGCGTCATATAAAAAATAAAGCTAAACGCTGTTTTATAGATCCCAAAAATCGGCAAATTTCGATTCTTTTGGCATATCTCTGGAACTACTCAGAATTTCAAAACTTTCGAAACGTCATATTGTTATAAGTCTTCAAAATGCGCAACTTTTCTCTGATTTAATCATCTTCGTATCTTTTATGGTTTCCAAGATCCCTGTGATAGACAATCTCATCTTGGACACACTAAATTCTAAAAAACCACTTCTTGCAAGGATTCTATTTTCTTTGTTAGAAATCACAAATTTATACTCATTGCCCAAGTGATTAAGACAAATTGGATAGGACCAACAGAACATTGCATGTTACAAAAATACGACATCAAAATACGTGTGAAATATCAATTAAATGTCTGAAGTATTCATTTCTTAATAACTGGAAATTTGCTTTTCAATAAGGAGGTTAAAACTAGCATCATATATTTGATTTTTATGCAGCGGAAGATGACTAATTCTACATCAGCAAATTCCTCTTTAATCACAGATTTGCTTATAACATTTGCCTATGACTGGCAAATGAAGCAAGAAATCGTCATCAGGGATGTTCATGCTCATGTCACTGTGTAATTGGGTCTTACAACCAGAGCATAGCAAACAAAAACACGAGTCTTCTAACCAATATTGATTTTTACAAAGTTGCAAAATCAAAGCCGGCGAGTAATTTTCACATGATTTCAGTTTGAATCAAAAGCATTTTAGAAGTGTGCAAACTACGGAGTTTATTGACATTCCAAAGTTTATACTCCGCAAATATAGACCGAGAAACAGGATACCGCTCGCGGGTATTTGCATTTAACTTTACGTATTAACCAAGATGTGTCTGTCTGTAGCGCAGTCGGGATGTTCTTGATGCTCTTGCATTGTATGCTAGAGATGCTGAAGTCCATGGGGGAATATTGGAACAGAGTTTCAAAGTGCCTTTGGTAATTGCATGAATCGAATGGTCGTAGAAGTTGTAAACTACATGTTTCAGAATAATGAACGTTTGAACCCGATAATTTGATCCGTATATTCATTGTAGTTGATACATCACTGGACCTTTTCTGGCATTAGGTCCGCCATAAAGAAACGTTTGCGAGGAATGCGGAGAAAGAAAAGCGCAAAGTACCCCAATTCGTCACATTCGAATACCTTTCATTTTGGAAGTGGAATTAATGTAATATTTTACCCCAGTCTGACAGTTTCTCGGGTCGGATTGACATCTTTATTGATAATACGAGATATTTCATCCTAAAAGGTAAATTGAATAGAGAAAGAAGCATGTGTTTATTCTCTGGATTCTAAAATATGCCGATCAGTGGTTTTCCCATTTTGACCTGACAATAAAATATTGGTGTTTTCCTCATAGTGGGATTCCCTTAAGAACAGCAAAAACGGAAATAAACAGGATCCTGTATAATAAGTTGCCGAAGCGGAATGTCTCCGTCCCTGGGGACGACCTGGTAAGTAGGCTTGGGCCATTCAAGGCACACTGTACCACACAGCTACATCGATCGAGAGCTGCTTTTTGATAACTGTGTGACTGGAATATATATTGACACATTTTACAAGGGCCGCTTGGAAAGTTTCTAAAAAGCTCAGCCTCAAGTTGCAGGTGTCATACAATCATTATCATGGACTGTAAATTAGGTCGATCAAAATTTTGTTAAGTGATAATGCTTTTAGTGCGCGATACATGTGGATGTTTCAATTTTATTTATTCATCATGTTATTGATCAATTGATTTGTTATCATATCTACCGACTGAATGTGTGAAAAGTAAAATCTTGTATTACAAAGTTCTCTTTTGTTACATATCATTTAAAATTCCGTTTATAAGGAAGTCGTTTAGTTTCAAGTCATTACTTAGATTTTAGATCGTTTTCAAATTATTGGCTACTTCAAAAAATTTGTAGTTTATCTATTACATAATTATTATCATTGAGTACACTACAGGTGAACCTTGATATAAGGGTTGGCATAACTTCTGAACGTAAATCAAAGGATTTTTTTTTCGAAAATTTGTTCGGACACGTAAATTGGTATTTTAAAATGCTTTCTTTTTGATGTACGAAAATTCTAAATAGGGTTTCCCAAATTTGAGATAATATGATGTCATCGAATAAAGAAAAAAAAACAAAAAATACAAATTTGAAATTTGACACGCATGTGTGTATTTAAACTTTAAAAATAGATTTAAAAAAAGGTCGAGTCGATAACGTCATATCTCAAAGAGCGACATGTCCAAGCTTTTTTTTTTTTAAAAAACGGTCTTTGATTTATTGAATTTATTCCAAATTAGAAACTCGCCATGCTTTTTTTCACCACAAGTCTCTACGCTCTACGGAGAATAGTATTTGGAATACAGCACTTTGTATTGTTATCTATCCACGATTTCTGGTTCAAAACTCAATACTTAATTTAGTATTGATTGTCGATTACGAACAAGCATCTCCATCATGCCTCACACATGCTCAGTCGAGTTTAGATCAGGGTTTCGTGGAGGTCAATTTAATCCATTCCATCCATTCAATCATTCCCTTGCGACATGAGGCAAGATTGATTGAGATGTAATGTATGACCCACGTGTTCTCCAAGTTCGGTCCTGGAGAAGTTAAATCTACCTTCATTGGTCAAAATGTCTCAATACTTTGAAAATGTTCTCATAATTGACTGCAGCGTTTTCAAGACAGAAGAAAAAACTATTTTTTTTTCAAAACTTCAACACTTGGTATTTTGGAAACGTTGCATTTCCGGCCATCGGTGTACCAACTCATATTACTTCTTTATGGTTCCTCAATATACTCTAGATCTTGTAACCAGTTAAGCTGAGACACCCTGTATAAAGAGGATTTTGGGATCAATTCCTCAGTGTGTCAGGACTAGTGCCATTGCTCTCTTTTCCATTTATCTTGTCGGCGTAGTGCACCATTCAAAAAGATTATACAAGATGAAAATTATGGCGGTCGATATTACCGCCAATTATTACAGTCGATAAAAAAGGAAAAGTGAAGTTCGGAAACTTTTTACTGTGTTTTTATTTGTTTTTTGTTCTTTCTTCAAGACAGACGGAGAGAGATAATGTATTCTGTGACGTAGTGGATGTTGATATGCGCACTTTAATCGGTGATTACTACATTAATAGAGATCGTAAATTGATTTTTTAAACATCGATGGCATCAGTACTTACTTATCCTTATATTTTTCATATTTCCAAAAAAATGTGCACATTGTCCATTGTAGAGTGGCAAAAAGTGTATTTTGGGGCGGGTGGTGTCCACTTTTCTCATTCACAAGGCCTAGTTGATTAAATCTAGAGACAAAAAAATCATAAACCATATTAGCGTTTTTTTAAAAAAAAATCTGCCTAAGCCATTGGACTCGTCATCCCCTGAAATGAATCTGTACCAAATTTTATGAGAAAATATTTAACATTAACGATTGTACGGCTATTGCTGTCAACTTGGTCATTAGGCATTTAGAAGCTTTTTATCTCGTGACTCATGCGATAACAAATCAGTCACATCAAATTTATCAAATAACAACTGCGGAAAACATCCTCGGATGTATCAAAAACAAAATGCAGTGAGTTAGGCAGTGAAAAAAAAATAAAAAAAATGCCAGAAAAAATATTGTATATTTTGTTACAGCTAATCTGGATAGTTTATAATCTTATCAAATAAATAGGTGAAATAAACTTGAGACAGGCATTTAGATACATCATAAAAAAAACCTCTCCACAACACTTTTATTGTAAACTCTGGAATCATTTGCTTTCTTATTATAAAGTTCTAATAAAGAGGCGTTAATTTTTTTTTTCTGATCCGTTAGTGTGAAAGAAAACAAGCCCGGCTGTGGGTCAACAGAAAAACTTTGACATTTCATTTCATATTCATAATCTAACTTTATTTCCAAATTAACCAGAAAACTGGTTGGTTAGTTTATAAACCAACCAAAAGTTCGGCTATTTTATGTTACTAGAAATTATGGTTTTCATATTAGCCAGATTGTCTTGGATATTTTACATACTAACCAGATATTTTGGTTTTCTTGATAATTCCAAGTAAATTAGCCAAGATTCTTTGATAGTTTGCAAAATAACTGCTATTTTGGTGGAGATTGCCTTTTCTATCAAAATAGCCAATGATTTGGTCAGTTCATAAACAATTCAGCTAGTTTATAAACTATTCAAGTTTGTATATTAGCCGTAACATATATAAAATCAACACGCATGAGTTAACTTTTAATTCAGGATTTTTCAACTCTAAAAATGTGGATAGATGAATATTTTCCTCAACGGTGGATATAGGGCGAAATAGAAGGTGAATGGAGTTTTCTTCCAGAATCCACGACTCAACTTCCCTAGACTTTTCTCTTGTGAAATTTATTAGAGAAAAAAAAACTGCGCGATAGAACAAGAGAAAAAGTCTTCTGAATGTATTATAATCAACAATAGCCGTAGAATCCTCGATGTTGAATATTATTTCATGATATTTGATGCAGATCCAATTTGGGGGATGACGAATCCAGTGGCGTAGGATACACTTTTTCTTCTACTACAATCCAAAATAAATCGCGTGAAAATCGCCCCATAAATAAAGATGTTATGAGGGTGGGTTTACTGTTAACTTTTTTTTGTACACCTTGTTTAAGATGAGTACTGTACTTACATTTTTGTTTGACGGTGAAATATTCTGAAATTCAAGTAGAAAATTGTATTTTTTGTGAACGTTCTTCTGAAAAAGCCGACAGAGGGTGACACAAAAGATCTCTCATGAATTCTCCAAAAATATTGAGAAAATCGTTGATTGGAAAACAATTATTTCTAGTGAGCCAAATTAAATTTGTATGGGCTAGGGTTCTTTCAAGCTTCGCTTTCCGGGAATTCTGAAGCGGCTATGTGAGAGTTTCAAAATGTTTGCATCCGAACCCTGGGTTATCTATTATATTTTGACCACAGCTCTCATTATCAGGTGTAAAAAAAACTTTACATACAAATGTTTCATGTTTTTTCACCTAGTATCTTTTGGTGAAAACTATCATTATGGCTATTGATATACAGGGTGTTTCATTTTTTAAAAACATGATATAGTCATATTTTTTAAAATGAAACACCCTGTATATCAATAGCCATAATGATAGATCTTTTTTTTCTGATTCGAAATATATAATATATTGTTGGTATTTGGTTCAGTCGGTTTTGCGCAATTCAATTTCAAAGTCTCATGAAAATTACATTACGTTGATCTGGATTCTATCGTATCAGTCCAGCAGGCAGTAAAAATGTTTTCAACTTTATTTTCAGGTCGCTGTATTTGAATGAATCTGTTCTTCAAGTGACAAAAACCAAGAATTTTTGAGTCTGGCTAGAATTTCTGGACGAATTCGATGTGACTTTGAACAATAATAGCGCAAGATCGGTTGAACCAAATACCAACATATATTATATTTTGAATCAGAAGAAAAAGATCTGTCATTTTAAGTAAAATCGATTTTTAATTTCCGCTATCACCGAAACTACGTGAAAAAACCTAGAACTTTCGTGTTTAATTTTTTTTCTACCACTCATAATAAGAGCTGTTGGTGGGGGTCAAAATATAATATAACCCTGTACATATTCCAAATTTGGGGATGAAAAAATACAGTTTTACGAAAAATTTACCAAAAAATATGAGTGAGATGGCTATAAAATAGTTGTTTAAAGTTGCTTCCAACAATTATTGTAACCGATGAAGACTCTAAACTCGAGGTGGCTATCGAAAACACAATCACATCAAAGGCAGCAGTGATTCACTTGTAGGGCGACCAGGATAGCTTTCGCCGTAGATTGGGGGGTAAATGTGCCGGAGCGCCACCTACTTCAAGCCCTTGAGAAAGTGAATCCCTCGATCGTCTCAATAGCAGGATATGCCCACAAGATTTCCAATAAAGCACTCTGACTTCTCAATAAATTTTGTCTATTGTTATATCGTTACGAAATGAACCCTTATTTAAATACCAAGAGTTAAATAACTATTGAACTTTTATTTTGTGAGGATTGAGTCATTTTTAACTGAATTGAAAAGTATTGAAACATTCAAGTTCACTCACCGAAGTTGTAATGTGGTCTTTTGAGAATTTTTCTTTAAAATTCAAAAATCCTCTTGCACTCAATCCCTTTCCCAACAAATATGCAAAATTGCATTGTTTCAACCAAGAAATACCAAAAATAAAGGGGATGATTGATGATTCTGTAAAGTTCGCAAATTGGGCGATTTTGTGCTAATCGGCAATCACTTCTTTCAGAAGAATTGAATTTTCACTGATTGGTCCGTAAAACTTATTGTTCAACATCAATTGAAACAGTTGGTTGAATTTAAACAAGTTTTGACAAGGGCTCTGACTAGAAGATTGCACTAACATCTTTTGAAAATCGAATTTAGGTTAAAAAGAGTCCAATTTACGAGAACACCGAAAATAATGAGATTTAATTGACGCACAGGAATGAGATCGATGTCGAGAATGGATCTTCATTAAAATCACCAGGACTAAAATACTATATCACTATGTCTAAAGCTAATAATTTCCATGAAGTAACAGGTTAGTCAAGTAATTTCAATAATAAAAGTACCATAAACTACACTCAATTGTAGCAGTAAAATAATAATCACCCTAAATCACTTGAAATTTTGTATAATCCTAAATTTTATCCATCATATTTAATACTTGAACGACTAATTTTGGAAAACTTTCACGCGCTTCAACGACTTTTCAAAAAAACGTTACAACAGAGAAACAAGAATGACTAGTGAATTAGACAAGTACCAGAACAAGAAGCGAAACTATTGGCGCGACGCTAAATATGAATTTCAGAACCCATGATAATGCAATCTTTGCCGTTTGATAAAATTTCTCGTTTATAACATCCAATGGGGACTACAAATAGAAAAATTGTATTGAATTCACCTTGAAGGTAATGGAAAAATGACTTACGAAAAATAATGGCTGCTGCTCAGCGAAGAACAAATACGCACACAGGTTAATCTTCACACAGTAAATTGCCTCACTGGAATGAGCCGCTTTCGAAACGCTTAAAAATATACCTATATAAATTTGTAGTCACCGCTTCACAAAATACCAAAACACCTTATCTTTCCGAGACGAAATCAATCGCCCTCAGTACAAAATTTGACTTTTGTATGAAAATAAAAAACGCCAATATGAAAAACCTCAATGATTTAAAATCTTCCATGGCAACTTCCACCAATTAAACGGCTGCAGTGCTTCCTCCAAGTGATGAGACATTTAAGCAGCATTTAAAAAAAATTTAGAGAACATCAGCTTGATACAGCATATCAGGCATGGCATATCATGAAGTTATGTCACACATGCTTTTACCAATGGACAATTTTCACATTTTTTGTGTTTCCATGTGAAAATCTTCTCAATCAAAAAAAATCCACGTTTACTGGAAAATGCCATACACTATAACTTAGTCAGATTTTTTGAGAGGGAAAAAATATGCCTTCCAAATTTTTCGACATCTTAAAAAATATCCGTACTTCGAAATAAGAAAATATGTTCTGATAGATAGTATGGTTTTGCAGATTGAGCGTGTTATGTTTTAGAAAGTTGAGATTGTGAATAACCTCGATTCTGACGTTTTTTCGATTTAATAAAAATCAGGACACCCTGGTACCCAAAACTCCAATTTATCCGTATAGGAATATGCCTTTGATTTTCTTCACTATTCGTATACGGATTGAATTGAAGAATTGAGTACCTGGCGATATTGTTAACTCGATTTCTGAAGACCAATAGTATTCCCAATGATATGGTCTAGGTCTGATCCGGTTGAAGAAAAAACTCAATATTTCGAACCGGTTTTCATGACGATGTCAACGTTGAAGATCCTGGAGGAATCGAAACCTACTTCAACTTTCTATATTGTATTTATTCTGGAATTGTAGACAATATTGGCACATCACTTCTCAATGTTAGGGCTGATTTTCATTTAAAGGAAATCAAGTCAATCGAAACAATAGCACAGATTATTCATTACAAAAAATTGAGTAATTCGGTTTCAGACAAAACAATCTCAGTCTGCAGACACTGTTTATATCTCGGTTTATATAAAAAAACAAACTGGTGGACGTATTAAATCGATTCGACTCGAACCATCTACATAAAATGCTACTTCACTCGAGAGCATCCAACTTCTTTCCATTTGAAATAGTATTACGTTCATTGTTATTTTCCTGGTCGTAAAATGGATGGTGATTTCGAATGATCAACACGGAAAGTTCTTTTTTTGTTGTTGTCTTGGACGTTGAAAATTTAAGTGTAATACATTAATGATTTTAAAATTTAACGACAGAACTCCTTTAATTCTCAGGAGTCAAGTGTGACTTTTATTTGGTTTATAATAACTTGGTGTATTGTTATAATGTTAAATTTGTATAATCCATAATGGTTATGGATGTCATGTTTCAATGACCACTTTGAAGTTTGAAGTAAAAAGCTCTTTGGCATACGGAAACCAATTTTTAAATGGCAAAATAAATAGTTTTGTATACGTTTTCAGTTTACAATTGGCAACGCTTTGTAAGTTCACAAATCATATTCTCATAAGTGGAGTTCACAGGTATTAGGCTGAGAAGGTGGTTTGAAGTTTTTTTAGACTTGAAGGAACGTTCGTTTTGGATAGAAATTTTTCTCTTATCGAGTTTGAAATTTTCTAGTTGTGGTTTACAAATGCAATCCATGACATTCATGGTACTTCAAAGGCTGTAAATGGAAATAGTAATCATCATTTTACCATGTTCAACCATGTTCAATTCCGAAAATACACGACTCTAATTAATGAGATGTGAGACTAAAAAAAACAAAATTAATTCCCCATCATACAAAACTACATGAAAGTCATTTTGGTAACATATAGTCTTTTCAAATGAGCCCATGTTTTCACTTGATGAATAAATATGGAGGTCAGCATGTAAATATGAATATTAATGAAAACTTGTTTTGATATTTATTAATTGGACTTTATGGCCATCGTCATTTATTCAAAAATGTGGTGAATAGTGGTCTGACGTGGTACGGTTTTTTAAAATATTTATACATGTTATTGTGTCAAAGTGCAATAGTTTATGAAAATGAAAAAGAATTTTGGGTTGGAGATGAAGGTTTATCATATTCCTTGCTGACGTTTCAAGTTTTAGCTTTTTTTCGAGGCTTCAAAAGAAATGCATAAAAAAATCTCATACTTTGCTAACGGTCTCGTTCTTCACAAAAATCATTATCTCCACCAGTTTGGCAAAGGTCTTCTGGACCATTTTACATTTCTTCTTATTTTAAGGTCTGATCGATTTTATCGGTCGGTTTGTATTTTTCTCGAAGCTTCAGCACATTGACTTCTGTGTCACAGTATCGGACATAACGGGAGCGACTTTACAGGATGTCCTCAAAAGGTCTGTACAAAATTTTACCACTGATTTTTCACGACAAAAAAATCGATTGGACCTATCTTACCTCAGTACAAAAGTTTATGGTTACGGAGATACAGGGCGTCAAATTTTTAATTATATTTTCGATTCTCAGGTTTATTTCTTGAGAGAAACATCAAAAACTCAACAAAATTGGAACAGGAGTTTTTTGGCTGAAACATTAAAATATTGTGGCAGTTTTGTAGTATGGTGCAGAGGGTGCCACATATTGCTTGAATTTCCTCCTTAATCAGTCCTTCTTTTGCCAGTTATCATGTTAGAAAAGCGAAAACTGTTTTCCAGAGTATTTTGATTAAAAAAGATATAGCAACCATTTTGCTAAGAAATGCACTTTTCTGAAATCATGTACGAATTTCTCGCTTCGCAAGGACCGCAATTATCAAGCACTCACAGGGCATTGGTACTTTTTTGCCGTTGTGTTCTGTTGCTGGAGGCAACCTTTGTTTACTTACTTGTCACGTAAATATCTTCTGTCAGTTAAAAACACAGTTCAGAAAATCTACTTTACTTGTACAATAATGGCTGTAGCTTATAGTAATGCCGAAATGACTGACATGTTGTTAGTTTTTGGGTTCTGTCAAGGTAATGCTCGCGAAAGTGTTCGACCAACTCCAAATCATCAAACCTTTGCCGCTGTTGAAAGGCGTCCTCGTGAAACTGGCCAATTCTCCCCATCAACTCAACTGCTAACTATGGACTTGGACGAATGACCAGGACACCTGATGTGGAAGAGAACATTTTGGAACGAGTTGCGGAAGATCCAACGTTAAGCACGAGACAAGAACAACTTCTTCATCCTTAACACGTTCAAAGAGTACAGGACCTTCTTTCCGAAGACTCTCATCATCGCCTTGCCTTTTGCCAGTTTGTTACCGAACAAAGGAATTCGCAACAAAAATTCACCGATGAGGCTTGCTGCACTAGAAGCGGCATCACAAACTTGCATATTGAACATGTTTATACAGATGAAAATCCACATTCAATAAAGGTCAGTCATTATGACCATAAGATCAGAATTAATGTTTGGGCCGGAATCATAGGCATTATTGGTCCCGTCATTTTACCACGTCTTTTAAATGGTGCGCAGTATTTGGAGCATTTGCAAGTAACATTTCCAGAATTGTTAGATGATCTTCCTTGGGCCCTTCGTCAGGATATGTGGTTTATGCATGACGGAGCGCCTCCCCATTCCACTTTGGATGTCCGCAACCACTTAAATCTCCCTGCGAAATGTCCTCCTCCAATGGTTTATGCCAGACCCGTAAATACCGAGTACGAATTATTGAGACGTATTCAAGATGCGACGAACACATTGAAATAAGATGAAGAAATGTTGCACAGGGTTCAGTCGAGTTTTCTTCGACGTGACAATCTCTGTGTTCATGAAAACGAAGGTCACTTCGAGCACCAGCTCAAGCGTTTTTTTGCTGAGGTGAGATAGGTCTAATCGTTTTTTTTTTGTCGTAAAGAATCAGTGGTAGAATTGTGTACAGACCTTCCGGGGACATCCTGTATAAAATTTGCCGGAATTGGTTTTTTGTTGATCATATAAAAGAAATGGAATGCAGTGCTTATCGATAATATCCAAACATGGCTTTCTGTATGTTTTTTTCTTAGATTGTTTAGTAGAGAATGATTATTTTGCGATAATATAAGAACGACTTGTTTATTGCGGCTCATCGAAAATAAAGTTGTTTGTTACAGTTTAATAGTGCAAGATGCCTCGTGGTAAACATCATTCTGTTGACAGAAAAAGGCATAGAAGCCCATAAAGCCAGAGTATCACAAAAAACCATAAAGGCACAATTCTTGTTGACAAAATAGGTTGTTTAGAGGATAATCGTAAATTTTTGGCGCTTTGGAAGAGTTGAAAACTTGAAGGCTCCTCGCCAGAAAAAGAAAAACAACAAAGCAAGAAGATCGCAGAATCAAAAAAATTCAGTGAGGGCTGTCCACGTTTATCTGCAACTCAGATTTCTGCCGAAATGGGTAGTCAAAACATGACTTCGGAAACCATCCAAAGTCATTTGGTGAAATCTGGACATCCTGGATGAAGACCATTAAAAAAAAACCGTTGCTCGTATGTTGTTTGATAATAATCGCCATCTACATTTGAATGATAATGATTGGAGAACAGTGTTATTTAGCGATGAGTCGAAATTCAATATTTTCGGTAGTGATATGGTGCACAGTTTATACAACGCTCTGACAAAAAAAAACGGACCCAAAGTATTGTGGTATTGTGAAGCATTGGTGGCAACGTCATGGTTTGGGATTGCTTTTCTAAATATGGAATGGGCCCTATCTATAAAATTGATAGTGTAGTGAACCGATTTTTATATCAAGCAATATTAGATGATATGCTACCATAATGCTGAATGGAAAATGCCTTTGAAGTTAATATTCCAGCACTACAATGACCCCAAACACACTGCAAAAATTATAAGAGCAAAAATATTATTATAGTTTTGTATTGGCCAGCTCAATCTCCGGAACTCGCACCAAAAAAAAACACGGATAAGCATCAGCTATGGCAAAAAATTGAAAATGTTTGGAAATCCATAGGGGATGAAATAATATCGAACCTAATCTCGTCGATGCCAGCAGATTATTGCAAATGAAGGATACTGGATCAAATATTGACTTACAATCACTATTGTTTCAACATAGCTGAGATCTCAACTTAGCCAGTCTAATTTTGTCGTGCCGACGAGAAGCTATTATTGTGTTTTTTTTTGTCTGGTTCATTTTTCGTCGGTTTATTTCTGCGACCATCAGGGCTAATTACCGACGCCAGAAAAATTGTCTTACCCCATCTGGTAATTTTGCCAAATACCTCTTTGTAGAGAGTAGGGCTCTTTCACGTGCCAACATCCATGACACGGGACCAACAGTTTAACGTCTCTGTCGAAAGGCGGTGCACCAATGATTTTCCAACAACTAGATATATCCCGACCGACGTATCTTTGTGTGTCACATGTTTATACATTGAGGGGAGACAGGAATTCTTGCGAGTTTGCCAAACTGCAAATCTAATAAGTAGCTACCTTGTATTCAAGGTATTTTTGTTTTAATTAAAAATACTCTATACTCTATGAGTGCATCTCCGGTAGTTACCAATTATATAATATGTATATTTTAGATCACTAGTGACAATAAAACATTTTCAATAAGACCCATATTTTTTCATTAACCTTAGTTACTTATGTAGACACGATGCAACGAAATACATCTGGCAACACGACACAAATGCCAATTCGAGATCAACCAATCACAGCTGATAGTCATTTTAACCAATCATAGCCTGTAGCTCCCTTGGAACACTGTTGTCGGCTTGTTCAAAATTCAATATTTTTGGAGACCGAACAGCTTATTCATGTGAACAAAACTTATCAATAATCAGTAAATTATAACTGGCCTATAACACCAACGATATTGAAACAAATAAAAAATCAAAACATATCCTCGCTAATACACTGGTTAATCACTTTTGATAAAAAGTGAAAATTCCGAGTACTTTTTATTTGCAACAAGGCAACGTTGAACGAACGTTGAACGAATTCAACGGACGAGATGTAAATAATAACATGTTTATAATAGTGACAAACAATTTGCTCGGAATCTAGGGTGTACGCAAATTCAAAATTCTAACGTCGGCGTTGGCCGTCCCGGGGCTTGTACCTGGGTCCAGATGAGTAGCCGATGTACTGCCCACAGCACCACACCGCTGATATATTTTCATAATTGAATCACTGAATTCAGAAACAACCCAAGTCACAAATCACGTTTTCATAGATAACTGAAAAAAAGTAACTAGCTTATCTAATAAGATCATCACTTTATTCAATACAAATATACCTTTGAGAGTATTATTAAGAAAACGGCACCAAGCCAAGCAAGTAGAAGCTTCGACAAGAGCAATAAAATTAATGTCACTGGCACAGAGTCAATGGTTCTTATAGTACTGCAGCTGACGCGCAGTCAGATAGGACTGCCGACGAAGCACTGCTACCTAAGGGTACATATGTGAAGAGGACGAAACTACCTCACACATTATCTTTGAGTGACTCAAAGAAGATAACGCCATTTTCGGTGTTACTGTCGGTGAGGAACCACTCTCCCATGAAAAACTTGCTGAAAAGTTACTAGACCCAATTAAAGAGACTGAACTAGCAAATCTGGAAGTAAATAGCATAAATAGACGTGAAACAAAGTAGCTAGGAGGAATACATTTATAATAAATCTCCCTGCACATGAGATTGAAGATACCTCTTCATATTGATATTCAGGTCACGACATCTATATATATATAATATATAAACAGAGACAATCAAACGTATAGAATTAACGTCAGCCGTATTTATAAATCTAAAATGAATATTCAAGATGGTGGTTTGTTTGACAGAAAACTTTTTAATCAGTGCATTTGAATTGTTCTGCCCTTGCTGAGATCTTGCCTCCCAACATAAAGTTTTGCAGAAAATCAGAGCTTTACAAAATATATCAGAAATGTCTATGCGGCACCAAATTTCAATGACATAATTGCTCAGATTAAGAGACGTAATGGAAAGAAGAACTACTTCTAAAGAAACTGTGAGCAATAGTTCCAGGGGACAATAAAGTTTTCCACCAGGAGATAAATGGAGTCAGCCCTCTAGAACAGACAGGATACAGGGCTATAATTGACGATGACATAGTGTTCATATGAATGCCGCCTTTCATTTTCCGAACAATAATAAACATCAAATTATCTTTGGAAAAATATAACCCCGATTGAAAAAAGCAATGTTGACTTGTTCGCAGCTTGTTAAGTGAAAAGTGCTGGAATTCTACGCTATCGTACTTGGCATTTACATAAAACTCATTTCAGCAAGTATCTGGGGGCTAAATTGTGTTTATAACAAGTATAATGCCGTGGAGAGATACCTGAAAACCGTGTGTGTACATAAATATATTGTACATTTTGTTGAGGAAAAATCTCAATTTGACCTGAATTTATGTAGTTTTGTGCATGGATTAATAATAATAATTAAAAAGACGTCTACGATCGTTGCTTCAAATTTATTTCGATAGAGCTGCTGTTTCATTGTTTATTCGAAACGACGTATTTGGAAAAAAAAAAAACGTTGTAGGGTAAACATCATGAGAAATATTGGCGCACATCTTGTCTAAAATAAAACATTGGCTCGCATTTTCCTATACCCGATAGATGTTGACAATAAAATGTATGTATCGGTTGGTGAAAGGGAACGATATACGAATATGCCGGGGGCAATATTGTTGCTTCGCTCCGTTTTGATGTTATGTAGATATAGTTCTGTTGAAACATCAGTGAAATTGCTTCATGAAAATACGGGTATGGTTTTTAAGATGAAATAGATTCTGGTTATCCAACTTATTTTATAGTTACATCACTATACTGAAAAAAATATTGGTCATTATATTAATGAGCGATGATAATTTTTTTTTTCATAGCACTGAAAAAATTGATACAATCAGGAAACCAATGAACAGTAGTACATCTATTCAATGAACGACTTTTCTTCACATTAATGTATACGTTCTTCGACTGAAAATCGATGGATTTGTTCATCGACTGAATGTACTTTTTTATTATATTAATGTTAGTTTTTGGTCCAGTGTACCTTGCATCCTATGAGGAAACTGGGCTTTCTCAATTGAATTTTGAAAAAAAAAATGTTGATTGCACTCAAAATGTCAATGCTGAAATTTATCCACCGGCAAATTATTGATTGTCAAGCACATAAGGCAGCTGGTAGCTTATGCTGCTGTCAACTCAATTTTATCCTACTGTTACTTTCGACCAGCCTATTGGTAAACCACTTTTTTGCGTTACCAGAAGGATAACTTTGCCAGGAACTTAATCAACACATGAATAAACCGGTCCTGATGACATTCCAGGATCAGGGGTTAGAATTGTTACAACAAAAAATGGTGTTTACCTAAATCGATGTTTTCATTACCTAACGAACCGTCAGATAGGCAAACAACAAATGTAAACAAAGCCTCGACGCCGACGGTTCTTTCTTTCTTTGTTACACACGTTGTAGAATCTTAGAATATAATTACTATGTATTCTATTAGTGAGATTTAGTGCCACCCCCTTTCCCCTCACGTAAGATTTATGCTTTAAAGAACAGAACTTAATTTACTTGAAGATATGGACTTTATAGGATTAAAATTTGAATAAATAAATGAAAGCAGGCAACCGCATCATCAATATACTTTTTCAGCGAGCAGAATTTTCGTGCACATACACAAAAAAACTAGAGACCATTAATTCTATTGCCAGCCTCGTACTCAAATAACTTACAACAAGAGTTAGTCATAATTTAGGTTGATTTTACCGGTTATTCACTAAACTAAGCAGCTCCTTGATGTTAATTAGGATGGTCATGTTTTTTTTTGTACCTAAATAAATCTGTTTTTACGAATGTGTTTCTGACTGAGTTACTTTATGTTCGAGATAATACGTTCTGCACCACTCAACCACTTTGAAAAAGGGACTGTTTCTCAAAATACATTTTATGTTTATGTGTCCCAAACTTCTTATCTAGGAATCTTTCTCCGCTTCTCCAATTCCAAATAAAGAGTTTCATTCCCAAATGAAAACTGGTAACGTAATAAAGCGCTGAATGTATTGCTGTTTCCCTTATTCTTCCATATGGAGAAAAATAAACCTCCATGGCGCATACTAAAACAAAGGGAAACTTTGCCTGGAACATTTTCTTCATGACGAAAATTAGGTGGATGATAAAAGCACTTTGTTTAACGATGTTACAGCTGGCAGCGTTTGATGTTACGCGCATATAAATTACAATGGCGGAGCTGTCTGGCTTTCGTTTTTTAATTTTGGTCAAGGAACAAACTCCCTATCTAGGATATATGGTAACATGTGTGGGATATGTGATATAGTTACGTTTTTTTTGAGGGTGTCCCGTCGTTCATACATTTTATTAATATTACATTCCTGGGGCCTGTTTCATAATAAAATACAAACTAATTTAACTAGTCTTGTAACCTGTATATTATTATAGTATTGCATTATTATTATAGTTACAAGACTAGTTAAATTAGTTAGTATTTTATTATGAAACACGCTCCAGGAATGTGATAATAATAAGATGTGAATATTACTTGAAGTCCATTTCCCTGTTCAAGACATCCTCTCATTAGAATAGAAGTTAAATCAATTAAGCGACAACAATCATCTCAACTACTTTCGTTAAAATGCTTCAAATTATTCCTCCATCAAGTTACAAATTGTCCCGATCGGCTACATGATGATTGAACGATTATTGATTGCTGGGTAAACAGTTTTTGATAGGGCCGATCATTCTCTGGGCACTTTTTGAATGGAAACGGCGCCATCCATCTCCCCAAAATAAATACTGGATTTTGGCATGACGATATCAAAATCGCTTTTCACAAAATAATTTAATGCTACTCTGGCGATGGTGGAGAGATGTTGATCGAACAGTTTTTTCTATTCTTAGCTCAATTTTTCTCAACGGCTATGTGTAGGATCTATTTTGATGGAAATAATGTTTCAATTATGAATATCTGCTGACAGTACATAGAAATCTCACTGACTTTTTTAGGTCGAAAAGATATCAGGTCGCTTGATATCTTTTCATTGTAGCAGCAGCCTCACGTTTTGCTCCATCATGACGCAGTATGCGAGGATGTCAATTCCACTACCTTTGAAGATCATTAACAACAATACATAGGTATCGTTTGTCATTTTTTAAGTTGCCAAATGAGTAAGGTCCTGCGACAGCATCAAGTCTTGAAGCTGACGAAGGGTTCTCTCCTCTACTGGCACTACTTTAGGTGGTCAGTTCTTGTGGAAGCTTCTTTGTCAAAATTAAGGTAGAATAGGTATCGTGTTCCTTCCATGATTTGGAGCGCCTGTCCCACCACTGGCTTTTGTTTTCGCAGATGGTCCGTTCCCTTCTGAAGTTTTCTGTGGAATAATGGTCCAACGAGTATCCGGTGCTTTTAATAAATCCAACTGTCTTTTCTCGAGCAACATCATTTTGAAATTTCTGGCCATTGGAGTGCTGGTTTCAATAAACAACTTTCGGTTGTTTATTGCGGCAACTTGCTATCTCACTCCCAAAATTTCGTCTTCCAAAGTTTTTGCTGTATCTCCAAGCTGTTTCTCAAGATTCTTTTTTCTAGCCAGCTATTCCTTGATTTCCTTCTCCATAATTATAGAAGGTTCTTCAACTTTCTTTTCCAGTTTTTCTCTCTTCAATAACTCTAGAAGATTTTCCGAACTTTTGTTCCAGGTGGTCTCTCAATTTTTGAAAACTGGGATCAGAACTCTCAAATCGAAACTTATCGGTATCGATGTTCCAATAAAGCACCACACAGCCTTTGTCAGCTTTCTTTCCACTCGTATCCAAGTCAAGCTCCTCCAATTCCCTCTTCATGTCGGCGACCTTCAATCCGATCAGCAAAACTTGCCTCGAAGTTATAACGATGGTTATTTTATTTATACTCGAATCTTTAGCTCAAAATTATTCTCACTTTTGACCCCAATGAAACGTTATTTTGCTATAGAAATCAATAATTGTAAGAATCAAACCTGTCAATTTACACAAACCCGCACTAATTTATATTCACACATATAATTGACAACTGACTGACTGCTCCTAGCGCGTCCTCATATTATCCTTATCAAAACTTCCAGGATACCGTCGTATAATATAAAACGCACTGACACCTACTGGATGCCTGGAGAAAACTTGAGAATGGAATCGATATTAGCAAGTGTGCCAGAACCTCGATCAGGACTCCTATTCACTAAGTGGGGGAATAGTCGTACACGGAAATTTTCATTAAATTCAGCTTCATTGCTCATGCGATTGAGCGGTTCTCTCATAATGACGAAAGCCGTATTCTCTGAGGCCAAGAGAAAAACCATATTCATTTTCTTATCCGACAAATCTACTGGGTCAGACCAAGAGATTTTTTATTTTTCTGAGAATAAACATGCGTACTTTGGCTTTGGCCTATCGACCTCAAAATTATCAATGGTACTGATTGAACTTATTGAGTTGTGATTTTGGGAAGTGAGTTTTGTACCTAGACTGATGATATGATTTTTGTGAAATGGACGACGACGAATTTTTGATGATGAGGCTCATTGAAGATATTGAGGAGGCTGAAGAAGCTGTAGCTTAAAATGTTTCAAGGATATATTTTCAAAGACAAAATCCGTTTGAAGTGTTACAAGATTTCATTGGGTAAATGCAGAAGAATTGCTGCTTCATCGTGAATAGGTTGTAAGGACAGCATGTGAATAGGGAGTGAGAGAAAAGTCGCGCATGAAAAACCTATCGAGATAATTTTCTCTCGAGATAGTGATTAAAGATCCAGGCTAGCCTCGCGAATTTCGTGTCAGAAGCGATGGTTTTCACCTCGTTCCTTTTCCTGAACGGACCGCTGTACGTTTATACATTTTTTATCACAATACTCTAATTCGCTAGCGATTCACTTATCCCAGTGCTGTTTCCATGACTCAAAGCCTTTTCTCTATAGTAGGCTTTTTTTTTAAAGGGCCTGTTGCTGCTTTGATGTGACCCTCTAGCTGTGACAGATGTGTCTCCGGTTGAGGAGTCATCGTTGGAGGTTGGAGCGAACGCTGACTGGCAAGGATCTGTGAGGATTTTTCACAGCAATATCCAATTTATCAGAAATGAAACGGATGAACTCCTGCCACATTTGGAGTATCATGGTTTTCCGGATGTGCTATGCATCAGTGAACATTAGCTCAGGCCTACCGAAGCTTGTTTCATCTCTAGATTAAATATGATGATGAGGTTCTGTAGATCTCGTTTGACTCATGGAGGCTCTCTTATGATGGTTAGATCTACATCCCTGAACTAGTATGGATTCGTGACGAGCGACATGACCATTCAATGGCTTCAAGGTCGCTTAATTTGATGATGATCTGTGTCTATCGTAGTTCACTTTCTGATGTATGTAGTTTTCTGGCAAAGTTGGAGCTTCTAATGTCCTTGGTTCCAGATATTTATGGCAATATTTGATTGGCGGGAGACTTTAATTTGAACCTTCTAGATGCAACAGTAGGATCCAAGTGTAGGACCAACCTGACGTATTTGCTATCATCTTACCTTACCATGCATGTCCATTCACCAACACGTTCTACCTCTGTTCTAATTTTGAGACTTGTGACATTGATTGTACTGTTTTAAGTTCTAGACTTCATGACTATAAGGCAATTCTGACCGCCATACGAATTCAGTCATTTGAACCTAAACCTGAGAGCAAGCAGGGACGTCTATTCTGTTCCTTCAACAACGATAAACTTCAACAAGTTTATCGCTAATTGCGAATCTACAGATTGGGCTCGAGAGAATTCTATGAATCATATCATGGATTACTTTTATGATTCTTTTAGAGCTTGTTTCAATGAGGCTTTCACAATACAAAGAATCAGAGGCAAATCGAGAAAACCCTTGATTACGAAAGGCCTACGGACGTCAGTTAAAAACATGCTCTACCTGCATTTTCTGAAAAAAATCACCAATAGCGAGGGATTTCGGGACTATTTTAGAAAATACCGTTTATACAGAAGGCTTGTGATACGTGCAGAATAGTTGTACTACACTTATCCCCTTGCAAAATCCAACAATCTCCAGCGTGAAAGCTGATCAATAATCAATGATATCAGGAGTAGGAAATCTGCTTCATCTAAGTCGGAAGTAGTGGACTTCCTGATCAGGAACATGCCACGCATCATCGATCCATCACACTACATGACCAATTTGAGGTGCGACCATTCATTCTTTTCCATACCAACTGACGCTCACGAACTCAGGCAAATTATAAAGGAGATAAAAAACATAAATTCCTCTGGTGAGAATGACAAAGGTCCTTGAACCTCTGGCAGGAGCCATAAATGGTCCATGGATTGACGGAAGATTTCTATGTTCTCTCAAGTATGCTTTGGTGATTCCATTGACTCAAGTGATTTTCGGCCTATCTCTGTGTTGCCTGTACTCTCCAAAATCATTCGTAAGCTCGTCAAACATGAATCACTCCATGCTTGCTCGCTCTTGAGTCACTTCAATATTCTTCATTCCAACCAATTTGGATGTCAATTTGGAGTTGATAATGTTGGTTCCGAGGCAACAGTCTTCTGCGATTTGTGCCTTCGACAGTGTTGTTCACCAATCACTGGCGCTGAGGTGGTTTGAAGCATTATCATCCGATTGCAAGCAGAGAGTAATAATTGGCTTCTCATACTCAGAATTTGATACTGTTAACCTTGGTCTTCTCCAGGGGTCAGTTTTGGGACCGATTCTGTTCCTCTTGTACATCAACGACCTGGTATCTTTAAATATCAGGGGTGATTTCACCCTGTTTGCGGATGATGCTGGAGGTATCCATGAGTACTGACATCGAAAAGGTTAAGCAGTTTTGAATTGTCTCGTTTGCTTTGCTTATTCAGTTAAAATTGTACGTTTCATTTTTGTTTTGCATATACATTCTTGGCTTTGTTTACGAGATCTTATCTCAACAATAAAGCTTATTTGATAAAGGTGATCAATAGTGTCAAAACGTTTTTCTTGCAGCACGGAATTTGGACAGGGGTATCTGTATGCTTTTTGATTGATATAGTTTTCCATGTATGAGTAACATTCACGGCTCATATGAAGACTCTTTGCTTTATGAGTTTGACCATAGGAGCCTTAACGACTCACTAACTTTTGTCTTTTTTGTTCCAGGTATGTTTTCAACCGTTCATAGACAGTGGTGAGTAGAATTTATTAGGAAATGAGCATCAACATAACATTTAAAAATTTTGTTCCATGTATCAGTACTCAAAATATTCATATACCTTACAACTTTTCTAAATAGATATTTAGCGGAAAAATGGTGCCTATTAAAAAGTTTGTGCACCAATCTAAAGCCAAGGTGTCGTTTCCATTGAAAAGATTGAAGAGCTTATTGAACGTTTTGAATAATTTTGAGGCATTGAAAGCATCAAGGAAGCACTCCGGTCTAAGTTTTGCTTATACTAGACAAGTTTAACTCTGTCGAGTGTTTCTTAGAATCGAGAATCTGCAGATGAAATACAGTATGCTTCGTTCGTACGCTTTGTGTTTGTGAGATATACAGATTCGCAGAATCTAAAATATTTTTCTCTTTTGGAGTCAGTGGTTATTTCTTTTATAAAATCTAACGTTCGACACTTTTTATAAAATAACAATCATACACTTTCAAATTATGACGATAAGTTAATTTCAGTACATAGAATTAATTCATTGCTGGCGTATCGACGTTTGCTGTCTACATATTATCATATTATTATCCTTGGATCATCATTTTGCCTTTATAGTATGCTACCAAAATAGCAAAAAGAAAATGTTTTTTACCTTATTTTTTGGCACATTATGAGTATTATTTACTATTACCTAAAAATCATTTTGAATGAAGCAGATCCATTAACCGTTTCAACTGATGGTTATTATTATTATTTTTTATGAGTCAACGTATTATTGTTGGTATATCTCGATCAATAGTGTTGGTTTGATTTACTAATCTTGTGCTGCTAAACGCAGTAATTTGTTTGGTCAATTTGGTGAAATTAATACCCATACACTTATTGTCAGTAACCTCAAATCCCAAATTCTGGTATAATTTCCAATAGATCTAGTAACGCATATCATAATGAAGCACATCAAACGTGAACCTCCCTAATACAATGTTTCACATGGTGAAAATCTAATTTCTACGCTATCTATTTCCATGCCTATTAATTTCAGTTATTGTCTTGATGCAGAATGTTTTTCCGTTGAAACTAGTTATTGTTTGGAAATGACTGATGGAATATTAAAAGAAATAATCATTGCAAATGTGATACAAACAACTGAAGGGCGTGTAGTTTTTTGTAACTTGAAAAAATGTTCAATACAAAATTTATTCAGAATAAGGATTCTTAACGCTTACACATATTGATAATACTATATTATATTGACAAAGACTTCTTTCTTTGTCGACTTAACTCCAGTGTTATTTTTTAACAAAGGCTGAATTTACTATGTGAAGAATATGCGTTGCGCTCATTTCAGAGGTAACGCTACACGTAATGGAAAGCAATAAATCAGGTCCATGTATATGTGAGCTGTAAAAATTGAAAAATATTTGTCAAATGTTGCGGAAATTCGACCGTAATGCTTGGAAAAAGTCATCTGTGCAATTTAATGCTGCAACTAGCCGTTATTCATCAGGAGTTTCAATGGAAACGAGCGGACTATAATTTTTGAATCATTTCGTTTAGATATAATTTTACCAAAATATTAATTGACTGTTCCCGAGTTTATTACCAAGTCTGAGTAGAGTTTCCATAGAGAACGGAAACTCGTGTTTGAGTGCTCTTTCAATTTGCAATGCGGGTTTGCTTAGGATTTTCAATTGATTTCTACTGGGGAGCTGGAGCATACTAGATGCAAGAACTCAAATTCTAATCAATTGATAAAAAAAATAACATCTTGTCTGCAAGTAAACGGGGGGATAATATCTTCTCTATTCTTGTTCCACATTAATGTGCGTCAACACATCTAGTACGCCTCCTCATATTTTTTACTCTTTGGCGACTTCAGCCTTCAGGAGTATTCGGGCATGTCCTGAATACCAGTCTTATCACCTCACAGGTCAGCCTGATTGACATTATCTCTGCATCAAAAAGTGACAATCACAGTAGGAACGGTATTGCAATGATTGGTGTGGATCTCACCAAGATAAGATAAGATTCATCCTTCAAGGTCATCAGCAGAAAGTATAGACTTGGCGGCTGAGTCAATGGATGTAAGATCATTGATGTTTATAAAAAACAATAATTGGCCTCAAAATTGATTCTCGTGGCACTTCCCAGATAATCTTGTCCCGCTCTGACAGTAGACCCTCCGCTGTAACCATTTGCACTCTTCAAGAGAGATAAGCAGTTTGATGCTGATCATGGAAAATTTGTAGTGTTCAATTTTACCCGTGGGGAACACAGTCGAACTCAAGTAGCAGAACAAGGCATCAGTGAATCCAACGTTGCTAAAATAGTCAAGTGTACATATGATACATAATCCAGTATCCCTGTATTGCTCTGATTTGTAACTCTTGAATTTTGTTTTGTGTCACAACCGGATTGGCTTAGGTTGAACTGAAAATGGCGTCGTAAACAAACATAGTCGGATGTCTGCCCGTATGTCCGCAAACAATTTTTGGTAGTCGGTTTCTGCTTTTCATAGCATACACGGTATCCCACTTAAGATGGATACAAGTCAATATCTCAATTGTTTATCGAACTATTTCTTTAATTTTGGTGATGTATAACCATCATGCTCACATTTTTCCCGGGGCAGGAGTATGATTACTAATAGGCGTATTTCTTAAACGGGTTTGAATGTATTTTTTCCAAGAGTAAACCACCTTTAGGACCTAATTTATGTCAAATCTAATAGTTGGCATCGATTAGTCATCACTCAAGATACTAATCTTTAATTTTGATAAAGAGTGATACAGGGTGGGACATAAAAATCGCAACTTGTTTCAATATCAAAAAAGAAATAATAAGGGTTTTTTTCCACGCCACTGGATTGAACAGAATGATCTTATAATAATCAGTTTACACTTTTTGATGACTTGGAATAGAACGAGATACGAGGGATATCAAAAATCACTTTTCCCGCCAAACTCAAACACATCCGGTTTTTTATATTGCACAAATCAAACAATGATTCAGGTAAAAATACACTTTACTTCCATAGCTACATTTAATCATTTTTTGTATTCTTTTTCGTGATTTTTTGATATTCTTCGAAACTTGTTCGTTCTTTGAGTCATTAGGAAGTATACAGTGATCATCATAGGGTCATTTTGTTGAAACAAGTTGAGTGGAAAAGGACCTTTTTTATTTATTTTCGAATATTGAACCAAACTATCAAAATTGTAACAATGAGGTCCTAGAGGTAGCATACTCTTGAAAAAAATATATTCAATTCCCTCCAAAATTACGTTTATGAGTTATCATATCATACTCCATACCCGGACGAAAATGCGAGCCTTATGCCGATACACGAGCCCATACATCTCCATAACGAAAAAAAAAAACGATATCGTTCAAGAAACAAATGAGATATTGACCAGTATCCATCTTGAGTGAGACACCCTGTATATTGTTCTTCGTTGAAAATTCATACAAAAGAAGATCGTTATATTGATGTAACGTGGATTTGTTTCCAATGGTGGAATGAAGAACCAGATGTATATTCACCATATCTATTTACTCCCACTACTTCATTTCTCAACAACTCGAGGCCAACGAGAAATATAGGCCATGGCGCTAACGCGAAATCGGATTATCACGTGACTGAGTTGGTCCGATTTTAGTAAACAGGATATTATTATTTTATGGATAACTTTTGTTTGGTTGTGTGGAAAAAGTATGAATATAATTTCTTGTGATATAAAAGAAACGAACCGGTGTGAATAATTTAAAGTAAACAAACTTGGTAAGGCAGAGTTCGAGTATTAAATCAAATGATTACACCATGAACAATGGCTCAAACTTGACTAGGACAAGAAAACAACTATTCAGTTTTTCAGTTCCCCAATTTTTTCTCACCTACATATTACCCATGTACAGTACACTAGAATTTCGTCGAGGCATTTTCAAGTAAACTAAAGAAGTAGATGTAGAGGTGCATGATAGATAGAAGTAGGTCCACTAGAATAGGTATTATCATATTTATTGCAAAAAGCAGACTTGCCGGCTAGATGCAAGAGTAAAAAATAAACAATGATCCTTTGAAATATTTTATGAAAGAATAGTCAAAAACTCACCTCCACCACACAAAATATGAACCCTGACTTATCTGTCACTCATCTGTCTTCGCAATAATAAATAGCATCAAATTTATTTAAGTAACGCGGAATAATACGTGAGGAAAATGTTGTCGAAATACAACTTACGTGTGACGGTTGTCAACTGAATGAATAACAGACGTCGGACTAAAGTGGTCACGTGGTTTTTTAGCGCCATGGCTTGAGTTTCTCGTTGGCCTCGTTAACAGGTGGATTTTGGCGTTAACCAAGTTACGGATTTCCTAACCTAACTTTCCTTCGCAGTAGGGACAAATCTATTGGGAGGTACCTGATTAAGTAGTTACGTTATACCATAAATATTACTTTCAGTAACCAGAACGTTTTGGTGCTTGGACCCTAGCTGCTATCGATATATAACCAATCAATTACCAAACCTGGTAACGACAAATCGTAACGCAAAATCCGCCTTATAATTATCAACGAGCTGATTTGGGTACCGGTTTGGCTGTCATAGTTGACACACGATTTTGACCAGAATGGCGATTGAGGCCAATCCACATTATAGGTACGGTCACGTTCAAAACGCGTTCCTATCGAGTCAAAAAATATTAATATGAAAGAAATATCACATTATGAGGTACGGTGAAATCACGCTCTGTTCAAATGATTGATTGAGGTGAATATTCGACCGAACCGTAACCGTGCCGTCTAAGCAAAAACCGCAAGTCTAAACAGTCCTCTATAATAGTCGTAAACTGCTAAATTGGCACAGCCTCGAAGCAGAATCGCACTCGAAATCATATTCAACAACGAGTACTTGGACCAAGAATTCTGGCTTCGCTAGGGAGTACAATTATGAAAATCAACCGAAATCGCCATCCGGGGTTTGCTGGTGAGAGAACTAAAAATCCTCATCATGAAATTATACTTTTGTGCAATCCAATTCTATGCACATTGGATGAAAATCCCATATAACGGTCTCGTGAAAATGAACTCATAAGTCATTGACGAGAATCGGGTAAAACTCTACGCTTTGGCCTCTACTAGCAGCATATTATGCATTGCCTATCAAGGTCTAGAAAAGTACCTACATCCTCTCCACGGAGAATTTATGCCTCTTAATTAAATTAACAAGCTTAGCTTTTCGTCGTTGCTCGCTCAGA
The DNA here is from genome assembly GCA_958502075.1 of Orchestes rusci. Taxonomy (NCBI): domain Eukaryota; kingdom Metazoa; phylum Arthropoda; class Insecta; order Coleoptera; family Curculionidae; genus Orchestes; species Orchestes rusci. The sequence continues at coordinate 18,006,470 of OY293310.1, read as the reverse complement.
AATGGCTGTTCTTAGCCCCCTATTTCTTCTATGTTATGGCAGAAGCTTTCCGTCTATATTATAAGGCCGCATGCGAAAAGATATTTTCTTCGCGCTAATAAATATAAATGAAAATTCTATGCATTAAACAGAAGGAGAACAGAACTTTTCGGGACAAAAATGGTAACAGAATAGAGGGTTTATTGCGTATGGTAGTCTTTGTATACTTTATGTAATGACGTACTCTGAGATAGGATATGGGATGGAATATTCTGAATGATGCCCTTTTGTGAATTTCTACGACCTATGGTTATTTTGAAGCTAGCATTTCAGTGACAGTTAAACATGAGTTATGATGGTCGATTCGAGGTCGTATGAGAAAACTGTTGATAGAATAGTTTGAAAACAAAATCATCCTACTCAGAGTTAAAATATTCAAATATTGCCTGTTGATGACTTTTCAGGGTTCTGCTCTATTCACTTATTTTATGAAACCATAATGAGAAAATGTCTTAAATGCGATTACATTTCCCTTGCAAATTCCCTGCGAAATCAAGTTGAGCTTGAAGAAGCTTGCCGCATCTTATCATTTGATGTAATCTCTCAATTTCGGAATCATGCAGCTGTAGGTATTAGTCCGAAATAGTACAGTCATTTGATTACCCAGAAATTTTTGCGACAGTTTCGTAAATGAGTAATTTTATAGATTCCGATGTGCTCTTTCCGAATTTCAACTTTGCCGCTCTTTTTATCGAAAATATTCAAGATCGTCCACCATCGATCTGAACTTGAAATGAGAGATCAATATCCATCGTTTCAATTCTTCTTCCATATTTATTTTCAAATTAATCATAATCTACATTCTACACTATGAAGAACACTTTTTAGTATCTTGTCAAAGCATATGGTCAGATGCCCTTTGAAATACAGTTCAAGATGTGAAATGAAACAAGATAAATGAAAGAATCAAGTTGATCATTCTTGTATTTTTAAACTTGTTTTCAAAATCACACATCCGAATTCAATGTTCCTTTACAGAAAACAGTATATAAGTATTGATATAAAAAAAGATCCTTGATCTTAACAAAAGTAATCTGTAGTATTCTCGTGGATCTTTCAATTATCGCGACCTTCTCGTTAATAAGGCATCCGTATAATACATTTCAGGATGCTGTATCATCACCAGACTTCAACAAATTAAATTCGAAATCTTACAAAACCTCTTTATTCTGCAAACTGAAGGCCTAATTGAATTTAGCTTTGTGCTTAGGATTGTCTCGACGAAAATAGATGAAAGACTTTTTATACTCTACAGCATACGATGGAAGTGAAAATCTAAGAAGGCAAATTAATAGATATCAATCAATTAATTTTTGTACGAGTTGACTTGTTTCGTATTTGGAAAATATAAAAAACATCTACGTTTCATTATCAGCTCCAGAGATTCGTCAAGTAACCATAGACATACAAATCTTCATATTTTGTGCCACCTATACAGGTCCCGCATGTAATAAGCCAATCATTTTGTGTAACTTCTAACTAACAGCCGAGAAATCCACCAGTAATACCTTCTTGATGTAGTATCTACACTCAAATTCCACTCCGATTTTCCTCGCTATCATTATAGCAAAACTTCGAGATGAATAATATGTCTCATGCGTGAAAGTGAAATATGGGTTCTATGCTGAGGTAGATAGTATTTTTTTTCCACTGTGCAAATAGTCATGTATTAAAGAGTGGTTCTAAGTTTCAAAGCCGTGTTCTATTTCGACCATCATTACAATTACATGTTTTTATTTGAAACAAAATATTTCCATTCATATTACTAGGCGTGGGATCTGTGAAAAAGCATAGAATCAAATCTCATTCATAATACAGCAATTTTCAACTAGTCATCAACTTAATTTGTATCAAATAATATTTGCTGAGATCAAAGGAAAATTATCAAATGACCTTTTCCCGTTGTATAATCATTTTCTTGAGTGACGTAGCGCGGTTGTGTTCCTCAATTGAGTTTTAATTTGTTTCTAGAATGGAATTTGATTGTCTTTTTTTAATCCACGTCTTCTATCTGTTTTTTCTTTTCTTCCTTTGTTCACATGTCATCTCGCTGTCAGTCTCGATTTGAGCTGGATTTTCCCTTTTTTTCCAGTTCCGTGGTTTGCTTCAACATTCGAAATTTCACAGGAACCGACTTTGTAGAAAGGTATAATTTCAATTACCGCACTTGAGATGGTTCCGGAAATTCTTCAAAAAAAGTCTTCCAGGTATGCACCGGTTTTCGTTCTGAACACCGCACCGTTTCCGGCCGGTTCTATTTTATTTTCACGTCATTTTCCGCATATCGAACCGATTCTTCCGTACACGCTATTCGTATTCCACAACTTCAATCAGGCCACCCGATAGGCCCTCTACTGATCCCAAGAGTGGCGCCCGAGCTATGGAATATATAATTTTCCAACCCCGTCAAACATCGTCATTAAAACCGAAAGCGCGTCACACTCGTATGTTTAGGTTTTAGCACTTTCTGGATGTTTAATTTTTACCCATTCTATCAAAAAATTCATTTGAACGTGTATCTTCCTTATTTTACAAAATTCCTTAATTGTGCAGTTTTCAATTATTATTACCAAAGAACTGGTCTCATTTGTATGTTTCTTGTTTTATTATAAGGGTTTTTCAGTAGGTACGTGGTGAAACAGTAACAGCATTATTTATGACTTTGACGTCAAAATTTCATCGCTGTATCCACTACACATTGGCAAGTCGTCAAGTGACCATAAAATACAAAAATTCGTTAGCACATACTGAGTTTTTTGAAAATGGACCCTTAAGCCGTCCAAGTTCAGTGAAACAATCACGTTTCCTGATATTAGGCACATGAAGAATAAAGCTGAATATTGCTGATTACCATGTAAAAAGACTTCTACATTGAACAGTCATATCCATAAAGACTTTTGACTTATAAAATATGGACTTCATCTGAATATACCCTTTCCTTTATCTGTTCCACTGAAGAATTTGCATATAAATAAAAATATTCGCAACCAAAAACATCCGTGTATGTGGATATGGAAAAAGCTGAACAGTCACGTCCCATGACGACGTCTACATTATTGATATACGAATTAGGAACATCTTTCATAAACTTAATGGATAGAACTCTCTTGAGATAACGCACATTTGCTCAATCTAGTCTACTATTTATCTAATCTCCCAAATTTATGGCTTGGGGATTCGGATAACTTTTGATCTATCACGTTGTGGGTAAGTAATCGTTTGCTTTGGGGTTAATGTGATGCCACTTTTTCAAGATATCCCTGATCACTAGGCCGCTCTTGTATTTAACGCGTAGATGGCGAAAACTCTCCTTTATCGACTGTAACACAAATGTGGATAAGTGTGCAAATGAATTATCAATTTAATTTCTATGTGCTTTGATTTGTTGATGTTATCTGATAAATTTGAGTGGTATTTATCTAAATTGGGTCTCTGATCAGACTTTGTTATCTGATTGATGGTTACTTTGGTTTCGCTCAAACCATCATGAATATTTCATATCATTTGCTTGGCAAGTTTTTAGTTTCCCAGTGAGATTTATTGAACTTGCACATCACAAAGCTCATTTTTTTTTCACGTATTAATGATTGCTCTGATAACATAACAAACATCACATACATAATGTGTTAAGTCGACCATTCTGAAGTGTTAACTTTGTTGAAGATAAAATTATGAAAAGTCAATTTTACATTCAATAGACACCAACTGTTAGCTCTCTTGTTTAAACCTTCTAAGAGGGGTAGATGTCACCCTTAGAATCTTAAATGGGAATGGGGTCAAGTGGCACATCGCTTAAAAGGGCGATTAATCCTCTTTTCGATGGAACGCTAATTTATTATTCTTTGTCCAACTGTTTCTGAATACTCTAAATCAAAATGAAGGTACCAAATACAATGCTTAGTTATGTTTGGTGTTATTTGATTTATTCTAGTTCCACAGATAGTCTTCCATGTAAAACGGTTTACTCACTTCAACAAAGATCTATTGACACTTTCATCACTGAAGAACTTCTCCAAGGATGAAGGTATTTTCAGTTTTACAGGAGGATTTACAGGAGGACTGTTATCGTCACAGCAGGACGGAGCTGCATCTGAATATTTACTCCCAATTCACCAGTGGTTAAATGAGAAATTTTGTTATGAATGGATTTGCAAAAGCAATTGAATGGTCTTCAAGGAAAGATTTAACTTCAAACACCAAACATTCAGTATTGAAAAAACTCTTCCTTGAGAATATTTTATTTTTCATGATGGATCGGAATTTGATAAGTTTTGTTGTTTCCTTTTCTAGGAAAAAAAACTGTGCCCATTAAAACTGGATAAACCACGGAATTATTGTTTATTCCACCACTTATTGCTTGATAAAATATCCCATTTGGAAAAGTTTTGTCTTGTGGCGAATTATTCATAGCATTTGTCAAAAAAGTGATGAAATGAGCAAAGTAATAATATGACGATTTTTCCTATATTCATATCTCAGAAAACCAAACTTCAACGAGTGACCTCATTTTACCATAGAAATGTTGAATTGATTGAAACAAAAAGGATCATTAGCAACGTACTAATCGGGCTGAAATGACCATTCATGCTTCCGGATGGAAACTTCTATAGTATAGTTCAACCAAAAACAACTTTGCAGGTCGGAGTTTATATACGTGTCAGATGAAATTGCGACCAACCATGTAAAGCCAATTATACCCGTGACAAAAACACCGGAAGTGTATTCAAGCTCGAAAATATATATGAAATCGCGATTACCGAATTAATGAACGAATTTAACCAATGATTTATAATAAAAGCATAACCAAAGTTGGAATACACGTTTACAAATAATGACGAATATATCAAAATTATTATGCTAGTAAGCATTGTTTTCCACGATGATGACTGTGAAATATCGGTACTGGAATTTTGGATTATGCGCTTAACTACAGACGCTATTGCAGTTTTCGCATAATATAAATACAAACAAATCTATGAAAACGAACATTTTTAATTCCAGTTGGCATTTTGTACAATAACTACCAACATGTCCAGCGTTTCTTCTATACACTATTTTATTGTCTATGCGGTAGACTCAATCTGCCGCGTGCGTGATTACTTTTGTATGCCGTCTCCATCAAGTAATTACTCTATTGAATGCACTAAATTGATATTTCAGCAGATATGCCGTCTGTCGAAACTCCCTACACAAAGTGGACAGGGTACAAGGAAACAATTCATTCTTCAACCGGAAGCACTTGACTATCAGAGATCGTCCGCATCAGCCGTACCAAAACTCTTTTTCATACCACCGAGTCCGACTTTCTATTAAAAAATTCTCTTCTATTTCCCTCTTAATACCAGGAGGTAGGACTTTTAGCCAATCCAGTTTTCCAAATTCTCCAAAGTTAACCGCGTAACCTTCTTTTTGATCAACAGCACTCTCAGTGGATTTCTTTAGGGTCTGTTTTTTTCCGGTGGCGTATGTCATCGGGCAGACCAGGGCTGTTTTAGGGTAATTCGTTTTTCCCTCACTTGATTTCAGAGTCCTTTTCAGAGACTTGTCTCACTGAAGTTTACTTTGAACTATTCTTCCTGATTTCTGGGGCTCATTTTATCACAGTAAAAATTAGGAAAACGGAACAAATTTCAGTTGAATCTTGAAAACCATGTTTTTATTGCTAAAAGTTTTTCATTCATCCTATCTACTGTCAATAGTTCTGGAAAAATATTCCAAAGAGTCTATTGAAGTTACACAGACTTCTTAGGTCAGAACACCTTGCCTTTTCCGTCCGTTCCATTTGTACGCCTCTTTCGTGTCCTATTTTACAAACTTAACCGCATCTTTATGACGTTCTCTGTCCATCTGAATTTCACAACAAACTTATGTGGTTGGTTTTCTTTTCACTTTCGTAGTCTCCGTCCCATTAATTGATTTTCGTGATCTCTGTGTTTTATTGGCCTCAGTCAGGGACCAGAGTTCAGTCGTACTTTCAGAGCGTAACATATACACTATCGAAAGCCAAGAATACCGTCTACATGATCTGAAGTATTCTGAAGGCTACTTGAAAGGTATCATGTGGGCAGAGTGCCAACACTACGTTGAGGTAAAATATAAATCAGAAAACAAAACAAAAAATGCCCATAGTAACTTTTTTTAAAATAACCCTATCATATATTGCCAGAATCGTGAAAAATTCTCTATTAAATAAAGATAATATTCAATATTTCAATATGGTTCCCATTCAAAATAACAAGTTTAACTATATGATGATTTGTCAAAAATGATGGGTGTGGCGAAAAATGTTTCAATATCATTTGATTTAGAGTAGATTTTTGTAATACTTTTGAATTTTACATTTTCTCCGAGATTTTCTCCTACAATCAATAATCGCGGAGCTAGGGGCGCTTCAAAAAATCGCTGAAAATCAGTTTTTTTTATAAATATCTTTCGACTGCTGTCAAATTTTTCAAAATCAAATGGTTTTGAGAAGAGCTTGAAAAACTGCAAATCTTTGCTCATCTAAACTTTCTCGTATCTGCTATAATTTCCTAGATCCCTTTGCTAGACCACAAATCCAGAGGGTGGCGCCCGAGTAACGAAAAAACAAAATAATCCCGATAAAGACTATTTCTAAAGAACGAAAAATAATTGTCTGTCAGGTAATTGGTAGACATGTTGACGTTTGAAAATAAATGTTTATCTACAAATGTATACCGCACGATTCTGCGTGTGGTAAGTACCATATTACCGCTAGCCGTGCTGACATAATTTTATCAGTGCACGTTGTTATTAGCCATCAATGTATGATAGGTTGCCTCACTTCTACGATCATGACGTCATTTGGGTCCGAGTGCAACGCCAGTGCGGTGAATTCTTGAACCATTTCATTTGATCATAAAATCATAACCTCACTATTTATTCGAATGAATTGTTTTTGGTAGTTGAGAGATTTTTTGCAGAGCCGTTGGTTTTTCTCTTGTGGAGATATCCATTTGTGTCTTGATAAATCTGTCTTATCCTTGGATTTGATCATCAAATATAGTGGTTTCAATATGGGTATGTCTGTAAATTTCAATAACAGAGTTGGTTCACATTGGTTCAACTGTCTATTTTATGCGTATTTAACCTGAATTAAGCTTTTATCATAGTTGTAAGGTTTCTTAGTAGATTGAGGCAGGACGAATATAAAATGATCGTTACAAAGTTTTTGAAATCTGAGTTTTTTGAAGTTCCAGGACATTTTAATAGCAAATACTCACATTTGGATCAGTATTCTCGCTTCCTTGACCAATACACTCTATGGTAGTTCCATCAATCGAATGACACAATATGACGCAGACCGATGCAGTCGAATGATAAGAATGACAGGATTCAGTCTACTGCAGACCGCTAGACACAGATGACGTCATATTTTTCTCCATCCGTCTCTTACCTTAGGCAAAGTGAGGCAACCTATTGTATACTGATCTTGGCTGTTAGCAACGTGCGAAAAAATATGTTACCATTAGCAACGTGCTGTGATTTTATTATGTTCCTATAGCAAAGCTCACTTGTTCATTTTGACAATGATAGCAAAATGCCAGAGACAGGTTTTTATTTCTTGTAAACTTCGTTTGGATATTTTGTCGCCGCACGGATTTGGATAAAATACTGCATATAATTCGTATGGTAATTAGGTATTACCGCCCTCCAGTGATTACCAACCTCGTCTCACCGGCTCGGTTTGCAAATTTCACTCCCGTGCAATATTGTATCCGAGTTACCACACTTATCATTTAGTATACTATCACGATTCTTCTGTTGGTATAGACATGAATATGTCCCCGTTATAGTTTTATTTTTCAAGACATTCACGTTGTTGATTCGTGGGGTAAATAAAGTTAGTTTGAACTTTCCTGATACTTAGGTCTTTATAAATAACTCATCAACTATCCCAATTTTTCATTAACTAAGCTTTGATGAAGATCACGATAAAGGACGAACCGTCGAGTAATTTTGAATTGTTTGATTTACAACCAATGTTCAACTTCCTTTGATTTGAGCATTAGTTTATCGTAATTTTGCAAAACCAGCCTAATTAAAAAGTGTGTCTGTGCATGACTACAAATTTCATTTCCTGCCTGATTATGACTGAATAATCAGCTCTCTAGTTACCAGTTTCCGTCATAAATATTACATAAGCATTCAAATTACATAGCAATTTGTTCTTGCAAGAAAATTTCGATCCAATTACTTTATTTTATTTCATTTTGCCACAAGCCGGATCAACTTTCCCACCTTGTTATATCTTATTCCAACTAACTCTGTGCCAGAAATAAATAATTTCTCTGGTAATTCAATTCCGAAATCCTCGAAATCTCAGTCCCTTTAACGAACAAAGGGATCTGCGAGCTTTGTAAAATCTACGGAACGTTTTCACGGACCTCTTTTATTAACGGGATCTTCCCCTCTTTGTTTGATCAGTCTCTTTTCATAGTTTTCAGCTGAGATGCACTAGCCTAATTAGTGATTGTGAATGACAGAGGAAAATGTGTTTCAATTCATCCACCCATTTCAGTTTTTCTTATCTTGGAAAGGTCACTTTTCACTGGGGTATTCAAAATTGAGACCATTATATTTTTAAAATACGGTACTCGAGGGTTGTCTGACGAAGTTATTTCATATATTGGTATTATGGAAATTATTTTGATTTATTTTCTTTTCGCATGCCAGCTGTGGATCGTGTACTTGCGAGCTTCTTACATCTAATAGTCGTTCAATATTAACTTGGATATTTACTCGAAATATGTTAATATAATAGTCGATAGCATGCTATGCATGCAGAATGAAACTGACATCATTCGGTGTATCATATATTTTCAGATTATGGAAGTGAACCGCTGGACACTCGAACTCACATGCACATTTTTATTTAAAATTCAAAGTCCAATATCTTTAACGAGAATAGAGATATTTCAACGCAGTTTGCGGAATTTTGAAGCAAGTTTCATCCGGATTAAGCAGGATGTAATGGATCTCTTGTAGAAAAGAAGATTCATGGAGTCATGCAAAAAATCAAAATTTTTGTGACTATGTCATTCCAGTTCGTATCGAATTCAGGAGATAAAATATGGTTTGTTACTCTAGTGATGTCAATATCTTCAGATATTTTTGTCAGTTTTTGAATTCGAGCGCGTTGTCACTATATATCCCAACAAACATCAAGGTAGGGTAGCAAAATGTTTGAAACACTATAACTGCAATAGATTGACGGAATTCTACGGTGTTTGCAGAGATGTTAACCTCATTCCGTTATCAAAAGAAGAATCAAATTAAACATTTTTTTTTTAAATCGATAAGGTACTGACACTCATTGTCAGATAAAAAGCACAATCCTAAAATTTGTCAAAACTTTGTTACATCATCAGAATTATTGATGCATTCAACAACTTGAACCCATTTCTCAGTTTACGGGTCTGCAGAGTTTTTTTTCGAACATTTGTTTATAGCCTTTTTATCACGTTTAAAAAGAGATATTGGAAGTGAATCTTTTTTTTTGTGTAACTTTTGATAAAAATGGCTAGCACCAATCAAAAATTTCAAAATAGTTGGACAAAGGATAGTGTAGCTATGAAATTTTCAAACTTGGCAAAATTTTGAAGAAATCATGGAAAATTGGCCTTTTTTGCCATGTTTAAAATTAAGTAACTATACTATCCTTTCTTTAGTAATTCAGAAATCACATCAATTTTGCACTTCTTTCGAATGGTGCTAGCCATTTTTTTCAAAGGCTACTCAGAAAAAAGTTTTATTGTTGACATCTTTTCAAACGTGTTAAAAGGGCCCTGAGCATTTTTTTTTCAAATCGCCAGTTCCCATTAACTGATAAATCGATTGAAGTTTTTATACCTATGCAGCAATACTTCTTTGATAACTGATGCGATATCAAAGTTTCATCAAATTCTAGGCTTGTGCCATTTATCTGACCATGAGTGTAGGTGCCTTATAGGTTGACAAAATGTTCATTGTATTTTCGCTTTCACTGTATCCACCTCTGCAAAAACCGTAGAAATCCGTCATTTTAAACATTTTGCTCCACCTCCATGATGTTTGTAAGCGTATCTAATGGCGCCGGGGTTGAATTCAAAAACTGACAAAAATGTCTGGAGATAATTGACATTACGTAAGTAACAAATCATATTGTATCGCCTGAATTCGATGCATATTCACAAAAATTTCGATTTTTTGCATGACTTCATGAATCACCCTGTATATCGTGATTATTTGTTTCTACGAAAAATCCATTTCATCAAGCTAAATCCAGATGAAACCAGCTTTAAATGTCCGCAAACCGCATTGAAATATCTCGATCTTCGTTGAAGATATTGGACTTCGAGTTTAGTCAAAAAATGTTCATGTATAAGTTCGAGTGTCCAGCAGTTTATTTTCACGAATTTAATTTTTTCCTGCTTCACTTCCAGTTGTGTTTTCTCTTCCTTTGCCTCACTTTCAACTAATTCCTTTGTCTTTGCAAGAAGCGGCAGGGATTTTGTGATGGTAAATTAAATTAAAGAATAATTACTTGTTTCGCAGGATTCGTGCAGATAAGAAGGGTTAAGATATGGTTTAATCAAATCCTTTGATTAGAAAATTTTACCCGGGTTATATTTTAGAAGTAGATATAACGGTACCCTTATGTTGAAACATTCATTTGCCCTGAAGTTGATGATAAATGGGAACATCAAAGGATTGAGATACTTTTACCAAGCTCCGAAAGTAATTTCTTTGATATATCGATTTCCCTGATTTTATCTCGTCGTTGCGAATTTTCGAGACGTTCATGGGTAACGACATAATTCAAAAAAAGTAAAGCTGCTGCTTCGGCAATGGTATAATTTGGTGAATCGAAAGACCTTGTCGCCGGCGATGTTCCTACTTAAGCAGAATAGAAGGAATACAATCGAAGAACAAAGCAATTGTACAAAAGAATCCGATTAAATGCCCAAATCGGGTTGAAGCTATTAAAAGAGCTGAAACAAACAAAGCAGTAAAGGTCCTGTTAATAAAGGAGCTCGTTGCGTCAATAGAAAGAGTCTCGTGTATTTTACAAAGCCTCTGTTACTCGGTGTCTTTTTATTTTATGCGGCAAGACTAATCTACCGGGATTGTTGTGATTTAAACTAAAGTATTACCATTTATTTTCCTGGTTCGAATACAATAGCAATTTGCAGGACTGAAATCAGATCTGCAATTAACGAACTCAGTTACTCCCAATCTCTTGTCAGAAGGAATGTCGACACTAATTATTATAAGAGAAACGCGCTATTTTTCCATGGTCAATATTTTGTTCTCAGTTTGAGAACGCTGCGGCGGAAATAACTCACGATCAAGTTCTGGAAAATGGCCACAAATCACTGTATTCTGACAACGTCGATTTGAAATAGACAACCTAAGATTTATACTGACGCAAGAGAATAAGAAAAAGATGCGAATGTCACTTGCAACAGCGTTTTAGTCGGAAATGTATCCGAAATTTATGATGAATAAATCAATCTGAATAAATCATTTCGTTGGTTTAGACATTGATCATTGATATAAGTATATTGACGTTTTATTGTGCTCTTTTCACAAGTTGATTTTATTTTGTGACGGTCGCTTGTGACGTATGGAAGAAATAATTGCTGATTGTAATTTTTTTCAATTTCCATATGGGGTGGGCGGAATCGATTCTCATTAGTATCCTTAGAAATATTCATGTTTTCACTATCAAAAAAATATGCTTGATGGATGATCAACATGACAGAGGGAATAAAAAAAAAGAAAGCTCCAATGACATGATTGGAGTATGTGAATTCATCGTCTCAGGACAAAGAGTCCAGAGTCCAATTTATTCATAGATAAAAAAAATATATTTTGTCATTACCGAATGATGATACTAATCAGAACAAACTACCATACCGTTGAGTTGTGCTGAAGATCTTCAACGGTCAAGGTTCGTTAATTGAAGCAAGACTTCATAGCTCATCATGTTCACTCCTCCATAAATCTAAACCTTAGATTGAAACTGTTGGAAAATGTTCTGGAAGAGATTAACATCATCTGTGATACCAATTTCGAAACTAGCTATCAATTGATGTCTTATCTCTTTTGATGTTGACACCACACATATTGTATGGCAACAGGTCCTGTCTCCTATAAGCTTATTGCAGACGTCATCGACAATCAAATGAGATGAACTAGAAAGGCAATAATCATGTTATTGCTTGATGCACGCGCTTGTAATTATGCCCGTGTGGTGATAAAATCAGAGAATCCAAAACCAACTGGAGAGCAGGTTGCAAAACCATAGACCTTCAATAACAAAACAGATAACGCCTTTACCTTAAGCATTGAATGTTTTGACCCAAACACAAATGAAAGTTAAGGCCGTTGTAAAGGCCGACCGTCGGGTTTTCTTTGTTTATGTTGAGATCCGAGAACGATTTATCACATCTCAGTTATTTACTTTCTCCCGTTACGTATATGAGGGAGCCATTTGGATGATGGTATGGTATGTCTTTCCAACTAGGCGGAAAGCTAATTTGGGTACTAGGTTAGAGTTCTCCCTGACACATCAAACGGCTGCTATCCGAATTCTCATGGCCAGAGGTGATGCGCTAGTTCTAATGGTCCGCGCGGACTCCGACACCTCAAATGACGACTGAAGCTTACCCACTCCTGTCAAGGGCACGACGGCACGACGCATCTCACTGCCCTCCCCGAAAGTCAACTCAGCTTTGAAACCGTTGCCCCTGCGGGGCCAACTTCAAATAAAGAGGACACTACAAGCTCGTCTTGTGGGATTTTCCTCTCACCCGCAGTACTTGTTTATCTAAACCGATTCGATCACAAATTTTCCTTATAAAACCACATTGCATGGATCACTTCAAATGCAAATAACTTGAAGCACGGCAGTCAATAATACAAAAAAGGCTACTTCATGTTTCCTTTATTGATCAGTCGGGAAAGTTTCTCCCCTGGGACCAATGTGGAGAACAAAAATAAGTAGGCACAACATACCATCTGGAGATCACAATCAAAAAACAAATTAAATGAGAGACTGATAAAAACCCTTTGTTCATTATACCTTGACTTTTAAACCTGTAATAATGTAGTCCCTTACACTCTCTCAATATCATACTCATTCTAACCATTTTATCTTTGTTGTGTCAGTGTAGTGAATAAGTCCCGTTTCTGTTTTCAACTTGAGTCTATTTTCACTTTTATTTTACAACCTGGTGTTGTTTTTTGATTTTGATATCCTGATTGGGTGTTGTGCTTTCTCATTTCTGTTCTACACATTGGTAAGTCCTTTTTTTATGCCAATGTGAGTGCTGTTAACCTCACTAGATCAGACACCTACTTGGGTTTTTGAAATCAGGGAAAATATTCATTTCTCCAATATTTCCAATCAACATCATTGAGATGTCAATGCCGACTTCAAAAACGAAACCACTCACTCGAAACGATATAACTCCATTGACATCCCTACCTTTTCATGGCATTACAAAGCTTTCGATCTCCAGATAAGACGTCCAAAAAAAAAGCATGAGCCCTCAGGACGGCCTTGTCATTTCCAGACATTTATTGTTCATTATTATTCCATGGCAGATGATCCATTCTCGTGATGACAAAAACATTATTTCCACAAAATTATTCATAGGCGTGGTTATTATTGTCGGATAATTTCTTTCAAGTCTTCAAGTTTGTTCTCCACATTGGGAATAATACGGAATTTCATCCTTGACAATAATTTGAGTTGTCATATGTCTGACCTATAAACTCTTTTGTACTTATATTTATTTGCTTGTTTTCAGGTACGGGAATTTCTTCGAAACAGTCGCCAAAAATCCCGTGCTTTTTGAAGCACATCGGTGCCAAAATGTCGCTGTAAGTGAATTTGCGTTTGGCGAAAAGAAGGGATTTATTGTTCAACTTTTTGATATTTGCTATTCGGCTGCCAACAGAATAATGGACGGAGGTTGAAAGAGAATAAGTAGAGCTTGAAGTATCTTGGGAACTCTATTCTACTACATGTTTTTCACTTATTGCTCCAGATCAATTTATTCGCCTGAAAAAATATACGATAAAATTAATTATGATAGAAATAAAATATAGTGCAAAAGCGTTCGATGTAGTCGAAAATAGCACAATTAAATTTTATCCAGCTTGATAATAAATTTGAATTAAATCGAAACGTTCTAATCTAATTTAGCAGCCTGTCCGAAAATAAGTAACTAGTTTGCAGGCAGATTTATCAGATTGTTAGCAGTTGATTCAATACAGAAAAATAATGAAATTTCAATGTATTTCGAATTTTGGCCATGGCGTGTTTGGACAATCGATGGAATTTGGTGTATTTTGGGTTTTAGAATCGAACCGCAACAATTGTGTTTCAGTTCGAAAAATTCAATTTGATGGATTTGTGTGATTTTCATCTCTGATTACGATCAGGATGTTCCAATTAGCCGTCCCAACAAATAATTGGGGATATTTATTCGAATATTTCAAATCACATTTTCACGTGTCTTAGTTTGTTGTTCGAAAAAAATACCAATATTATCAAGATTGATTTGGAAACCATCTGAGAATAAAGTAAATACAGCTCTTTTTCAATGGATTCATGTGATGAATTATAAGGATGCTCCTTTTTCACATTACGTTTCAGTTCTTTACAATATTTGATGGTGAGGGGTACACCATTCCAATTCAAAAACAAAACGTTCCCCGTCGTTACCGACCTTCTTATGGAGTGCCCTTTCTCCGTGCCTTTCCGGTCTAGGTTGAGCCATTCTTTGTGGGGAGTGTTCGGTTGGATCTCAGTTCGTTTTTGTTGGGGGTTATTCATTGGTTCACAGACAAACCACACCGTTTTCACCAAAGGGGTGCTCCACTGTGCTCTAGTCACCTTTGAACCTTAGCAGAGTAGTAAGGCTGCTATTCTCGCAGTATGACGCACTCTTTTTAGCTTTCTATTCGATGAGGTACTGATTACTGATTACTGAAGTACAGGCGCTACGAGTTTCGGGCTGTTGGCCCCGACACCGCAGCCTCTAGTTGGGCTTATTGTATCTTCTCTGTGCCTGTCTCTCAGTCGAAGAGCTTCATTGCCCAAATAAGGTTTATGACTCGTTCTACTGTTTCCCTGTCCGTCCTTTGAGGAGTGGATGTGAATTCTCCATTATCTCTTCTGCAGTACGCCAGCGCTTCACATTCGAATACAATGTGGGAGGCTGTTTCCTCCTCCTCGTTGCACCGCCTACATATGGGTTCCTCGTTGAAAAGACCCATGATATGCATGTGTTTCCTTAGAGTGCAGTGTCCAGTTAATATACCTGTTACTTTCCTAAGCTGATTCCTGCTGAGTTGCAGTAGGCTTCCAGAAAATGATGATTCGATCTCGTCTGCCATCATTAATTTACTGTGTTTCAGACCTGGTGATTGGCACCATCTAGCTTTCTGTTGTTTTTTGGACCAACAGTTCAGCCAACCTCTCACAGGGGATTTTGTAATACCAATAGCAGGTTCTGGACCCAGAAGTGGTGTGTTTGCAGCTTTGCGTGCTAGTAGATCCGCCCGCTCGTTCCCAGCTATCCCTGTGTGTCCTGGTATCCATCCAAGAGTGACATCGTTAGATTCTCCCAGTGTGACAAGGTTTTGCTGACAGTCCATGACTTGTTTGGATTTGGTTTCCCGACAGGAGATGGTTTTGATTGCAGCTTGGCTGTCACTTAGGATAAGGATTTTCCTTCCTCTGTAGCCTCTCCTGAGATTCTCTTGCACGCATACGTTTATTGCATGTACTTCTGCCTGTAAAACTGTAGCGTACATCCCGAGTGGTTCACATGTTTCCCACTTTGGATTTTCACCCAAGATTCCGGCACCAGTTCCCCGGCTTGTTTTGGAGCCGTCTGTGTACCATATTGCCCCATTAGCCATCCGGAGTTGTTTCACCGTTTCCTCTTCCCATATTAGCTTGGTCTTGGGAGACGTGCTAAAGTTGATATTTTTCAACATGATACCACTCCTCATTGTTGGTAAGTGGTTCGTGACTGTGCTGGTTATCTTAGTGTGTCCTTGGGAGTTTGAGTGGCTCCAGTTCCCGGTGTTGCTAAGTCTATATGCTCCCATTCTTGCTTCCATTTTGATATAGATATCTAAAGGAGGTAGGTTAAGCATGGCCTCCATGGCAAGTGTTGGAGTAGTTTTCATGGCTCCCGTTCTCCCGTTACACAGAGACATGCTAGCCTCTGAACTTTTGCAAGTTCCGTGGCTGCTTGTCGCTGCTCGATTTTCGGCCACCAGACAACAGAGCTATAAGCAAGGGTGGGTCTTACCACGGTACAGTAGAGCCAGTGTACCATGCGCGGATTTATGCCCCAATTCTTTCCTATCGCTCTTTTTGTTGCCATTATTCACTTTTTTCTGTAGGTGTGAATTCCATGTGAGTTTGTCATCCAGGATGATGCCTAGGCATTTGACTTCTCTTACCACCTGCAGTTCTTGTCCGAAGAACATGGATTTGAATAATTCCGCTGTCTTCCTCTTTCTCGTAAAGCCGACCAGGGAGGTTTTCTCAGGATTGACCTTCAGGTTCACCTTCCTGCACCAATATTCTACGATTGTCAGAGCTGTCTGCATCAGTTCTGATATTGTCTTGGTGTGTTTGCCAGTGATAAGTATTGCTACGTCATCGGCATAGCCTTGGGCGTAGAAACCTTTGCTGTTTAACTCTACCAGTAGTTCATCTGCGACTAGGTTCCAGAGGAGAGGGGACAAGACTCAACCCTGGGGGCAGCCTTTAGCTGCCACTATAGTTACAGTTTTGTCAAGCATAGTTGCTTGAATTCTCCTACCTTTCAGCATGTTTCTTATCCACCTACAAACTGTGTCTTTAATTCCACACCGATTGATTGCGGTGGTCATTGAATCAAAGCAGGTTTGATCAAATGCTCCTTCTATATCAAGGAATGCAGCTAGGGCAACTCCTTGGTTGTTCAGTGGTTGCTCTATTTTATGAACAAGTTCATGCAGAGCAGTTTCACATGATTTACCTGGTTGATAGGCGTTTTGGTTTTTGTGTAGTGGCCTCTCTATTAGGGAGGTCTCCCTAATGTGCCTTTTAATCACTTTCTCCATCGTTTTGAGTAGAAACGACGAGAGATTTATTGGTCTGAATGCCTTGGGCTGAGAGCTATCTTTCCCGGGTTTCGGTATAAAGACCACTCGTGAGAGTCTCCATATCATGGGTATGTGTCCCGTTGCCAGGCTTGCTCTGAATAGTTGGCAAAGGATCGATATGAGTTGGGCTTCGCCCGGCTGCAGGTGTGCCGGTATTATCCCATTGCATCCAGGTGCTTTGTATGGTTCGAATGAGTTTATGGCCCATTCGATTCTATTTGGTGTCACAATCTGTCGGGCTATGACCCAATCATCTCTTGATCCTCTCATCCGGAGGATCTCAGGAGATAGGGAGTTGGTTCCCTGTTGCGAGTTGATTATGGTCGAGTCTGGAAAGTGTGCCCTGAGTAGTGTCTCAATGGTTTCTTCGCCATTTTTCGTGTATTCCCCATTTGGTTTCTTTAGTGTTCCCATTGGTGGAAGGGGATCTTTAGCTAGGATTCTCTGGAGGCGTGCGCCTTCCGAAGTTTTTTCGACCTCAGTGCAAAACTTCCTCCAGGAGTTCCTCTTAGCTTCCCTTACTTCTTTGTTGTATTTCGTCAGAGTATGGTGGTATTCATCCCATTCACCGGTTTTCTTGGCCACATTGAAGAGTCTGCGTGTTTCCCCCTTCATCTTGTCAAGTTTCTCGTTCCACCAGGTTGTGTCCTTGCATGAAGAACGCCGGATTAGCGGACAGCTTTGATGGTATAAGTAAATTATGGCGTTTTGTGGTTGTTCCGCTACCACCTCAACATCAAATCTGTTACGCATACGTTCCTTGATCCCGCTCAACCCCGCCTCCAGCTCCTCCCGGTATTCAGTCCAGTTTGTTTGGCGTGGGTTGCGGTACATTTCTGACGGCTTGTCAATACTATTGATTTCCATCAGTATATACCTATGGTCCGACAGGGATGGTTCATCGGATACGCGCCACCGCTGGATATCGGGATTGATACGGGAGGTGGACAGAGTGACATCAATAACTTCCGACCGTATGCGGTTTGCAAAAGTAGGCTTATTGCCCTTGTTTAGAATCTCCAAATCATGGGTTATAATAAAATCCAATAAAGACTCACCTCTTTTGTTGATATCGCTGCTCCCCCAGATGGTGTGATGCGAGTTGGCGTCCATACATATTATACACTGTAGGTTTCTCTGCCCGCAGTGATTCACTAGTTTCTCCAGGTCTTCCGATGGTGGGGGTCTGGGTTCATCGTAGGGAAGGTAAACCGAGGCTATTATGATGTTCTTCTGGGTTCCTTCCTCTTTGTAGCTCAGTTGGACGGCTACTTGATCCCTGGAATTTAGTTCTTTAATATTGAGAGCCTGCACTCTGTTTCTCACGAATATGCAAGCTCTCACGTTACCTGTTGATTGCTCCTTGTAAAAGATCTTACCTCCAGTGTTTCCTAGACCGGCTATTTTTCCCTTCGTGATCCAGGGTTGATGATGGCCAGGTCTATGTTTTTCTTTGCCAGCTGTTGGCAAAGGGCAGCAGATGCTCTCTTACTCTGCTGAAGGTTTATTTGTATTACCCTCAGCTTCGGAAGCCTCCTTCTTGAGAAGTCTGAAGGTTAGCTGCATTAACCCAAAGTAGGCCCGGAGATTCCGGTTTTGCAGCTCCTTCAGAGATCTGCTGTCAAGACCGACAATGAGTGTCATGCCCTCATTGTCCGTCTTGTGGCTGATTATTTTACAGTCCTTGGTCTCCAGCCCCATGTTCTGGGTTTTGAGGAACTGGAGAGCTTGTGCCGGTTCCTTGATTCCCGCGGATTTTGTCGGTATCCAGACAGCAGCCCTCACGACTGGCACCACTTTGTGTGCCAGGCCAATCCGAAGACTGGTTCCCTCGTAAGGGCTGAGGCCTGGAACCACCCGCAGCAGCCAATTGGCGCAAGTGATATAAATCACCCCACCTCTGGAGCTGCTGTTCTTTAACTGAGGACCAGTTCCGGGTTCGCATTTGAACACTTCCCGGAGTAGAGACTGTTGTAGGCCTCTACACTGCTCATCAGTGAAGGTTTCATCCAGATATTTTTCGGAAGTGATGGCCATTCTAAGCCCGGCTAGGGTTTTGCTGTAAGTTTCCCCAGTTTATGTACTGGGTGTTACTTCAGCATCCCCCTGCTGTGACCTTTTCTTGGCGCTTTTTTCTGGGGTTGGTGTGTTGCCCTCAGAGCGACCCCTCTTTGCAGAGGATTTGTTTGCAGGGGTCCCAGGTCTACCTGATGCTCCACGCTCTGAGGCCCGAGCATCAGGTTTCCCAGTGTTCCCTGAGCTATTCGGGAGGGTTCTATTCCCGGGATTCTCATTTGTCCTCGGTTTACGAGGCCGTATAGGCTCTCCCTTGGCTTTAGCCCTCTCAATCGCAAGCTTCCTTCGCTGGGCTCCGGAAAGCTTTGCCATTTTGTCCAGGCTGATGTTGCCAACGCCTGTACTAATGGCAGATACTCTGGCACCGGGGATTGCATCACTGCTTTCCTGGTTACCCGTGGTTGGTTCATGAGGAGTTACATCGAGGTTTGGTTGTTCCTTGGATGCCAGAACTTGTGATTGGCCCTCCCCAAAATCCGTGGGGCCAGCGTTGGTCACCGGGGCTTCCACCCGGTCGGAACCAACGGTGAGATTGCAACTCACTTGGGGTACAAAGTCCTCAGGTTTGTCACACATCGTTCTAAGGTAACTCAATGTATTCTTGGATAACGCTTTACAGAATGGAGTTCAGCATTTATCTGCTGTTAAAATTTCTATCCAGTAATAAAAACAAAAACACAAAGTCTGGTTGCAGATAAAATTAAGCTAGAGGTGAGGCGTTTCGCCTTTTGGCATCGTCAGGTCTAAAATACAAGCTGAAATCCAAGTAAATACGAAAGCAAGCCACAAGCCCAACTACCACAATTGAAATAAAAATAAAAGCACATCAAAAGACACACAGCAGGATGTAAACAAACTGGTAAATGATGTTAATTAAGTATAGGAAGTGAAAATAAAAATCGAAAAAAGTTTTGGTTCGGACAGTATTTGCACCCACGTTATGAAAGATATAGACTGGAACTTATTTTCAAACATGGTGTTACTTTAAATTGCTTAAAATTAGACCCCGCTCAAAGTTGAAGTCATCATTAACACATAGTAACACTGGACTTTGTTTTGCCTTCGTGATTTCAATCTCTTCCAACAAGTCAAGCTTTCCACCCTTTTGACAGTTATTGCATACTCAACATGTACTCCTACTATGAAGACATCAACGTTGGATTTTCTTTGAACAAATTCGGAATATTTCTGCCAGACTGTCCAACATGGCTTGGCAGTCTCCACACTCGAGAGAGAAGATTCCGAGATAGATAGAGATAGAGATATCAACATTTTTGAAGAATTTAGATATCTTGATGGAAACGGCGCCAAAATATCTGAAGCATTTGAAGGTTCTTCTTCAGATGGTGTAGTGGATGAGATGAGATGAGTTGAAAAACGTTGGTAACTGCACTTTCCCTGATGATTTCCAGCTCTCTCTGGAAGGCATCGTTGGATAATGGGAATTCGAAGAGTCTGTACAGAAAGGAATGGAATGTCGCATATATATGATAATTATAAAAATATTTTTGATGCTGTCACTGCAGGTAAACTTTCTGTACGATTAAAACTTCAGTTTGTTAAAAGAGCGAGTCACCAACAAATCCAGAATCTATGACATCCGAAAGTCTGTTTCCAATCACTACACAGACATCACGCAGGATTTGTGTAGAGATCACTAGGTCAACACCACCGGCCTGTTTCAGACTTCGAAAATATTCCTTCATCTCATCCATGGTAACGAAGTTGGAAAACTGCATCTGGTTCTGTGGATGGTAGAGCCATGCGTCACTTATTGGAACACGTTCAACAAAGTACTGGTGGAAACTTGTATAGCAATCTGTAGCTTGTCTGTAATCGTCTCAGTTTCAAATATGATATCATCAGATATTTAATAATTGGAGTTTTTAGGTGCTCCCATAAGATTCTTGGACTGTCATTATTCTCATGTGTAGATGTCCTCTTTTTTTCATCAAGTCCCTTATTGCCTGTGTGATGTATTTTTTGCACCTATTTTCAGACTTTACACGTATGATATGTATTGGACACATAATTTCTAAAATATTTGAAATATACAAGTAACAAAACATTCAACTTAAATAACTACATCGGACAAATCGCTGTTCCACGTAGACTGTATGAGTTGAGTTTTCGTATTGGCGCATCGATCTTAGGTATTTTATCAGATATTGTCTTTCAAAATCTGATTCCAGAGCAACTGATAGAATGAAATCATGAGTTGATCGCGGTTTTGAAAATATAATCGTCATTTTTGTACTATGGAAATCACGTGAAGTGGAGAACGCTTTCCAAAATCAAAACCGTCCTTATTGTGATCCTGGTATACTTGTCTGGTCAGATAGCGGGAACTCAATCACAAGAACTCGGCCGTGTCAGCACAATGTGCAGACACATGAATCACTGTTTTGACTGTTTCAACCATCTGCCCTGAAGGTATATGCTATTATCACCATCATCCTGTCGAATGTTAGATACAACTTGTATATGTGGATGGAAACCTTCGGTAAAAAAAAATTGAATAGATACCTGGAACATGTTCTGGTCTGCTTACTCCATCAGGGATAACCAATCTGTCAACAATATTGATTAGTGAGATTACAAATTGCTTTTCAGTTTTTTTCTCATCCACTAATGTTAGATATAGGAAGCCTCTATTGGTAACGTGATGAAATAATTTCATTTTCGAATAGCGTTACAGATGGAGTAAAGCATAATAGAATGACGACTAACTCTTTGTTTATCAACAAATTCTCCGTTGTTTATTGGTATGATAAAAATTAGCTTAGGGTAAATATTTGTATACATAAAGACTAATTTCTTGAAGCTTTAGTAGGAACACAGTGCATATCAAGCGTCAAAAACTTTCGTCTGTCCTAATTGTAGCAAAGTTAGACATCCTCATCAGTAAGTTTGTTTATTCAATCCTCCGTACTCCGAAGAAGCTGAATTCTCTTGTTTAACGCAAAGCGGCAACTTTTTCAATATTGCACTTGCTAGTAAACTAGGAACTTTTAATTTTACATAAACTCGGAAACTTTTCTTCTCCAGTCAACCCAATTAGCTTAGACTATGAATTAGGCATTATTAAATAAGCAGCAAGCCGAGGGACAAAAAAGAATATTCTATCAGTTTGACCAAAAATGTTGTTTTGCAAACAACTAGATATTGTTAAGTTCTGCGGAGCTTCCACGTGTCAATAGAAAAGTTGTGTCAGGCGTTCCACAAAGATTTTTCTTTTTAGCCTCGAATTTTTCATTCCCACAACGCCGCATAGCACCACTATAACTGGAACAGACAAGATAACGCCTCCAAGAGATATTGTCCGCCTCAAGCAGACTGCTTGTGACAGCAAATGATATGAAAGTTAGTTGTCGTCAGACTCTAAAGTTGCAATAGAGGCATTTACAGTTTTCTTTCGTTATGCAAGATTTCTGGATTAAAGCGACTTTGGTGGCATAACCAGAAATCGATTTTGTTGCGCGGGGTGTTGTTGTATTGTGTACCTTGACAGTTTGACTTTTTGAGTCCTGAATGGGTTGAATAACTGGTTTATGATTTGGATGGAGTGATCCCCCTCAATACATCGAAAGATTCTGAACGTCTGTGTTTCCCTGACTAGATTTTCAAAATGTGATATCTTGAAAATGAAACGAATTCTTGAAAAGTCTGCGAGTGTGCAGTTTTTGTCGTCTAAATTCAGTAAAATACAGAAAGAACAGGATATTGATGGGCGCCATCCCATGGATTTATGTGGTGCCAGAAGTTTCACATTTTTTGATGAAGTTAGTCAAACAACCAACTTGAAGTTTGTCCGGGGAAAATAATGAGAAAATCATGCAAATGTTTCACACAAATGTATTACCAAAAAGTTTTGCAGTCGATTGTTCGTTTATTTATAAGAAACTTTAAATATATCATATTATTTGTTGTCTTCGTATCAGCTAGTGTATCTTGAGATCTTATCTTGTTTGCTTTCGAGAGTCTATGTTTTGACATACTCTCGACTTGCTTAGTGAATGGGGTTCTAATGTTTTATTTCAACAGCTGGGTATATCAGTACTTGTGTTGTCAGACCCATCAAAACATAGAACTGGAGGGTTTCCAATCAGATAAGCTTCTCTGTGTTATCTGTCTTCTTTACTTGAAATTGAAAATTTGATGAATAAACTTCCAAGTTCTCAAACGGATTAATCTTATTATCAGCTTCATAACCTAACTACAAATGATAGGTCAATTTATATTTTAGCCTCAGTGACTAAAAAGATATTGTTTATCGTGAGTCCTGTCTTTCAGGTTTACAATAATTATCGTATGTGTTATGCATACGATGCATCCATTTCAGGTGAAACTTTTTTGATTATCAATTTTGAATAGATGATGTTTGCGTTATCTTTTGTCAACACATCTTTCCCGAAACATCACAACCAATCTTTAAAGCATCAAGAACAGCTCGATCTTTCAAAAATAGTGATTCTAGTCTATATTGTTTTCGCCAAATGCTCTCCTTTCCATTATAATAGTGTTTCTTGTTGATTATTGATGTGGTATCCAGGTTAACGACAATATAACTATTTTGGATTTGAACGTCTGAAATCAGCTCATTACTGGTTTACTTCAAGACGAACGAACCGGTATGAATTTGTTAAGGCAACCTCATGATGTGATTCATATTAGAAAATACGGGACAATTCGGTGATGCGTCGGGTACACGGGACATTTTTTTTTTGAATACGGGAGTGTACGGAAATCTTCAATTCCTAGGAAAACCCCTGGATTTTCGGACAAATGCGTTTTATCATCGTCACTTAGTGCCAGCTCAAATACCCCACAAAATTTGACACAACCTATAATTTTATTCTAAATATAACGATTTTTTGAAATATTTTAGTTGAGATCTTGAAGAGTGCGCATATCATCACTTCCAACAGTTGCATATTTTACCGAGTATTTGATGTGATCTGCAGAAGAAGCATGTTTTTCTATTTTCTCTTTCAAGTGTTTCAAGTATTAAACACCGGTTCTGCACCATAACGAGTCGGACGAGTCATTTGAAAATAATAAACAAACGAACCAGTAAAACAAGTTCGACACTTCACACCTACATATCCAGTTGGCTGGATACGTACATACCTCTGCGAGAATCCCGATGAAATTCTTCATTTTTGTCTTTACTGGTTTGTCGTATAATAAGTTCAGGCACTGGGCGACCACTTTTCCTGAATTCACTCATTTTTATTAAGTCAAGTTCGTTTATTGTTTGATTTTTTGCACTACCGACATTTTATTATCTACAGGGTGTACCGATTCTCATTTTGTTTTTGTTTGTTAGGTCTCGTCAAACACTTTTTGAGCATTATACCAAATCAGTTCCAGGAACGTATTTTTGGGTGATTATGGGGGTTCAAAGTGGGTCAAATTTCAGAAAATCGTATTAGGGGATTTTTTAGGAAAAATCTGACAATAAAATCTCAATCAGAATGACCAAAAACCTCCCTGTTCCCATTTAAAAAAAAAAAAAATTTTTACTGTTTTGGTTATTTTTTTTTGTTAACTTGTTAATTTAATACTTATACTGCTCATTGAGTCTGCCTGTACGTTCTTATTAATAAGATGTCAATAAAATCCCAGAATGTGTGTTTTAAACAAAAAATCATCGATACCTAATACAGGGTGGGCGACTTCAGAGTGGACACACCGTATAAAAAAAAACATATCTATCAATAATAAGATTATTATTCTATGAGCAAACCATTTTAAACTAACCCCATAAAAAGGTATCGTAAATATATGTCATGTGCTTCGCAATTATCAGCGTATCCGATGCTTCGCGTATTCGTTATGTCGAAAGGATTGTTGGCAGCGATATGTACATAATTTTATTTTGGCTCTTAATCCCAGCCATGTTTTAATTTTCCAATTCGCTTGGACGTTCGGCTACGCTCGCTAGCTGTGCATTTTTCGTCAAACCTTATCGCCACAAGGGCAACTCCGAACACCAGTCGAAACCATAGATAAATAATATATACTGGACGGGCCCAAGTCGTATTTCTGAATTCTGACCGCGCATGCTCATTTGATCACGACCATCACGAGGGACAGTCAAAATATATCAGGTGTATTCTGAACAACTTCGAAAAACGATTCGGGGGGGAAATTTTGTACAGAATATTGTTCTAAATTTGTTTCCATATCATTTTTTGGTAGTTCAAAGTAGAAATTCCGAAAATAGGTGGATTTTCTGTTGTTACTGTACCGTGACGCCCCCTTGCAGTCATCCTAGAAACTACAGCATTTTCTTTTGGGCACAATACTCAAAAAAAAAATCCTGGGTTTATATGATGAATAGATCAGAAGAAGCACTTCGTCGCTGAAAATTAATCACCCTGTACATCCACTGCCAAATGCCCTATTGTAATACCAGTTCAAAATATCGATTATACTTTATATCCGAGATTAGGTCAAGACATCAGAAGATGAGACGATTTATCGTGGTTATAAGCTGCACGGATATTGCTTGAAACACATTGTGACGATTCTCGTGGAAATAATGCGGTTTTCTTGGAAACGAGCGATATGTATTGTGAGGAAGCGAAATGGAAAAATCCGCATTTGTGTCAATCATTCTCCAGGTCATGAAGGTTTAGATATTGGCTTGCATCATTTTCCAATTTCAATGAAAATGAACATTGTAATGGTGAAAAAAACGGGTTACGCATTTCGTTTGATATTTTACTGGAATATCATTATGATTCCCATTATGTTAGTTATTGGAAAAGAAGCCCTACTGCCTCAAAATACATCCATTTGTATAAATTAGTAGGTATATAAATAAATAATAAATCATACTATCAGAAAGTCATTTACTGTATTTTGTCTTATGGAAGATGTAGCATCACCTAAACTCTTGACGATTTGGTGGACGAAACATTATTTCTTCAAAATTTCAGCTGTTGACCGTGAGATAATATTAATTTGAATCTATCATTATTTCATATTATTATTTTCAAAACGTGCGTTGCAGAAATATAATGTTCTTTCACATCGTCACCAAAACATAGATATTAAGACTTTTTAACGATTCCCTAGTGGAATGAAGCAATTCTCACTGTGTTCAAACTTTCTTTATTATTTTTTGTCGGCCTAAATAAGTCGTTCATCCAACGTAAAGCTTTTTCTCATTACTTTCGTAGAAAATAAACTCTTGTTTAAAGTTGGGCGAAATGCATTTGCCGGAAAACAAACGCAAAGTTTCTTCTCATTCTCCGAATGAATCGAGAATTGAACAAAGTTGCTTAAACTTGAGTTATTATAGAGATGAAGAGCCCGAAAACAGCGGCTCTTTTGTTATTTATGTGCCCCGTTTACGTTTTGAATAAACTACCTGAATAATAAAATAATAGAATTAAAAAGCATCGCCTTGTCAAACTTTCTATAACTCAATTCTGGTAATTAGCAAGTTCTGAGAACAATGAGCAGCCTCTGGCAGACGAAGAAAGTAGTTTGTTGCGATTGAGAATAAAAAAAAAACTGACTTTTACAAAACAATAGTTTTCACAGATGTATTATTCTTCTCGTAGAGGCGACCTCATCTATACGTCCACTTAAATACAGTCTGGAAAAAAAATCCTTGATATTATCATTAGTGCCGGTATTCAGATTAGCCATAAAATTTTTATCGTTCCAATTCAATCGACACTGTAGTGGCCATTTTGTGAACTAATTCCAATTGATTTGAATTAAATATATCATTTATACTCAGATATTGAATTTCCATTTCTGCAAATTATTTTGTAGTGTATGGTGATGAAAATTGGATAATCTCATATGGATTTCATTTTGCAATATTTGTTCCGAATATAATCCAATGCTTTATAGAGATACGGAATAATTTAAATTTTGTTCAAATGAAATTCCTGTTAGTATATGTTATGACGAGTGTTCAATAAAAAATACGATCAAGTCACCTCTGGATTTCTTTTTCTGTCATGAACGTAGGTCGTGGCTAGTTTGTATGGTTTGGCATCATGGCATCTGCGACGGTTAGAAAGTGGATGTCATGTCATAATTGCGATGTTAGCCAAGACATACGTTTTTTAAAACAATTGCAATCCAGAGGTGACTTGATCGTATTTTTTATTGAACACTCGTTACATATAGCAGCAGAATGGAATTAGCCTCAATTCACGAAACGACAAAGCTTAAGAAAAACAAAAAAACAAAGGACAATTTTCAACATTCTCGAAAGACATGATATCCTGTGTTCGTACAAAGTTCACTCAACGACTTTGTGTCTTTTATTTCAAACTCGCGTCATTTTTATTCAGTGGACCATTCCCAATTCTCGGCAATTTTCTACCAGCTGCGGAACTGGTCCTGAACTAAAACTATCTTATAATAAAACCTGCTTGTTTTTCTTGACAAAAAATCTCTTCGGGAAACTTCGACGCAAACTTTTGTCATTAGCCAAAATATGCGACATTCGCCGCTTAGCGTCGCCAGAATAAAAACTTCTATTAAAATCTCGCTGCTCTGTTGTCATGACGATTATCCAAAAACGCAAAAAGAGATTTGCAGCAAAATGTGCCTCGGACATTTTTTGAGGCATGTCAGAACGCAATTAATTTTTCCACAATCCACATTTTTAACACAGAGAGCGATTTCATATTTAGCTCAAATATTATATTGTTGACTCAATAAAGGCTTAAAACATTTAATGAGAATTTTGGATTCTCGAAACGTATACATATTTGAAAACGAGAAAAATGCTGATGGATATTTTTTATCAATTTCGTAGCGGAAATACAAATATTGTTGGATTGAAATCTAAGATACTTGTAGTTGATTGTTGACCGATATTACTGAGAAATGAGAAATGTAAGTTAACAATCACGACAGTATATTATGCTTTCTCCATTATTCCCTTTCACATAAATGACTTTTTCATTTTTAATAACCAGCACATCATGAAAAGAAGCAATTATCCTGAAAAAAATAACACAGTATCACTCCGTCATTTCATTGGAGGGTTATGTCTCAATTTACGGTAATCTCAAATACAAATTTGACTTTCTCATTCACATTCAATGGGATCTTATTTTTACTCAAATTTTTCTTATTCTTTTGATTATTCTGCAGGTCACTGAAAAGTTATTTCCGTATCAAAACGTCCTCAAAAACTCGGTATAAACTTTTCCTTCAACAGGGAAGTGTCGCATACCATGATAGTGCAGTTTTATCTGAAAATTTGATTAAAAAACGGCACAACTTACGAAAGTAGTTTGTGCTGCTTGAGTCAGTACAACACCTCATTTTTTCGTTTAAGTTTTGAAGATCACATCTGCAAGATGATGTCCTCTATGAGCGATGCACGGATGCAGGCGATCTATGCAGTTGTCTCTAAAGTGTATAAGTCTATTTCACGCATTCACTTGTTTTTTATTAATACCACCAAATATGTCCCCTCCTAGGGTCCCATCCTCACCAGAGCGGATTTACTGGCTCACTGCAACAACACTGTCTGTTTTGCCGCACCGTGTATACAGGGTGTCTTGCATAGCATGACCCACTATTGGTATTCAAGATCGGTTGAGTGAGAAGAAAGTAGTCGTTTTTATAAAATTGATGCTTATCAGAGACTTATTTACAGTATTGCGGAATTCAATTTAGTTTGCGAGATACAGAGTGATTTGTGAAAATGACTTAACTTGACTTTGTTAGATATTTCAGAAACTCTCAATTTTTGGGACACAGTTTGAATTTGAAAGTTATATATTTTTTTTATTTTACAATATACAGGATGTCCCGAAACTATACGTCAATATTTCAACCACGTATTGTACACCTCAAAATAGAAATAAAACTTCATATAAACTAGTATCCACGAGCTCTCCGTTTTCAAGATACAGGGTATTGGAGGAGAAGATCTGATGACGGTTTTTTAGAATATTTTCGAAACCTGTAAAGATAATTGGTTAAAATTTCGTACAGTGACCAAACTTTTTACGTTCTATCTAATGAACGGAAACTTAGTATTCTATCACCTTCATGGCTAAGGAATACAGGGACGGGCTTGGGAAAAATGTGCCCTAAATTTTTTGGTTGTTGATTTTTAGTAGTTTTGCCTGCAGAATTTCAAAATCTAGAGTTTTTCACATGGATAAGGTACTCTTCTCCTTCCTCGCTGGGACGCACCATTTCCGAGAAAAATGCATTTAATAATCCTATTACAAACAAAATTGCATAAACCGAAACTCTCAGCGAAAGCACGGGATAGCCTATATGCACACGACATTTTTCACTAAAAACAGTGTCAAAAGATTTCCAAATCCGTTTTTCTCGAAAATGGTGCGTCTCAGCGAGTTACAACAAGAGTACCTCATGTATGTAGAAAACTCTAGATTTTCAAAATTTGTAGGCAAAACTACTAAACATCAACAAACGAAAAATTTGGGGCCTATTTGATAAAGGGTAAACAATGGTGAGTTCTTGTTCATTAGATTGAGTTTGAACAGTCTGGTAACTGTACCAAATTTCACTCAATTATCTCAACAGGTTTCGAAAATATCTACAAAAAACCGTCATCAGGTCTTCACCTTTAACACTCTTTATCTTGAAAACGAAGAGTTTGAGGATACTGGTTTATATGAAGTCTTATTTTTATTTTGGGGCGTAGAATAAGCGGTTGAAATATTGACGTCTAATTTCGGGACACCCTGTATATTTAAATTGTGTATAGGACGCTTCGAGTAACCTCTATCAACTTGATTTTTCAACGAAAAAATGTATGTCATTGTGATAAAAGCGTGGGGGCTTCGATATCAGGCAGTTGTTATAATGTCTTACTAAATTCAATTCCAAAAGAGTATAAATGTGTTACAAAGCACCCCATTCCTCACAGTTTATTTCTATTTATTTTTCTCCTTAATCATTTTATTCTTAAACTAGCTGAATAACCCGCTCTCCGAGCAGCCCAGGCAAAACCCAAATTCATCTCAAAATTGAAATCCAACTTGTAAGAAGACAAGAGCTGACGTGCATCTTGTGCACAAAATGTAGATATCCAAATTCAAAAGAAAAGATTACTAAATCCCAAAGTAAAACATCTTATTCCTAATTGAAACGAAAGAAATCTACCTACGAATCATTATTAACGCTGGGACTGCAAAATAACACAACACAATCGAAAAACCATCCATCAAATCACAGTCGGCGTCGTCTGCTCTGAAGTTGGATAGTAATGTAAAATGTAAGATATCCTAAACCAGAAGAAAAAATACAAAATCAAAAACCAAAGTGGAACATTTTAATCCTATCTAATCGAAACCAAAGAAATCTACTCACTTATTATTATTATTATTACCGCTGGGGCTCCAACATAACACAACACAATCGAGAAATCATTCAACAAATCACCGTCACCCGCCGTCGATCTGCTCCTATCGGAAATCGCTCAGTGAGAATGATTAATGTCAATCATTATTGCAATGTACGTTTTTTATTCTTCAATTCTTGAAGACGATCTATAATAATTATTATTATTATTATAAATCCAAAAGCGAATGAAACGAGATTCGAAGTGAATCGTTAAAAAAACAGATAATCTGTTGTTACATCTAATCATTGGAAAGCTCTTTTTAGGATTATCTCATTTTAGTGGGTTAGTACCCACTACTCGGGGCCGTAGAGAAATTTGTCCAGCAGGTTGATATTGTTGGTGCCACAAAAGGACAAAAACTATCATCATGATAATATAATGAAGATGTTATAATAAACAAATAAACATAACCCAACTTCAAATGTCAAACAATCTGACCAATCGGAGATTGAAGCCTTCTCCCTCCCTCATCAGATACACACATTATGCTATCTTTTTTACGGACAAACATAGTACTTTCCATTTTATAAATGTATAGATAGATTAGAAATTATTTTCAACTTTCAAGTGCGAAAGCAAATTTTTTTATCTAGGTATAATTTATTTGTCACTTTTTATTTCAAAAGCGTTAATTTATTGCGATTGTCATCGGTTCTTTGTGGACAAGTGTGCAATGTTTCGAATCAATCTGGGCATTTGAAGTGGGTCAAAATCTGGTTCCAAAATTCTTTTTCAAACAAACAAACAAACATACAAGTGAAACTAATATAAAGCGTGTAAAAATCCATTGTGCTTTTTTTCCCTTGGCAACGTCGCATCAGACGGGTGGTCTAAGAATGATTACAGTCCCGTCAACCAGTTTCTCATTCACTACCTGTTGATAAATGACATAGACAAATGTCAAATAATTCCACAAAATTGTGATTTTTTGTTTAATCAAACATTACTGTCACATTTTACATCTTTTTCTTGACAAGTGTGCAAAGTTTCTAATCGATTTGGTCATTTGAAGTGGGTAAAAACCGATTTTCAAGATTCGGTCACAAACTTACATACAAGTGAAACTAATATGAATCGTGTAGAAAGAATCAGATGACCAAAGTTTTCTTTTGTTTTGTTTCGTATTTTGGCATCATTTTGTTTTTTTTATTGAGGACATGGATTATCGTTTTATATTTTGAAATATGAGTTGCCAAAAAGCAAGTATCCTTTTCTATTTGATTCAATAGAATGTTTTTGCACGGATCTGTCTTTTATAAATTGAATTATTTGACGTCTTTTGGACTAGGAATATAATATGAAGTGTCTATAGATGAAATAATAAAAATATTCATTTTATCGAATTTATCTTCAAGTAAAACGGCAAAAACGCTAAATAGGCCAAGTCTTCTATTCAAAAATTAACAAGAAATGAAAAAAAATCATGTCAAATTCAACTATTGAGTACAAAAATAGTAATGCCCATAATTGTTTCATTCGTGTTTTGGTGATGGGGGAAGTGGCATTGTCAAAACGCCCTTGTATGAGCCGCACAGACGGGTATTTTTCGATTCTAGCTGTCAAAAGTTATCAGAGAGGTTTTTTTGGTGTTGCATGGAGATTAATTTAAAAACATCTTGTTTTAAGGAAAAACAAACAGTTTTTCACTTTTTATCCGGATTTATGGCTTGAACACTGCACTATTTATAGAACGTAGAAAATAACAAAGTTTGTAATTGGTTTAGATGATTAAAAAGATTAGAAGATGAAGAACCTGATTTCCCTACAGATATATCCATTTCTTCATCACGTTCCTCAACCAATGATGAATTTTCAGGATCCGATTGATTTATAGCGTCTTCTGGTATCAACATCTCTGATGTTTCGACTTTTTTCTTCGTGCGGGTCTCATTTTTGCCAACAGAGGGTCGGAACGCAAGTCTGTTGATAACGTCTAAATTGCAGGCTTCTCGGCTATACTCACTGGGAAAATTTTGACGATTAAGACGAGAATGCTTGTTGCGAGCTTCAGAAGCCTCCTTTGATAGTTGTTCAATGGGAGGTAGAGTACTCTGACTTATAGATGCACACATGAATCAAAATCTTGTGGACTGTTGGTGTCATCAAATAGCATGAAGATCGGTCTACATGAAGAATTTTTTGTACTCTGAGCCCTTTGCTAGATTACTGATTAGTTCTTCAACAACATAACTTGCGTCTCGATTGCATCTTAGTAGCATATACTAAAATTTTCGGGCTGAAGATATTCTCAACAAGAGAAATCGTTTCGAACTATTTTCTCAGTCAGACCAATCTATGAACGTTTCTGCCTACCAGGCTTCATCAGCATAGCTAGGGTCTGACAGAGGAAACACGACACGATGGTGGAGAATCGACCACTCAAGTTGCAAAAATTGTAACTAATAGTTGAGGATTCTACCGAAGAGTGTCGCTTTGATCACAACACTTTCCTGTTATTCTCAACTCTTCGATTTCTCGTCTCTTGCTTCGTTCACTGAAGTCTGGAAAAGTTTTTCTGGCCCTCCTATACTACTTGGCTAAGGAATGTCGAAAAGGCCTTGTTATCATGCATGAGTTTTTTTTTTTCCAAAAATCCTTCTTCGGTGTACCAATTCACCAATCCGGCGAATCTCCGTTTACCCAAATCTCCCAATACGCGCGCACAAAAGGCACCTTTAGCTGAGTCTTCTCGCATGGCCAGGGTGCGCGCGGTGCGTCTGACGCTTTCGGCTGCTTGCTCGAGGACCGACCGAGGTTACGATATAGCTGCGTTGCCGCTTTTCACTTTCACTTCGAATATTCGAATCTCATACGCTTTTGGTTTTCCGATAGGAGCAGATCGACGTCGAGTGACGGTGATTTGTTGGATGATTTTTTCATTGTATTGTGTTATTTTTGACTCACAGCGTCAACAATAATTAGTAGGTAGGTAGATTTGTTTGGTTTTGATAAGGTAGTATTGATGTTCCACTTTGGTTTTCGATTTTATGTTTTTTCTTCCGATAGAGGATATTTACATCACTGTGCAACGTCAGAGCAGACGACCGTGGTTTGTTGGATCGTTTTTCGATTGTGTTTTGTTATTTTGCGGTCTCAGCGTAAATAATAATTGGTAGGTAGATTTGTTTTGTTTAGATAAGGATCATGATGTTTCACTTCGGTTAATGATTTAGTATGTTTTCTTTTGATTGAGGATATCTACATTTTGTGCACAAGCTGCACGTCAGTTCTTTTCTTCTTAAAAGTTGGATTTCAATCCTGAGATGGATTTGAATCAAAACTGGGATTAGCCTGGGCATAAGCTGATTCAAATTCTTGTAGACGGCTCATGCGTTTTTTCATCCATTATCACTGCTGCTTCGGGTCTTTGATAAAACTCTATATGGTCAATTCCATAGGTGTATTTCCAGCAGGTGATCGCAGTGGCCATTTTATAGTACAGTTGTCGTCCGTTGGGCTGAAAGTTTTTCAAAAATTCACACATCTTTAATTTTGATGGTCTGGCGTACCATCTTGTTAAAATTACCCAAAATTGTCAATAGACGCTCATTCAGAAGATCTTGAAGCGATGTCGATAGAAAGTCAAGGTGAATCGAATCAGTCAAATATTCATGAAAGAATAACGGACAAACAGTTTTTGGTCGAATCTTGATTCTACAAAAAAGAAACAGAAGTGGCAAATAAATAAAATATGTACATATTATAAAAAACACTTGGGTTTTTGTTCATGAAAATCTGTTTGTTTTTCTTTTATGTTTCCGCTATTTCGACATCTTTTTTTCATCCCTTTATGTGGCGAAATATCCAAAAAAATCATGTGAATCATGAATGCGTCACAAAACCACAGAGCAAATCCACATGATGAAAGGTTTTGAGAATGATCAAATAACCAGGCCCGTTTAAAAAAAAAATCGATGAGTACTTGGAAACGAAACTTCGCAAACACAATTTGAATTTATCGTAGAACGGGAGAAGATATAAAACTTTCAAATTCGAACTGTCTCTTGAAAATGAATAGTTTCTAAAATATTCAAAATTAATTTGTCCCATTTCTACAAGCCACCCTGCATCTCGCAAACTAAACAAATCTTTGCAACACTGTGCAGAACGGCAATTGTCTCTCAATTAACTGATTTTGTTGCACTTACCGTTTCGGAGACAATAATAATGATACACGCTATTTAGAACCCCCTGTATAGTTGAAACCGTCGACCTCCACAAATTAGCCTTTTATTATCGATCCTCTTTTTCTCCATATTTTGATGCGAGAAACAGCAATTCAAACTTTGACTTATTGATTTTGGCCACTGAGGTGATTTTATTGGCGCTGATTAAATTTATTCAGCTCACTTTTCCCCTTTAATTAACGAATAATGAAGTAATTTTCAGCTTAGCATAAATCAAATAAACTAATTCCCAAGCAAAAGCATCGTTATCAAATATACGGACAATACGTGCAAACATAAAAGCTAAATTTTCTCAGAACAAAAGGGTAATCCAAATATCACAATACTAGGCCCGCCGTTTGAACTCCGTAAGGTGGCTGATAACGCCCCATTATTCATGATAGAAGTTACAATATAGACTTTATGACTTGGTAAGAAAAAATGTGCAATGACTAGATACATATTTCATGACACAAAACAAAAGAGATGTAACACACAAGAATGTAGACTTTGCGTAATATGTCAGTTGGTTTCCAAAAAGTCTTCAATGTGATTGCTATATTTGGAACCATCAAGTTTACAATAATTGATTACGAACAATCTCATGTTGTGAAATTGAGGTACATCAGCGTATGCTGGCGTATCATTGCCATCATAAAAGCTATAAGAAAACACCAAAGAGAATGCTTAGTAATGAAATGATGGAAGTCGGCTTTTTGATTGCATTCCATAGAGCCTGGAATGGACCTTTTACATGGGAAGCATGTTCTCACTGTTGCCGCGTTATTAGCCGCAGCTTGTTGGATTGCCCTTTGGTCATTTTTGGCGATGAGGCTGTATTTACTAATAGTTGCTAACCAGAGTAATTTCTGGTTACATTATCACATTTTCTTGTTGCTTCCTTGTTGTGAGACGGAACATCATCTTTTTCCTCTTTGATAAGAGCATATCAATGGTAGTAGATGGATTCTGATAGACATCTAATACGGAACTCATTTAACATCCTCTCCCCCATTCATGTGGGCGGAATAAGACCTGTACAAGTTCACCCAAAACTCCGCTCCGTTCCGTACCGCCCTTTCCGACTTGTTATCCGGCTTTTTTTTTCACTTACGAACACGAGGTAAGACTCTTCGCCAGGTTCAAATGCGAAATTCTCTCATGTTCATCGCGTAACTTTCTTTAAAGGAAGGATAACGTACCAACTTTCTAGTTTTCCTAAACCCAGTGGTGTTCCGGAGATTTTTTCTTTTTTTTATTGAGGACAAAACGACACCAAAGAGACTGGACTGATTCTTGAAGAATTCTTCACTATCTTACCATATTTTCTTATTTCTGGGGCATGGGTTTGTTTTATCATCGTAAATTCAGAAAAACCGAACACTACTGGAAGGGATATATTTCCATAAATCTTCGGAACCGCGTTTTTACTCTCAAAGTTTTTCTTTCACCGTCATTGAGGGAGTTCCGAAATTCTGCTCTAAAGAGTCTTTATGAGCTGCACCATTTTACCTTTAGAACATTGCGCCGTTTCCATCCGTTTTATTTTCACGCCGGTGCCGTCTTTTTCGCGTACTGAGCCGACCATATTTCACATTATATTTCGCGTTTAAATAACCTTTCTTCTTCCACTACCGCTTACCGCTTTTCTTTAATACGTTACTGAATATTTTCACCGTCTTTCTATTTTTTTAAAACCTCACACAGATAACTTTCTCCAATTCTTTTCACCGATAAACCGTTCAAATTTATTACTTTGGAATTTTGTTAGACATTTCTCGTGTCTGTTACTCTAAGATAAACACGGTATTTCGAATGTAATTTCAGGGTTTGACCCAATCCGCTATTTTGTTCACTTTTGAATGTCTCCACCTTACTTTTTGTGATCAAATTTAATTTCGCCTTGGTTTTCTATAATAAACACGAAGGAATCAATAGACAGACAACCAGGATCTGTTTTTCGGATCATCTATTCACACTACTCTCTGGACACAAAAAAATGCACCAAATCGAAAAAAACAAAACAGACTCAATCTCAAAAACACTGTCCTGACAACTTTTGATTTTGACGATAGATAAGATCACGGTAATGATCCCGTTAACGTTTGATACGTAACGTTCTCCGTTAACCCTAATACGTTCTAATACGGAAAGAACTGTCATACTCGTCAAATGGCGTTACGGTAAGTGAAATGTGAAATTTATATCACAAAAACTTTCTATTATTTTTTTCATCACCGTATGTGATTAATTTTCCTCTACTCTGGTCTGAAACCCAGCATTATTTGTACTGTCGAGAAATAGATTGTTTTTGGAAAATATAATTTCACAACCTCTGGTCAATATTACCGAAAAACCCAAAGTGCGTCACAAATTGGCGTCCGAGCAGGGAAGCATTTTCAAATTCTCCGTATCGAGGGACTTTTTTTCCGATTTTTCGATTCTCTAGACTCATATCCCAGTTTTGTTTTATTGGTATCGACTTTAAACATGGCATTCTAATTTATTTCATATCAAAAAAAAAAAAATTGGAACCTCTTCGTAAATAAGACAGGCACTACGAGTCCGTTAATAAACCCCTCCCCCTCGCCACTGTGTAGATGTTAAAATCAAACAATGTCGTCCTTTATTTTTTCTAGTCGTCCAATGTTCTGAGGATGTCGTGATAATCCAGTTCCGCTTAACATTTTTGAATATATATTCTGTCTTAGGTATAATTGAACTAAAAACCACTACAAAAACTATTTTGAAAGAAATGGTTAGCTAAAAATATTTTATTTTCAACAATACATTGAGGTTTACCATTCCTTTTTGCACTTATTGATCACAAGTTAA
Source organism: Orchestes rusci (assembly GCA_958502075.1). Classification (NCBI taxonomy): domain Eukaryota; kingdom Metazoa; phylum Arthropoda; class Insecta; order Coleoptera; family Curculionidae; genus Orchestes; species Orchestes rusci. The sequence goes on along the minus strand of OY293310.1, from coordinate 17,968,796 downwards.
ACGAGAGCTTCAAATGGTTGAAAAGCTTGAATGCTTAGGAATTAACTCATGTGCTCTTATATTCGAGCCACTTGTTTGTCAAAAAATATTTTGCAAAAAAACACATGAAACTCACGTCAAGTAAAAAAATTCCAGAAAGTACAAGGGTTTTCAAGCCCACTTAACAAAAGGGACAAAAGTTGAGCGATAGCCGTCGTTACTGGGCACTTTTCCTCTTGCTAAATCGTCCTGGCTTTTGACTGACCCAAAAATTGTTTTAAAATACCGAAAGAAAACATGATAAATGTCTTTTTTCCTATCGATTTGGCTGTATTATATCAAAGACGTGCAGAGGCGGAAAAAGTCGAAATTTGTGGAAGCCTCCGTTGTTTCCAGAATAAAGCTGAAAGGTTATTGAATCATGACGTATCTCTTTTCTGGGTTGTCAAAAATGTTGTTCCGAGTATCTTGAACAGAACCTTGACTCTCCCTTAACAAAAGATGATCGGAAATGCCTCCTTTTCGCGATAAGAACATGAATGCTAATGACCCACGCTGACGTTTCTGGATGATTAATTACTTTTTCCGTACTGGGGTCATTAAAAGTATTGAGATTCCGGATTTTGATTAATATAAGTATTCTACGGAGGCAAGGAGTGTGGCGTGGAAGTGGAAGGGTGAATTGTGCTGATTTGGATTCTAATTGTGGCTTGTCTAGATTGCACGATCATTATATTTGATACGTTACGTATGCTCCAATCTATCATACAATCTACCTACTAGAACGGCATGATATAAATGAATTCTGAAGTAAGTATTTTTTCCTGTCATCAGTTGTAGGTTCTTGATCAGGTGAAAGCTTATAACAATAAACAATTTGCACATTTTTTGGAAATATGAAAAATAAAAGGATTAGTGAGTACTGATGCCATTGATGTTTAAAAAATCAACCTAAATCAATTACCTTCCTAATAAAAAAAAATATTTTCTCACTACCTTAAAAATTGACACCGCGACCGTATTCAATAATTGAGAAGAGTTCAAATTTTTAGTTTCTATGGAAATCATATTATGTGAAACTTAAAATAAATTCGCAAATGAACAAAAATTCGAAAAAATGTAATGTTCTCATTAAACTTGGTATCCTGGGTAGGGAAACAATTCCAAACAAGTTTTTTATGTAACTTTTTTATCTGTGACGCGAGGCAAAATATTCAGAATTTATTGTTTTTCCTCTTGGAATCTCAGCAAAATAACAATCCGAAACCTGAAACTTTTAATCTGGTTTTTTCATTCAAATTATTCTGACAACTTCAAAATCTGAGTGTGACACATTGCCGGTACGCAGGCATAGATCGGGGGTTAACGTAAAGATGATTCTCAACCCACCACTCAATTTCGAACGTTTGAAAAAAAAATGCAACCTCAAAATCTTTTTCCCTTGGCAGCTAGTTTCGCTTTCATGACGCTATCTTCTTTGGTCCGGAAAATCCATTTCGTATCTATAGCTTATTTGTTTGGTGCTGATTTTGTTCAATCCAAGTTCCGAATTTCTTATGGGCATTTAATTCGTTTTCAATAACTTCTTCCCATTCTTCACAGTCCTCTATTGCTTTTTCATACTCTTGGGTTTTCAGAGGTAAATAAACAGTAGGTCAGGTGGAGTCCAAAATCAATAAATTTATGGGGTATTTCACAATTTTTTTCGTTCAGTTTTCACTATTTCCATAATTCTTTATTTTCCTCAAAGTTATTTTTTTCTTTCTGTGCATTTCTTTCTACATCTTCTTTTCGGCGACTATCTTCATCTTCTGCTGGTACTGTCTGTCGGTCTTCTTCTTCTAACGGTGATTTGTATCTATCTTCTTCTTTCACTAATATTTTTCGGGTGTTTACAAGGCCTTCTTCTTGATGTTGCTCATTTATCTTAAAACGTAGGTATGTTATCTTCATCAAAGCTAAGATCTGTTGAACAAATTATCTTGTTTGTCTCCGGGTTCCATATTCTATATCCATTTTCTTCGTATCCTACGAACCTTATTTCTTTAGCTCTTGGCTCAAGTTTTCCTCGTTTTGGTAGATTGTAAACCCATGTTTTTCATCCGAAGATTTTAAGTCTTGTTAAGTCTAAAAATCCAAAACCTTCTTTAACAGGTATCCTATCAAAAATTGCTGTTGAGGGAGATCGGATCACTTGATACGCAGCACTCCTGATTGCTTCACACCATAAAGATTTTGGTAAACTTGCAACACACATTGCTTCTTGTTGCTTTGTCTAATAGTGTCCTGTTCATCATTACGGCTGATACATTCTGTTGGGGGCTGTAGGGTGAACTATATTCAATTCTTATTTCTGCAATTCTTCAAAATTGTTTGAAGTTGTAGATGTAGATGTAGATGTTTCAGTGGGTGGCTCACGCCAAAACCTGCTTAGGCCTCCTGGGCCCGTTGCAACCCACAATAGATAGAAGTGAGATTATTGAAGGCACGACGCTTTCGCGAAGCTCAGCAGGTCCCTCAAATAGATCCCTTCCAATTCCTGGAGTGTTGTGAGCTCAGCTCCGAAGTGTTCCATCCTAATGCTACGAAGAGCCGGACATTCCGTTAGGATGTGGGCTACGGTCTCTACGTCTTCAAGGCACCACCTACAGTCTGAATCTTCTCCGATCCCGATCCTATGGAGGTGACCCTTCAGGTTCATGTGACCAGTTAATAGACCAATCATTGTGCGGAGGTCTTTTCTGCTCATATTTAGGAGCTCTTTGGTTCTGCCCGTATCAGGTCCTGTTATCATTGCCTTGGCATGTAGCATACCAGGGGCATTATTCCAGCATAGAGTGGCCTTTTCGAGTAGAAGTTCTTTCGCCTCGCCCATTCCTATTGCTTTAGAGATGCCAATCATTGGTTCGGGCCCTATCGGCCTGTGCGATGAACCATTTTTGGCAAGTCTGTCAGCTTCAATGTTTCCCTTTATACAATGTTTATTTATACCGCTATGGCCCGGGACCCAAATTGTTAGAAGTTATTTGAGAAATATTATCCTCCATTATCACACCGGATTCCAGCTGTCTTAATTTCATATTCTGCATTTAGGCTTCTTACATAATTTTCAATTTGTTCTTCTGTTTCATTTTTGTTCTCAAGCAAATAAACTTCAGTAGAACAGGGATAGTCATCCATGATGGTTAGAAAAAATATTTCACCCTCAAGAGCTTCTGGGTGAATAGGTCCACATAAGTCTGTATGTATCAGCGTTCCAACTCGTTTCGATTTTCCTGTTGATTCTCCTTTCATACAAGAGTCACAAATATTTTTGGTAAATGGTAAATTCAAAATTGACGAACTATTTCTATTTAAATGTCCCAATCTTGTATGCCAAATATCAGGTACTATGAGTACTTCCTATCTATCTATCCTTATGTTTTCATATAAAAGGTTTAGCTTACCCTTTTTCTTTGCTTTCGATTCTTTACCATTACCAATAAAAATTGACTCTGGTGCACCGGAATCAAGGACGAATGTGACGGATTCTTCATTTTGTTTGTCAATTTGGTATGTATATGAGCCGAAAGCAACAAAACCTATACTTTGCTCACTCACCTGCTTACCTTCATTTTTTTGTGCTTCATTTGCTTGCTGATATGATCAGTTTTCTCTCTGGTATCTCTCTCTATAAATATCTCCTCTATGCTTTCCTTTTTCAAATCCACCTCTTGCTCCACTTCCTTTTCCAAATCCAGTTTTTGGGCATTTATCTTTCTTGTGTCCTCTTATACCACATCCATTACATTGAAATGGTAAGCTAAAACTTGCTTTGAATGCAGCATCAATATGTGCATCATTTTCGTTCAAATTTTAAAATTTCAACTCTGCATCCAATAATCGTGATTAAACAAATTCCAGGGTAATATTTGTGGCCATGGTTTCTGAAGCGGTCATAACTGTATTATAAATGTCAGACATTGTAAGTGAAAGGTAACAAATTTTATCACTTTCGTCTATTTTTGAACCTGTACTGTTTATTTATCTGACAAGGCTTTCAAATTTGACAAAATGTTCTTCAGAATCATGAGTTGTGATGAATTGCAGTCACAATAGTTGTCGTTTCAAAGAGAGTTTGGAAAAAGTGCTCTTGCTTTCAAAAATATTTGTAGAGTGACGTCAACATATCTTCAACTAATTTTACTTTCTTGATAATATATTCTAAATGTTTTTCGGTCAAGCACTGAATAACTACTGACCTTGCTGTAGCATCTTTCTTCAGTATCTGCATTTTCTGGTTGGACATCTTTAACTATATTCTTTACTCCTTTTTCTTCTAAAAATAGATACTCGAAACCAGTTCGAAAAGTTGTCGCTTGTCAGAAGAAAAGAATTTGATCTTTCCTCACCTTCTGCAAAATTTTCTCGTAACTCTTTCTTCTCTGGGCCCATAACCTATTTTTCTTACTCTTGGAATCTCAGCAAAATAACAATCTAAAGACTTAAACTTTTAAACTTTTTTTAATCAAATTATTCGGACAACTTCGACATCTGAGTGACACATATCAGCGGTATAGGATTAGATCGAGAGTTGACATAACACAGAATCGACTTAGCGAAGACGTAGTAGGGGGTCTTCATAGTTCAAATTTTAGTTGGATATCATAGAAAGTGTGGCTCATCAGTATATATGATGATTTCAATCCCCAATTCCTTCAAATAGCGAAAATACAGGTAGGTATTCATCTTGAGTGCTACACACTGTATAATTAGAACACCTTCTTGTTACTGGAAATTACTTTTGGCTAGAAGTCACAAATCCGCATTCAAGACGGAGTTGGAAGAAAACAACAAACAGATCTGTTCAAATTATCAATAATAAAATATGGAGACGGAGTTGTGTTCGCCGTGTGTCAGCCTCACGTAGAAAACAAATTGTCACAATTCATCTTTAAGTTACAAATTTGCCACTACCATGTCAAAGGTCCAACAACTGCTCGTTTATTGACAGAAAAACGTTCCTCTACGAGAATAATGGACGATATAGATCTTGTTCCACTTCTATGTCTAATAATACTCCAAATAGCGGAACATGTCATCTGAATGATACAATATGTCCATTGGACTTTGAATTTTTAGTTTGTCCCAATTTTAGACTGATTCAGACTCCATAATGGAGACCATTATCGATAAGTTCCAATGTTTGTTGACCCAGAAACTGAGGTAAACCTTATTTCGAATTATTGTGTCAAATGTTCTATACAAATTGTTTCATGATGGAGAAGTCAAGTTTCTGTTCTTACAATACATTTCCTTCAACAATGGAGTATTTTAAATTGGACCAGGTGCTGGCCTACTTAGATTAACCAAAAAGTTTTTCAATTCAGACTTAAAAACTGCATCTGCTATGATAAAATTACTTCTTCTACCCCAAGTTGCCAAAACTCAACCACACTCGATAGACGATCTTATGAATCAAAATAAACTTGACCACATGTTTGGCCCGTGAACAGTAACTCTGAAACGTGAAGATTAATTATAAATAAAATTTTGCCTCGTTATGTATGTCATCACTCATCACGTATCCTTATCAAGCTCCTTTCCACAAAATCAACAAAAAAATGCATTTCCTCTAAAAAGACCAACACTACATCAATCCCTGAATCGGCGTCAGTTTCTTGTCGAAACCTCATGTTACTCCAGCCAAAAACTTGAGCCACAACTTTTCAATGGCCCAACCGAAAGTTTATCCAAACCAACGTCGCGTAATCTAATAAAACAAGAAAATAAAAGTCGTCAGTAAGTGTGGGTCTCCTTTGAAACGTCAAAACTCGGGAGAAAACTCAAGAGTTAGTATCAGAAGGAACTCGGGTCTCTTAACTAATAAGGCTGCAACACCGTTCGGCACCCGTAAAGAAGGATATTAGCTGGTGTGAGTAGAAAGGGAAGAAAACTTTGACAATGTCGCGGGTGCATAAATCTTATAACTGGTTTGCATTTGTGTGTGACGGTGTGCGACAAGTGATTTATTCAAATAGCGAGTGAAAAGGTCTGTTAAGGTTACGTATCATTGACGTATGACTAGGAAGGTGGACTTTGACGTGCTGGAACAGATGACAAGAATATATGAAACAGAGGTATCGGTTCAAATATTTTTCGCAGCTAGGATGATTATTTGTAATAAATGTGAAAACTCTTTAGATAATTGTTTCATTGACAAATATCAATATACCTCTACATCTGCTTTTACTTTGCTGCGGGTGATTCGTTCTTTTACTTTTATCATGAAGTTTCTGTTGAAGTTTGAGAATATTGCTGTACTTTTCAAGATATTTTCTAAAGAGAAATCAAATTGCTAGATTATGGCTAAATTATTTCCACTGACAAATCTGACATTGAAGGTTAAAATATAAACACCAATAAATATAAAGAGCGTTCAAATTGTGAAGATGTTTAGACAGGGATGTCCAACCAAACCCTTTCTTGTGCAACCTCACTTGCAGCTACGATTTCTGTTTCTGTAGATGATATTGCTACTGAAGTTTGACGTTGACTGAGTCAAGGCACTGCGCTTCCAGCAAAGATGCATAAGACGCCAGATGTAGAGCGTCCAGTCATTTCATCACCTCCATGATCAGCGTCACTGTAGGATTGCAACTGGTGTTCCATTCTTATTTTGTATAGATAAGACCAAACTCCATTGTTTCTTTAAGATAACGAAAAATTCTTTTCACCTTAGCCACTTCGAGATTAGTTCTTCATCTTTTCCATTTTCATGACCAAGAAAATAGGAAGCAGGCTTAACAACTATCTTAATATCTTCTTTTAATCTTGAAAGGAAAGAGGTTTTCATGTTTTCATTCGTTGAAGCTAAAAGTCTAACCCAAACTAACCCTCCATTAACTACGAATACTGCTTCAAATGATAAGAAAGAAACCACTGGCGTGAAAGCCTTTCTCTATATATTATGCTTTCTCCCCACTATAGCACCATACACAATAGCCGGCGTGGTGTATCATGAATCGGCTGAAGCTTTATTATGTCGGTTGCAATGGCGATGCGTACTGACAGGCCGATGCCTTGAATGGGTTGCTATGAGTTGATTCAGGACATTGCAGTCGACGTAAGTTTTCTGGGGTTTAGTAAACCGTGTTATATGTATATTTTTTATCCATGTTTGGTTCACGTTCGGTCGGATGTCGAATCAAATTATTCCTATATTAAACGTTCAGTTGCCTACGAAACGGATTTTCCGGTGTTCATATGAAAGTGTACCTATTGATAATATTGAATTTTGCACATTGTCTAATTAGATCTGAATTGAACATCATCGCCTGAGATTATGAGAGTTTTGATACTCTTGACATCGATCGTCTAGGATCATTATGTGCTCATACTTATGTAGAAAATGAGATTATTCTGCATGATCCAGGCGAAAAAATTTCCGAAATAATACTTTTATTATCTCGGAAATTCTTTCGCAACCTATAAGTGTCAAAAATGCCAAACATTTTCTGATTATCAAATTCTAAATAACAATTCAATGAAAGTTGGAACTAGCCAAGGAACAGGCAATAAATTAAAACAGGTTTTCTTCATACATTACATTTTTATGAACTGCACGTGTTAATTGTCGCTAATTAACCTCTGTCTATTATCCCCTTCTCTTATACACAATATATCCTGGAAAAACTGAGAAACGTAATTTCGCGATGGACCATCTATCCTCTACACAAACGGCCCTTTTGCCATCTGAGAGCTGACATGGACCAGTTCATTTTTGCGGCTTACAACATTGCGTCCATTGATGATTTTCATTTATCGTCACAGAGTTGGCGGCCATTTTGCTGGAGGACAAACGATACAATCTTCCAGTTGAATGACGCAAGTTCATATGAAATGTTTGTGTGTATTCTTCGATGTGTACAATTTATAACTTGAGAGCCTTTAAATTGGAAAAATACAAAAATGACCACTTATGGAAAAGGACTTTTTTCAGTCTGGACAAGAATTTATCGACAGCTTTTAAAACGAAAGCATTCATCTTATTCTTATACTATTATTATTCCTACAAAATGACTTGTTTTAGCTCTACTCATTGACTATACAGTGTTTCCAAAAATGTCTATCATGGGGATCTCGGAAAGCATAAGAGATACGAAAAAGGTTAAAATAGAGAAAAGTTGCGCATTTTCAAGCTCAATAATATGCCGTTTAGAAAGTTTCAAAATGTCGAGTAATTCCGGAGATATGCCTAAGAAATCGAAATTTGCCGATTTCGTTTTTATTTTTCTCTGGAGTTATTTGAAGAGATATAAAAAAAAAAAGTCACTTTCAGGTCACTTTTTGAGCTCTACAGAACAGCGTTGAGAGACTTTTCGTACGACGTTTTATTCCGGAGAAATCATCATAAACTTTATTTGTTTATATGGCGCGTAAAAAAGTATACCCTGTATTGAATAGCATATTCTATCACGAATACAACGATGTATGACACAAAATGATTCTGCGTTAATTAAATTGGGAAATTGAGTTTTAACTCCGAATGTTTTGGTTTAGTAGGCGGTGAAATGATGGCTCTGAGTATGGTGTAGTGGGCTTATATTGGTAATGTTTCGAAATACTAAACTAAAATCATGCTAATGACGATGCAAAAACCTTATTCATTATACGTAGGTCGGTCACGTCATATTTTTAGTTGATTAAACAGAGTAGTCAAGAACTACTTATCAGAAACCCAAAAAACTGATTTAGATTATAGAGAATGTTCAAACAAATTGAAAAAGCATGTTCCATTTTGTAACAGAAAAAAAATCGTATAGCAACAAGACAGAAGAACAAAGTTCAAAAACATCAAGTGTCAATAATATGGCAATAAAAATATTTTGACATTTTCGCAGCGCCATCATTTCACCACCTGCTACATCAAAACATTCGGAATTTAATAAGGACCTACTTTTTCCAATTTGAATACTGCGGAATTATATTGTGTCATACATAGTTTTATTCTGTTATTGCTAACGAGAAAATTAATATTTGCACAAGTTGTGTTTCCTTCGTCATATGCTTTTTATACAAGTTACAAATCTAATATACACATTTCTCGATTGATTCAATCAATTTATTATTTCCATGATGTAGGTAACCACGGTTATGACAATTTTTCAGATTTTTCAATTAATCCATGATTTTTGAGGATTAATCATCATCTAAACACGGCAACCCATTGATAGATAGGTCCAAGGGAGGCGGGTCTTGTGTTTTGCAGTGCAGAGTTGCCAGCAAGTTCAACAGAACGTAGTTTTTGGTGAATTGTACGTATTCAATTGCGAATGCAATATTGCTAAGGATAGCCCAAAAACCACTCTCTATCTTTGTCTCTCTAATCGCACGAATGGCGCTAAAACAATCATTGATATTTGTGTAAGGGGCCTGGTTTATGTTGATATATAGTGAAAGGCCTTCTTTAATGCCTTCTCAAGAAAGTGGCAGGCAGAAACTCAAAAACTCAAAAACTCAAATCCACCTTCTTTCGGCTAGGCGGTTGACATGGTTGTAAATGTGTATTATAATAGGTGATATCTGAAGTTTTCAGCTGTGTTCTCACGCATCTATCTATCAAAATGACGTGTATTTCCCCTCTTATACGGATCTTCAGCTCTTTGAAATTGTAAGGACGATGCTTAAAAATCGGAAATGCCCAAATCCGGGAATCTTGTCGGTCACCAGAAGGTTCACTCAGTGATGATGGAAGAACGACCCCTTTCAAAAAAGCCTCGATACTCTCCGCTCAAAACCTTTGCCACTACTGAAAACGGGGAGAGTTACCGGATACAAGGAGTGTCCTCCCAGGTCTCCAGCCTCAGCACAGCGGATGTCACAGTGCCACCGTGTCGTCAAAACAAGAAAATTCTCACCTTTGTCTTCCAACAGATCTTGCGCCTACTTATCTTAGAATGTATCATTTATATCATTTGGGAAAACATTTCGCGGTAAATAAAAAAAAAAAAATTGTACAGGTTGTCCCATTTTGGGTACTTTTGCGGGGTATCTCCGTTATTCTTATAGATTAGTTGCGGTTTTAACGATAGTGTGGTACTTTTTCGTAAAACCAAAGATGCCGTTAAAGTAATTCACGTTACAAAGGCGGTAAATGACTTTTGAAATTACAAGTCGAGATGTTTATGGACGAGGCGACGAAGGAGCCGAGTCTGGAATTTCTAGACGAGTAGTTTAATGATATCTAACGACTGTGTATTGTACATTGTTTTATTTCATACTGTGATAATTTTTTTTAATCGGTTTAAAGTGGTTTCTTGTCAAACCATACACTTGGAGTGGCAGTCCGCCTCACATTCTCATCATGAGATGGCGCCAGCCAAACCATGTCACCACTTGGGTAATAGGTTAATTATATGTTACCAACATTCTATGTCAGGTTATTAATCAAAATCATGAGATGCGCCAGCCAAACCATGCAACCAATGCAATTTCACAGTCTTTGATGATGCAAAATGTCATTTTTGGAGTAGTCAAGTAATTTTTTTTTACAGTCTCTGATGATGTAACGTGTCATCTACCGGACTAGTTTTGGGTCCGGTAAATGTTACTTTACGGTACAGTATGAAACCAAATTTTGATAGCCCTTTCAGTTTTGAGTTAAACTGAAAATGTTGCATTTTAAGGTACCCCTCGTATCTAAACTATCAGATAAGGTATGGAAAATGTGTAAACTGTTTCTCATATAACTTTTCCCGTAGAACTTGATTCTGCCTTCGAAATTAGTATACAGTGTCAGGTCAAAAAGTTATCGGATAAAAATTTAATTTCAAAAATATTTATACTGCTATATATTTTGGAAAAGGTTAAAAAATAGACAAATCTTATGGACTTCAAATATATAGGGTGTTCCATTTAAAAAAATAAAGTTAGTTTGGAATGCTTTCACATCAAAAATCATCTAAGCCGGTTAGTTTGGGTTAGTTTCTTAGCACAAATGAGACTTCAAACTATCTTTTAGCTCTATGACATCTTCTCACTACTGTAAGTCCATTCTTTAATTTAACGCAAAGACTTCAAAAACATTTTGTGACTTTGAATTACCTGGAATTTGGTTCAACAGTTTAAATCAGTGGAGTTGAAAAAGAAAAGATAATGCAAGTTTTGGTAACGATGATCCAGTCAATAGAAGAATATTTTTGGAAAACGTCCCAATAAACAAGTAATCGGAAGATTGAAAAATATTGATATACAGGGTGAGTTTTGAACTTGGAATGAATTCAGAACCTATAAATCAAGGTGAGTCTAGTGAGAACAATCATTATGAGTACGTTTGATGTCTTGTACGTACACGCAAACAGAAAATGTTTCAAAAAAAATCAAATTATCAGCGTCGCTATTCCAATTTGATATTACCAAAATTAACTAAGAAGCTTCTGAAAAGGTTTTAAAAAATATTGAACCATTATATTATGGCGCATTTTCTTTTATTGCTTCTACAAACTTACGAATTTTGGGGGTGCACTTGTCCACTCTACCTCATAGACCTTTTTTTCAACTCCTTCTGATCTTTTAATATCGCGTTTGGATTTCAATATTTCCACGTATCTATTTCACTTTTCACGGTTTTTTTCCAACTGACTGTTCATTCTGGTAAATTTACCACCCAAGAACATGTGTTTTTCTCAAAGTACTTAATTTCATAATATTATTCAGCACTCCTTTAACCTCATTCAAATCTTTCCGCCTTTGAGATTAATAAGTTTTTTTCTGCAATAACGTTGGTCTGGATTATCCGATGTCAATCTCCAGATTTTTATTTTGTAGGTATTTTTATTACGCACATTTCATCTGCATGGATTTTCTCAATGACCTTTTTCCGGTAAATTGGAAAAGGCGGTTTCCCTTCCAAATTGTTAAATAAAGCGACGTTGTAGTGGTTAAAAAAGGGCACACGAGATGAGGGTTTTTTATTCTGCCTCCCCTACACATATCGCTAAAAAATGGTCCGGGATAATTGATCGAATTTTTCGCAGTTTGATAGATTGATCATTTAATCAAAGTTTTAAGTAGAAAGGAGTTCAGATATAATTTGTATTGTTTATGTATATTCTTGAAAAGAAAGTGGTCTACCTTATTTTTTAAAGATCAAAATATCAGTGAAAAATTGACAACTTATTCACTTTTAGTCTAACACAGATGCAATAACGTTCTGAACGCTTATTCTTCTATTTTGGCTAATAAAGTTCATGGTACAAGTAAAAATATGTTATGTATTGTCACAAAATATATCAGAATATCCTTCGAAATAAATAATGTGTTTGGATATTGATGTTTTTTTTAGTATTTCTAAAGATTTGTTTATACAGGCTGCAGTATTGCTAACTTCTTTTTTATTCAGATGAGAGAACTAGTAGTATTTTGTCCGCTGATCAACGTGTTAACAGAAAAACAATGGAATGTCGCGTTATCGATTTATTTTAAAAAAAAATACTTTTTTCAAAAGAGACACTGGATATTTTCATTCTTATCGATTGCCAACTCTTTCCTGAACATTAAAAGTATTCCTGAATGATGTCTCAAAACCAAAAATAACGGAGATTATCTTTTTTTAATTTTTCGAAAAGTTTGCAACGAAATTCAAAATTTTGACAAAATATACTGTGTGTCTGCTTAAGTTGGCCACATATGGGAAACTTTTTTATTATTAATTTTAGGAAAAAAAGTTATTCTTTATAAAAAGTTCTGCATGTTCCAAAACCTTAAATGCAACCATCAGATATTACATTTTTTCATTTGAATTAATGCATTGATTTAAATGTCCAATAATTAAAATAAGAGATTACTGTTTAATATTAATTTATTTATAAAATTTAATAAATTTAAAAAAGAAAAAAACAATCATTTTAATGGTAGTGTTTATTTTTCTTTATAACAATTTTAGATATTGTCAAATTTTACTCTTGAGTGAAATTCATATTTTTTGACAAACCTCGTATACGACTGAAAAAATGTAATATCTGATGGTTGCATTTTAGGTTTTGGAACATGCTGAACTTTTTATAAAGAATAACTTTTTTTCCTAAAATTAATAATAAAAATGTTTCACATATGTGGCCAACTTAAGCAGACAGACTGTAGATATCGATTGCAATATTTGCTACTCAACTTATCATATCGTGCTTAACATATTTTTGTTAGAAAAGTTTCTTTGTTCAAATCATGTGAAAAAGGGGGTTTTCGTGGCGTAGGGACAGAAAGGGAAATTAGAAAAGTTGGCACCAGGCGGGATTTGAACTCACGACCTTCGTCATACCAGAGCGTTGTCCTGGTATGACCCTTCGACCCTGATCACAACTGTCGAATTTCATGTCTCTGCGGTCATTAATATTGAGATGACAGCTTGTCAAAAACAAATTTGTTTTTGATTTTTAACTTCAAAAAACTAAAAGGATATGATGAGGGACAGAACATCTTCAAAATGAGATATTACTCAATCTTTTTGGCAAAGATTCATTTCACCCCAATTTTTTTTGGCTACCCTTGTATTCCCTCCTCTTGGGCATTGATCGGATCTCACGGTATCCTGTGAGTACTTACACTAAGATGCTCACTGGGGATTTACTTTGCTCTGGGTGCCTATTCTGGGACCGATAGAACGGTCATATCGAGAGAAAGAGAGAGACAGTAAACGGAGAATAATATGGAGGTGATCGTTTATCTCTCTCGTATGACCGTTCTATCGGTCCCAGAATCGGTACCCTGGTTATATTCTTTTTTTTTCATATCCAAGTTTGGCCACATAGTTCTTGATGTGTTGTAGTCATTCCGACTGCTCTATCTGTCGCTATGCAGCTTTGCCATGGGTTTATCTACTGTATCCTTCAATGGTTTGATCTTTGGTAGCGATGGGTTTTTTATTTCGACTTTGTTCCTTCTCGCCAATACATCTGTCATTGTATTCCCTTCGATATTGCTATGTCCAGGAATACAACATAAAACGGCCTTTTTGTTCCTGATTCATAACCATGCCTCACGACAACTCATTACCACCTTTGACTTCACTGTATCTGATTCTAGTAAAGTCTCAGTCATAAATTGTGACGCTTTGCGTTGTATCGTCTAGTCTTTGCAGTATACTGGCTGCTTTTTTCATGGCAATGATTTCTGCATGCTGAAAGCCACATTCTTTCTCAAGTTTGATAGACTCTTGAATGTTGAGTCCTGTGCCAATATTTGTCTTTGCCGCATCTGTATAATGGAACCTTGTTCCCAGACCTCTCTGGAAGGTATTATAACCACTGCCATATTCTTGAAAGTGCTCTTGGTTACCATGTAGTCTGTTGCCATTTGTAGCATCTTCACATTTTGGCTGTCCATTGCCTTTGAGATCTATTCCAGTACAATAATTGAGTTCTCTCTTGTTGCCTGTTTCCACAATTTGTCCTACCTCAGTCTGAGAGTTGTGAGAGTTTGGAATCTCCTCTGCAGCTGCCTGCCTGCGGTTTGCTATCCTTTGCTCCTGTTGTACTTATTCGTGGCTGTGGATAATGTGTGGTTTTGGTCCCGGTTTTTTACCAATAATCATCCTGCATGTGTATAATGCATTGAAAGATATCCTGGAAAAGAAACAGACAGGGTTTCTTTTCCAGAAGAGCTTTGCTTAATTAGAAAGATTAGGAGTTTGTCCACCAAATGAGGGCATTGTAGTTCAAGGCACTTTGTATTTTCTTGTGAACAGTAAAACAGCAGCCATACATAATCTATTGTACGTTGCTGCGTTTAATTTGTATCTTCTTTGTAGCATAAGTATTGTTGGTTTCATTCTGCATACATTTTCAAATGACTTGAAATTGTTTATAGGTATTCGAACCAGTATTTGAAGGTCATCAGCAAAAAAAAACAAAAAAATATTCCAAATGAATAAAAAAGAAAACGCGAGTTTTCACATGATCGAAAAAGGGTGCTAAAGCAATCTTCCCTATCTCTCTTTTTCTCATTGCAGTCATACGCGTCAGACGGAGATAAATAATAAATCGTGTGACGTCAGCTTGTTTTTCCGAGTGTTTTCCATTAATAATAAAGATTTTTGAGTTGTCATCATCGTTTATCACGACAATATTACAAAAACCAACAACATCTTAAGATATAGGTTAACATCAATAATTTTTCAGCATCTAAATATAAAACGTCGTCTCTATGTGTATCGCATATTTTCACATTAAGGGGCGAGAAGGATTCTTTCTAACATTGATCTCTCTTTTTGAAAAATACTACACCTTTTGAGCGATTTCCATTTGCAACATAAAGGTTAACAACTTTTATCATCCGGAAAAAATATCATCTTATAAATTATGTTTCTCAACTTTCGTGTTTGTGGCCGTTTTGTAACGTTGTTCTTTTCACCACTACTTTCCGTTATCCCCTTACCCTTGTCATGTCTGGAGTGACGGAGTGCTTGAAGCACAAACAGATCTGCAAAGGGGATTCAAGTTTTTCGTTATTAATCGTATTGGACTGAGAAAAATATCTGCACGTTACAAGAAAACAATGAAGATTGTTAGTTATAAAAGTATTAAAGTGACATATAGGTATTTGCGGATATTTGAGAGCGTGAACATGGAACAATATAGACCCGACGATCTTTCATCTTCGCTCGAATCAGTATTGAGAAGATTTGATGAACTTCTTCATTTTTGTCTTTCCTGGTTTGTCGTAGAATAAGTTCAGGCACTGGGTGACCACTTTTCTCAAATTCACTTGTTTTTTGCAAAGTCAAGTTCGTTGGCACTTTTTAGTTGATTAATTTTCTGCACTACCGACATTATTATCTCTAAAAGTAAACTCAACAGCTCATAACATAAAATCAATCTAGCGATACTAAAATTTTCATTCTACTATGGGCAAACCATATCAAACCAACCTCACAAAAAGCGCTTCGCAATAAGCGTTTTCGTTAATTTGCGTATCCGTTTTGTCGAAAGGATTGTTGGCGGCGATATGTACCAAATCTTAGGCTGGCTCTCAACCCCGGACACGGTTTAATTTTCCTATTCGCTTAGACTTCCGGCGACCTGTGTATTTCTCGCCAAGCTTCATCGCCCCAAGGGTAACCCCGACAACCAGCCCAAGCTATAGATAAATATTATATACTGGACGGGCCTAAGCCATATTTCTGAATTCTGAAGATGCCTGCGCATTTAATCACGACTATTACGAGGGACATTCAAAATAGTGAAACATGTATTTCAAAATTAAATTGATAATAATCGTAACATAATTGAAGTAGGTGAAACTATTTATTTTCTGAAGTATGTTTGGTCATTGACCAAATGACCCTATGGAGCAGCCGCCCTTGCTTCTTTAAACAAAATGAAAAAAACACAATCATTCGTATGTCGCGAACAAAAAAATAATAACAGGGTTGGTTGATACGTCTGATAAAGGTCCAATCTTGAAGCAAACTACCACCGAACGATGTCCGTGAGATGTGATTTCTCGCACAAGCAAAGTGACTTCTCACTTCGCACAATCTGGTGTGTGTTTTATGTCACAAACATCATCTTTCGTTAAGAAAATGTTCAGAACTCATGTTATCTATCTCCAGAAAAAAATCATCCTATCAGTTGTTGTTCAATCGATTTCATTACCGTATCTTAGCTTCACACTGTGTTCAGTTTTCCTCTTAACGTTTTCAGCGTGAAACTCAAGTAAATAAATGGATACACATACTTTAAACATGTGGCAATTTCCAATTTATACCTCAATATCTGATGTCAGTCGATACTTTTTCTATTTTTCAACTCGGGTACACACTTTCGGCGTAATATAAAAATGCTACACCAAGAATGTAAATAAAGTCGAATACTTCGTGAAATGTGTTTGCTGATACATCATACGCTGCTGCTGATATCCACATCACTCCTGCTGAAAATATTTGTTTTCTTTAGGGGGATCAATGTAGAGAAAAAAACTTTGCGTATTAGATGCAGGGGTATGCTTCTTTGTCTGATAGACGATATCGGGGAAAAAGTAAATTGTGTTTTTTATCTTTTGTTTGCATAGGAATTCGGCATTTAATTTCGTGTTGAGTAGAAAGGGGGCTGTTGATGGTTATGATTATTTGCGGAAAATGGAAAATACTTTGCTATATTAAAATTCAATTTTGCGGGACCAAATTGATTTTGTGAGCCATATGGATGAGCAAAATGGGTGACTATCCCTTGCACACAAATCACCATCAAAAGGATCTGAGTTGAAGAGTGTTTGGGTATTTTTCTCAATGATGAAGCTTCAAATTGAGGATAGTAATAGTATATTATTCAACGAGTGGGAAATGGTGACTATTTCTCACGGGGAAGAAGTTTGTTTAATCATCTGAGTGAGTAAAAGCCATTTTCCGCGAGTAGAATACCTCACTTTTTCGATGGTTATTTGATAAATGAAGTGAACTGTGTGATATTAATTATCATTTGTACGGCATTTTCTAGCAACTGTACTGTCCTGTAGGATAAAGTGAGGTTAGCACTTTGCACTATGACTATAAAACAAGTATGGATGGTCCAATGGGCTGTTTGAGCTTTTTATGATCAATATTTTGGATTGTTATTGAACTGATGAATATTGTTCATTAATTGTTTCAAAAGATCCGATAGATACGAAAGCCCCACTTTTAAAACAAATCTGATCTGATTCCGAATCTGTCTTCGTGGCAACAACAATGGCGATATCATTTGATTGACCTGGTTCCGAGCATAAAAACTTATTAACAAAGGATTTTGTTAATTGTATGGAATCGTCGACGGCGCGGCGTAACTATCGTGAAAAAGATTTATTCTGAAGCTTATACTACCACTACCACTACGGCATCTTATTCTGCCAATATTACCAGAATTAAATATTAACCTATATTTTTGTGAAACGTCTGGTGATAGTGGCATAATCACTACACAAACAAACTTCCGAATTAAAAACGTTTGGAAGCTAACGACAATTAGGGGACAAGAAAAGATGATGTATCGAATATACAGGGTGTTTCCTAAAGATTGGTAAAAAATTCGTTGTGTGATTCCTGGGGTATTTTCATGAAAAAAAGTTCCTATAAACATTTGCCGAAAAATGCTTCCTAAGGGAGCTACGCCCCTTTAAATAGGGCACCCCGAAGACGGTTTTTCCTCAATATTTCCGAAACCTTACATACAAAAATCATGAAATTTGGTACATCATACAAACTTTTAATGCTGAATGGGAATTTGAGCTCAGAATTTCAAAATTTTAATCAGGGGCGTACCATACTGGCGTACCATACCATTTAAAAAATTGGATTCTTTTAACCTTTAACCCCGCCAGTATGGTACGCCCCTGATTAAAATTTTGAAATTCTGAGCTCAAATTCTCATTCAGCATTAAAAGTTTGTATGATGTACCAAATTTCATGATTTTTGTATGTAAGGTTTCGGAAATATTGAGGAAAAACCGTCTTCGGGGTGCCCTATTTAAAGGGGCGTAGCTCCCTTAGGAAGCATTTTTCGGCAAATGTTTATAGGAACTTTTTTTCATGAAAATACCCCAGGAATCACACAACGAATTTTTTACCAATCTTTAGGAAACACCCTGTATAAACCACACATGAGCTTAGGCTCAAGTTTTGCTTGCAATAATGGACACAATCTTTTTATGGTATTTGACACCGCCGTATTTTGTTCCTCCCATTACTTGTTGACATGATGATAGTATATGTTTCACTGACTTGTTATCATAATATAACTAGAAGTGTGCCTTTGGTTGTCGTTTTTGTCTATGGACATTTTTCATTCAAATTTGACAAAAAATATTGGAATATATTTGTAAGGTTTTTATAACAGAACACATATATATGTGTTCTGTGGTTTTTATGTAATGTACATGCGTTATGTTTTCTATTGTTTTTAACTTTACCTTTTTGTACTCGCTTTGTCCTTATGATTCATTTTGATTTCTCCATGCCAATAAAGCATATTTGATTTGATTTGACATTGGTGGAGTGGTAATTTCAAATCTTCAAATAAGGAAGATCGACCGCAAAATGTTTGCTCAACTTCATCGAGGGTTTCTTTTACTATTTTACTAGCTTTTCAGGATTTCCTTATGATTGAACGATGCAAATTGGAAATTTACTATCCATTGTTTGATTTAACCTTGGAATATTGAACAACTAGAAGCATAAACAAACAATATTGTGTGAGTCGAACATGTCAATGTAAACATGGGGGGAAAGGGAAAAACAAGCTCCTGGTTTGCCATATTTAGTTCCTTGAAATACCTTTCAACAGATTTTCTGTCATCAATTCAATAATTCACTATCATCAATATTCAAGGAGGGTGTAGCCTTTTTTTCATCGCTGTTACTACTTGTCGTTGAATACTCGCACGATTTTCCTTGATCTTATACACTGAAAATTTGGTAAGAGGAATTTTCATCACAAACGGCATCGTTGGGCATCAATCGAACTATTTGAAATGCGTTGCCATGACGTTAATAGAGTCAAAATGACGATTGTTGTCATTTTCCAGTTGAAAATGATTCATTTGTGCTCGAGAAGAAGACTTGGTGTGGTAATTAGTGCTGTGTTTGTGGAGCTTCTTCATGAACGGTTGGATTGTATAGATCTTATCACAAAAAAGTTAAAAATCATAGCATAACTATAAACAAAAACAAAATGTTATCGACTCAAACAAATCGCGTACGTTCGGGGTGCTATGCTTGTTCTAGTGGTTCAATGTTCGAAAGATTTAACCAAATCCAATCTGGACGCAAACAAAATAGTTGTGAGGATAACCTATGTTTGGGTGAAATCTTAGTTTGTTTGTTATAACATTTTTTGAAAACAGATTTTGTAGTCAACAAATTGGTAATATTGTTACTCAAACAATAATGATCACTATAGTTCAATTGTCTCATAATAATTCTTTGAATGTAATAGTAGGTATTGCATGGATGAAGATTTTTCTATTATGCATCCTCTACGGGAAGCTCTAAGTACTTCTTAATAATTCATTTTAAAAAATTAGCTCCATTTCAGGATCCCAAGGACGATCCAAGTGATATATTTGAACATTTAAAAATCTTTAATTTTTCTAATTCTGATGATAAGTATTATCATCTAATGCATTGTTGTCTTGAGCTAAGACTTTTTGTAGCTAGCATGAACCAATTGGCGTCAGTGTAAACTCAACAGTAATATGAGCCGCGAACCACATATTAGCGAAAAAATCCGTTAAGGTTAATCGTATTTTTTTTCTTCTGTTGTCAATATCATCAAATTAATAAAAGTCACAATAGATGAACTTTGTTGTTGTTTCAATTCTTTATCATGTATTAAAATTTTTGATATTAGAAGGGTACTAATACCTTAAATTTTGCATTCCACTGAACTCACCCTATTTGTTCCAAAATAAATCTACATAGGACTGCATGTTTTATAAATTGAGGTCGAATAATCAGATAACCTCTATCCTGGCCTCATATATTATTCCAAAAATATTGATGACCTTTGCTCTACCTCAAGTCCAGTGGTCTCGCTTTCTCTATACGCCCATAAAAAGTTGACACGCAAATCTTGATAGAGTCCCAGAAATCTTTTCCAACTAAAATTATATTAAAACATTATAATTTTTGAAAATAAAGCAATATTAAACATCATTAAAAATTCAAAATGAAGAAAATTTGTAGAAATGAGGTTGTTGGACTTGGGCAAGGTTTTAGATTCCCCATAATGTCAGTAAGTGTGCTTTGCTATAAGGAACTGTATAAGTTTGTTGCTTTTAAATAAATCAAGAATATACTTGATAACTGTAGTTTGCAATGTCAACGACAGCTGGTTGAAGGGGACCAAATATTATCAAAAGCAATTTGACCCGAAGTCAACCAGCTAAAGCTAAGCATCGCCTTTGATCCACTCCAAGCTTCTTCAAGGTGAAGACCTGGAAACCTGTTCACAAAGCTGAAAATAGGCATCATTCAAGAAAATGTGTAAACATATTATTGTTCAATTATAAATAGCACCAGCAATATGTTATAATGTTTTTGTACACAAAAATATCATAGCTAAAAATAATATCCACTCACTAAATTTGTTATATTGATAGTGGTGAACACAACTTGATAGATAGGATTCCAATCAAATATTTAATTTAGCAGAAGTGTTTATTTTCTTCATTAATCCAAAGAATGATTAATACATTTTCCAAAGTCAAAGGGAAAATCGTATCTTCATAGAAAAAAATAATTTTCATACCTGATGTCTAGTGACTAGAAGACCGCATCCAGCTTTGTGACCTTGCGAGTATCGAATTGCCGAATTTTGACGGATTGCTCTACAAAAGGACAAAAAATATTCACTCCCGCTTCTCGTTTCCGAGATCGGTAACAAGAAACCCGGTATCTGCTGCTATTTTCAGTGTGGCACTGGCTTATCTGGCGAGAACGCGCCTGGATTCCTCTCTCAGGCCTGGATCGCACCGACGACGACGCGCACACCAAGTTTTGATGCGGCTGGCTGTGGAATACTCACTTGTTTGCGGGATGCGTCGAAATTTGAGAGTTTTGAATGTTTGTGCCTGTGGATATGGATGAGATGGAAATGAGGCATTTCGAAGAGTGTTTCATGGAAATGGAATATTTATGACTTGTGAAAACGAAAAAGAGTAATTCTGCTTCGGAAACAAGACTATTTCTATTAGAGCAAAATCATTTTTGAAACTCGGATAGACATCAAAATCAAGAATTTATTTCGTAGCGAAAGAGGGGATGGTCTCAATTTTCGTCAAAAACTTGAAAATTTCCAACCTAATTTCACTATTGTGCTTCCGGCCGGCCGGCGTCACCTATGACGATCGACGCGCGAATGTCGTCACGGATCGGATTTCCCGACGTAGACGATGTCTGGAAGTCCTGGACGCCGACGTTGCGTGGCGTCACGACGCGGTCCAGATCTCGACTGTGGCCGCAGCATCGCGCCGTCCGCTGGGTTCCAAAAAGCGACGAACTGCGTGCGCATCAAGGCACACACCCACCACCGCCACCAAGGGGTGGAAACAGACAAGGGGTTGGGGGGAGTCAGCCACGGGGGGTAGTAGGTAAGTGGGCCCCCCCTGGTCTAGTTTTTGGACCATAAAGGCCTTCAAACCTACTGACATAACCCAAATTCCGATCGGACTGGGATGAAAGATGAAATTGCCTGTTTTTTATGGGGTATTTGAAGGGAGTAGCTTATTTTGCAGGTGATTCTTCAGCTCATTTATTTTTGCTTTTTTGTATTATACGACTCATTCCTCTGCAACTGATAAAGCTGTATCGATTCAAGTGCAATTTATTTATCAATTGATGCACTCTCACTGTGATATGAAAAATGAGATACGACCTTCATTTAATGCGATATAGAATTTGTAAATGTACGTTTTCTCTCTGATATGTACTGTTATGTTGATGCTGGTGCTTCCTGATTTTTTTTCTGTTCTGACATTACTCGTCCACTTATTGTTGACACTGGTGGTTTATAATTCATCGAATATTTCTGATTGGTGGATGAAGAAGTCTGATGAATCAAACATATATTTCCGTTATTTTTCAATAAAGCAGACACATCTTGGTTGAAGTCTTATGTCATTTGAGGCATGTACGATACCATAAAATGAATTTTATGTTCAATCCTACAATATTTGAAATATGCTTTTTCTTTGTTAGCCTTAAAATTCAAATTCAAAGCAACTTGTTCGATTTTGAAAAATGATTTCTTGAGTTCCAATTGATATTTTTCAAACATCTTTTCATTATAGTATTATGGTATAGTAATTTTATTCTTTTTAATTATTAGAATGGAAATAAAATGCACGTTTTATAAAGTAGCTTTTAGATTAAATTAAGATGTCTTTTCCAGGAATCATGTAATGCAATTATTATTCAGTTGCAAATATTTTAAATGGATAGTTTATTCAATAAAAAATTAACATAGAATTATTTATCGTTGGGAAATGTTTAGTCAGTTCATTGTTTCAATTCGGTAACGGTGGAAGTGGGAGTGGTTGATTATAATGAAATTCATTTTCCACAGTTTCGAGATAACTATACTCCGAAGTTTTGGATTGGAGCGAATCTAATTTACATAGCATAAATTGTGAATCAATATGCTGAATACCTTTCAAAATAGATTCGAAACAAAAAACATTTTTCGCAGTCAGCAACCAAAGAGAAATGACGGTCAAATAAAACTATTTTCTAGATGTTGGCCAAACATCCACGATTTAATACATTTGTGCAGCTTTATCCATGGCAGCCAAGATCTAAATAATAATTGTTTAACATATTTGAACTTGAATATTTTCCGAATGGCTCATCAGAAAAGTATCAAACTATACAGGGTGTCCCATAACTTATCTTTTAGAGCATCAGGTGATAATATAAATGAAATTGAGGAGATTTGTCTAATTAATGTGGTGGCAAAGATACCGGGTGTTAAAAGTGGAACTTCTATTGAAATGAATATAAAAATGTTTCTAGGTAGTTTGAATAAATTGAGTTAAATCCGGTTTTATTTTTTTCTGGTATTTTCACTTTCAAAGTCGAATATGTCGCAAACGACTCGAGATATCGATATTTATCAAGAGTACATTTTTTGCGTAGAAAGATTGATCTTTCCAAGTATGAAGCCAAAACAGTCTCACCTTTACAGATGAAAAAATTATAAAAACAATAATTCATCATCGAGTTCGTAGGAAGCGCCTTCTAGGAATTGGGTTCAAACCAATACCGAATTTGGATTTCTCACTTTCGAAAACGCTAGTATAGCAATTCTGATTCTGTTATCTTAATCCTTTCATAAATTATTGGAATTTTCCGAAAATAAAAATTCACTTTCGACATCTTGTTTCTTTTTAACGCATTTGCCACCACATTTATTAGAGAAATCTTTCTATTTTCATTTATATTATCACCTGCTGCTCTATGGCCGATAAGATATAGGACACCCTTTATATTCGTGAAATCAAGAAAATAAGTTTTTTCACAATATATGATAATATAAAAAAAGCAACTTGTGGAAAAATATTGACATCTTGATAGTCTTTTGTTTTCTTTGATAATATTTCTGGAAAGTTCCGATGAAAATCTAAAACTCTCATATCTCCATAGACAACGCCGCTTGCATATGAGTCGAAAACGATATTTTGCCATAGCAAAACAGTTTTTTTTATCAAGACAACATTTCTATAGAAAACCAAACATATACTGAACACATGACTGAGGTTCTAGAAACAAACGTTTTCAATTAATCAAATATGCAGTCCAAATAATATATAATAATAATAATAATAATATAAATTGAAAAAATATTTATTGATCACGATGCCGAACTAAATGTATTCAAATTATTTATCAATAATTATCATGATATGTAGATAGCTACACAGAATTCTCATTTCGTTTTCCACCCGACAAAAATGTCAATCCAGAAAAGTAATGATTCAAATATTGAATGAAGAATGGTTCAATACTACTTATTAGCAATTAAAATTTAGTACTGAGTCCATTCATTTTTTCCAGTGAAACATCGAAACTACAAAATAATTTGTATAGGTTTGCGTCCTTAAGTTAGATCAAACAATACAAAAACGGTTGCGAGGTTGTTCTCAAATATAAAGGACAGAGTAGGGGTTGAGATCAGAAGTAATTTGGTATATCAAGTACCGTGCAGGGATTGTGATAAAACATATATAGGTCAAACCAAACAACACTTGAAAGTGAGATTACAACAACACAAAAACAGCTGCCTTGGAAAAAATGTTGTAAAAAAAGAAAAAAACCGCTTTGGCAAGTCACCATTTTGATCAGGATCACTCGTTCGATTTCCATGGTGTAAAGGTTCTTGATATGGAGACAAATTACCAAAAGAGGGCAATTAGTGAAATGATCTGGATAGAGTTGACTGATCACACGATTAATCTCAGAACCGACACAGCGGGACTCAGCAACATATACAGGGTCCTTCATTAGTGCGTCGGGCAATCCTAACGTGGTTATTTACAAAAGTAGAAAAAAAGTTTTATACAAAAGTTGTAGAATGTGACTTTATGCATATTTTAAAAATATTTTCAAACATACAGGGTGCGTCACAAAAGTATGGCACGAAAAAGTATGATTTTTTTAAATGGAACCCCCTGTATATTGATTGATATTTCAATTCTTTCTTCAATTTGGAACAAAAATTGTCATACAACTAATGTTCCTAAATTCAACCGTTATCGAGATATCGCGTTTTAAAAATGGCATTTTTGCAACTTTGGCATGCTATGAAACTCAAACTATTCAAGTTAGAGGAAAATGGTTTGCACTTTCCTATCTTAACTTTTCAAGAGCTCTCCTGTCATTTGGATAGAAGGTAACGTCAACTGTCAACTTTTTTCGGCACATTTTGACATTTTTTCACAATAATGGATTTAATCTCCTTGAAATGCTCTTGAAAAGTTAAGAGAGGAATGTGCAATCCATTTCTCCAACTTGAATAGTTTGAGTTTTATAGCATGTCAAAGTTGCAAAAATGCCATTTTTAAAACGCGATATCTCGATAACGGTTGAATTTAGGAACATTAGTTGTATCACAATTTTTGTTCCAAATTGAAGAAAGAATTGAAATATCAATCAATATACAGGGGGTTCCATTTGAAAAAATCATACTTTTTCGTGCCATACTTTTGTGACGCACCCTGTATGTTTGAAAATATTTTTAAAATATGCATAAAGTCACATTCTACAACTTTTGTAAAAAACTTTTTTTTCTACTTTTGTAAATAACCACGCTAGGATTGCCCGACGCACTAATGAAGGACCCTGTATAAGGGGATTCTCACTAAATATAAGAATAATTTTACACTTTGACCACATGACTTCGCCTTCTTTTTCTTTTTTGTTTTGCTTTATGTGTGTCCCTTTCTGTGTTTTTTACTTATTTGGGTATGTGTATCTTGAGTGTTTTGATCCACTGTGTAGTATACTCTTTTCTGTCGTTCCATCAACATAGGCAACCTACGAGTCTTTGTGTCTAATAATTACAATGTTGTCACGTTGACGCCCAAGTATTAGCACTAATGTATGGCAGTGGAACATTTATTTGGTTCCTTCTTGTGAAATCTAGGATTAAGTTTGGCATCCATGCTTTGCGGTTTATTGTTGATAAAAAAAACCTATTGTTCCTCAACATTTTTAATCTGTTTGTGCAAGTCACACTAATGTGTTGTTGGTATTGATGTTCTTTCATATTTATAAGATGTATTCTTAGTTTTCGTTCTCTGTATTTTAACATCATGTACATGTGTTTTTTTTTTTTTGTTATCCAACACACTCAATCTGATTAAGTAAGTACCAATCGTTTGTTTATTAGATTAGGAATAAGTGTGATATTGTGGTTCTATTTTGTTTTTTCTCTCTATTAACTTTTGACTTTTGTTTTCAACTTTTTAACTAGAGCACTGTCTGTATTGTCCTTTCTTCTCTTTTTTTCTAGCCCTTGAGAAAGGTCACAATAAATGACCGAAACGTCGGGGAATCAATAACTGAGTGTTTTGTTTTACACCGTCCTTCTCCCCACTAACCCGCATCTGTTTGATCTACAAAATAATGTTCTCAATTAGTTTCTTCACATTGCTGTATTTTGGTATCATCAGCTGTGTTTGCGGGTCGGCTATGAACCAGTTCAGAACTAATTTGTATGCGCAGTAGATCAAATATCGTGACATTTTACCATTTGCGCATAGATACTGCCGGTTATCTCAGCTATTAATAAAGTTCTAGCATTGCGGTTTTCGTGAACCCGTACCACTTTTCCGTGAAACTTACAATGCCGCAAACAGAAATAACTAGATACAGAGTGAAATCAAAATTTTGCACTTTCTGGGGTGCTATCATATCTCGCACACTATTTGACATAGAAAAAAATCAAAAACCGATCCTGATAGATATTTTTGCGTAGAATGCAGTGGCGTACTGAAAAAAATAGGTGACTGTTGATGAGTAACGACACAAAGTTAGATTTTTCAAATGGGACACCCTGTATTTTTTAACAAACTCTTTAATTTATCTCTCTCCTACTGATGTGTCACGCTTAACATTTTTTCTAGGTTCTAGATATCAAAATTAGACAATATAGTTTTCATAGATCTTCAATCTGTTATATGAGTCTATAGAACATGCCTTATTTTTTAATCAAACTAATTTTTAACTCCTAGCGCAACCAAGGCAGCGTTCGGACATTGAAATAGACAAAACCTTTATGATTCAAATTTGTACCTTGAGTTGAAAAAAGTTGTAACGTTTTGTTACTTGTGGATTCCAGTTTAAACAATTGACATAAACCTCATCGATGATGAATTGAATCCTATGAAAAAAGCTATTTTCCAATTTTGACATCTATGACCTCAAAAAATATCAAAACACATCAGTATAATCATGAACGGTTACCCAAACTTTTTTTAGTACGCCACTGAATTCCACGCAAAAATATCTATCAGAACCAATTTTTACTTTTTCTGTATGTCAAGTGGTGTGCGAGATATGACAGCGTATCTTCGAGAATAAATGAGAATTCATGCCAAAGCATGGAAATTTATTGAAAAATGCAAGGAAAAAAAAGTAGGTACATTGGCCAAAAATAACCTGATATAGTGAACTCGGCTTTTACTTAGGTATTCGTATTAATTAGTGTCAACATCACATAACCATGCTGTGCAGAAATTCTCTTTTGAGCAAATAATGACTTTGAGCATGATGCATAATGTATTAAATAATCGATTATGAGAAGTGACGAGTACAGTTTTTTGTTTAAATCAGGAGATTTTGTATTGCTTTGATGAACATTTGGTTTGTCAAATCTTGTGTTGAAGGAGACCAACCCAGAATACTTAACTTCTTTCACAACTTTTGTGTGAATGATCCGCCTTTGATAATTTTTGGGTCATAGATATTAGTTATTTATGGTACTAGTGCATTATGTTGAGAATAAGTCACGCGAGAAAGATTTATAACACGTGGCTGTGAGGCCGAGTGGTATAAATTCTCAAGAGACTTGGGAAACACAATACACGAGTGGCATACAATGTTTTATCCAACAAATGGAAAAAATCGTTTTTTTATGAGATAATAATGATTATTAAATATAAATGGCAGTGTCAGAATGACTAGACAGTGACAATCTTACATTTTGGTCAAAGCACGTTGTTGGTTCCGTTGCAAGGGGAACGTGAGTTATAATCCATAACTCAATAGTGACTGGTAGTTATTAGTCAAACTTAGATACTGAGTGGTGTGAGGTCAAAGAATATGGTGTGACTGATGGATATCCGTCTCGACCAACATGAAAAATAAAAAATAAGTTTCTCCCTATTTTTCATGGTTTTTCGAAACCAGCAATAAAAGAAAATTATGCAAGTTCCCCATCATAAATATGTTGTAGCTATACAGGGTGTCTCATAACTTATCCGTCATAGAGCAGCAGGTGATAATATAAATGATAAGAAGATTTGTCTAATAAAATAATGTGGTGGCAAATGCTGGTCGTTCAAAAGATACAGGGTGTTGAAAGTGAAACTTTATTACCAAAAAATCTCAATAATTTTCAAACGGTTAAAGATAAGAGATTCAAAATTGGTAAACTAGCCTTTTTGGAGGTGAAAAATCCGGATTCGGTGTTGGTTTGAACCTAATTTCTAGAGGGTGCTTTCTACGTACTTAATGATGTGAATGTACTCTTGATAAATATCGATATATCAAGTCGTTTTCGAGATATTCGACTTTGAAAGTAAAAATACCAAAAAAAATATAGATGCGGTTATCGAAACAAGATCCCAATTTATTCAAACTATCTAAAAACATTTTCATATTCACTTTTATAGATGTTGAAAGTGTCCACCATTTATCTCAATACATTCTATATATTTCTAGAGGGCTCTTTCTACGTCGTTTTTTTAACAGCCTGTATCTTTTTAACGACTAGCATTTTCCATTACATTCATTTCAAAGATCTTATTATTTTCATTTATTTTATCACCTGCTGCTCTATGGTGGATATGTTATGGGTGTAATGAGAAATGAATCATCTGTGGAGGTGACAATACCTTAGGGTTTTTTCTCTTTAAAGTTAATCCGTCCATATAACCTATGTTTAACCCAAAGGACAGTCTCCAAAATATTACCTGGAAAACATTTTTTCAAAGCGAATTTCATCTAGAGTGATTAATCGGCGCCAAAAGTCTGATTCACTGCGTCTCAACTGTGTCCACTGGACGTTGGAAATGTTCGTTCGAACTCGTTGATCTAATACGGGCAAACGCAGCACCCAATGCACCAAGCTATACGACAAGTACACAGATAATAATAAAGATATATTTTTTTGAAATCTCTATAATGACCTACGTGGGCCCTTCAAACTTCGTTGGTGCTTCATGGCATTCTGATGATTGAAATGTCCAGATGATTTTGATGCAGATTCTCCCATATTTGGAGTAGTATGTCTGGTGTTGAGAAGTGGTTGGTGTTTATCATGAACCTTTTGGAGCTGGCTGGCTACTATTATCCTGAACTTGATTATTTTTTTCAAAATTGTAGATTTACACCTTACTATTGGAATTATATTTTTGGAAAGCTCAGTTCGAGCCTATTCATGATAACCCCCATCCAAATAAGAATATGTTTGCGTTATATCTCCGAATCGGTTACTCTCAGAAAAAAATTCATCACACCACTGGATTCTACGCAAAAAATCTATTAAAAAACATTTTCACTTTTCTGTTTGTGGTTTCTCGAAAAAGTAGACTAGCGTCGCAAAAACCGCATCACTCTATCTTCACTTGTAAGCGAAGATAGCAAAAATGGGTCTCCCGGTACATTCGATCACTCATGTAGATACCTACCTATAATTTTCCCAAAACTTTTTTTTGTGTTAAAAAATATGCGAAGCTAAATTAGTTGTGTAATTTCATCGTCATTGCTAGATTCTTTAAACTAAGTATGATCACTATGTTCACTAATACTGTTTATTTTTTTCAGGTTAGTGAGAACTAGAAAGTACACTGCCACTGGTAATGTATCATCAAACAAATCCATAAAATAAAAGTTCGTTGACTGATTGGCAACTCACCAAATTACATCAATAAAACCGAATCAGTCAGTTTCAAGTTTGCAAATGTATCCCGAACTCAGTTTAACTTTTTAGAAGATAACACTCAAAATGGATCGATGACTTCAAGGATAGCCATAAAAATATCTCAAATATCGTCTCGTTTCTCAAACTTATAAGTCGGTCATAGAACGCTCAAGTTATGATCACTTTCATATATTACACACTGCATTGAATCGCTTCCGAGTTTTGAGGGTAGGAAGTTTACCAGTGTTGTCAAATAGTTCAATGTGTTTTTAACGAGTTCTCTGATTTTTTTTTCTATGGAGAAGTATCTTCTATTTTTTTTACCACCGATTCTGGGACTTTGAACTGATACGGAATACTTATCGGTTCACTAGCATGCCTGGTTGGTATCGAATTCTTTGAAATTGAGTCAGAGCTTCATGGAATAAGAGCAAAGGAATTGACTGTTGAATTTTAATCAGGCCTTGTGAAGAAAGATTACCTCATTATCTTACCGAAAAAAAACTACATACACCCAAGACAACCCAAGTTAATCCAAAAATATGCTTAAAATAGTTGCTCTTGGTGGCTCCTCATTTTCAAGATCTATGATAGAATGAAAATTCTAAACCAAACTCTTGGTTTTTAATAACATTCAATATACCTCACTTTAAAAAATAAAAATAAAGTGAAAATCAATCAGTAAACAAGATTTATGTTTGTTACATTCAATAATGCCATGTTGATGTAACATATCACTTTCAGTGAATCTCCTTTAAAATTTGTCAACGTCACAACCCTGAACTAACTCAAATTTTCCTGAAGCTAACGTCGCCGAAGAAGAGCCTTATGTCAGCGGAAATCGTTCGGGTTGCAAGTTTTGGCGAAATCCTCGAATTTAAATCAATCACTCGGACTACGAGGCTCCGGTAAGCCCCCAATTTGGCACGGGGCTTAAAAGTTTTTCCAAGAAGTTTGTCCAAGCGCTGCCAATGTTAGTTTATCTTCGCTTTTATTTGCTCGCGTTGTCGAGGACCACTTTGTATTCGACGGTTTATTTGAGTCGTTTGGACTGTCATATTCTTACAGCGTGATGAAGAGGGACCTTTTGTTTTTCGGGTTTCATCTGGCTCCGACAGTGATGAGCCTTTCTATCAGTTTAGATCTAAACATGTTGTTTTATTCTTCCCCCTTTCTATATTTTCTCCAGATCTTTTGATGTTTTATCATATAAATAGCAGCTCATTTTGTGGTAACAATTTGATTAAAGATAAATGCTGTGAGTAAGATCAACAAAGCTCCAATTATTTTAAAAGGTCTTCAATTATTATTGCTTTTGGAAAAGATTAAAGCAATATTTCCATATCCGCTTTTTCACTACACAAATAATGTTATTTTTGTGAAATAGCTATTATTTTTTATTTTGAAATAATGGAATCACCTAGAAAATCTGTTTTTTGATTATTTTGTTTCCATTGCATTAAAATGTGGGGTCAGATTTTGTTAAAAGAGGTTTATGATGATGAAAAAGGTAAATCTGAACCCGTCATTCTTCAATAATAATATGATGTATTTTATGAAGTTTTGTGATATTTTAATGTTGCACTTTTTGTAATCAAATGACAAACATGACTACAGCAATAAAATGATATGTATTTTTCAAAAAATATCAATATTTTAGAACAGACTTGCGAAAACTAATCAGTTTCCGTTAATCGAAGGACCAAGATTTCTCGATTCAACGGAACCTTATTGTTCTCATGACAGTGTTAAAAGTGTCTTTTAAACAAAATTTATAGTTCTAGTGAGGTTGGAAGTTGAAAATGGAAAGGGGAAATTAGGTTATCACTTCACATCAAATAGAAGGGAAATAATTTGTCAATTATCATGATTCATCATATTGAAGTAGAATTATACAGGATGTTCAACAACGTCAGGAAACTAAGGAAGGTGATTGTATGTGAAAAAGTAATGGTGTCTAGTCATATAACAAATATTCGAAATCTCAATATTTTTCAAGTTACAGGCAGTCAAAGATAATTTTTTTTCCATGTCATATATTCCGATTATTTGTTATCGAAACAAAATTGAATTTGGCACAAAGTTTTAGCTTTTTCATCTGTAACATTTTGTGGTAAAAAAAAAATCTCCACTCTTTCCCTAGAGAGCGCTTCACCTGAAATCCAAATTTGATATTTCTCATATCTTTTTTGCTTCGATAGATTCCTCAAAAACAAATATGCCGTTTCAACGATAAGAAAGCACTAAACAAAAAATGTACTCTTTATACGGGTCGATAAATCTCACCGTTTGGATAACAATAAAAATACAACACAAAAACAACATAAAACAACAAAAAAGCAACATATTTATTCTCGATTATTCTCCAAACACAGATTACACCTTCTAGCTCATGAATTTAAAACACTTCTCAACTTATCAGGAGTATAGTGCTCTCGAACGCCTCAAGAACGATTCTCTGAGGATGATCCTCATTTGTTTCAACATTCTCTATTAGTTTCTTGGGTTTCTAGTAAGTAGTTCTAAATAATGTTTTCAATTAATTTACATCTCACGTGACCTACCAAGTATGTATATGGATGAAGTTTCGAAATCGTCAATATCGTAATTTAAATTTAATGTTTCGAAACATGAGTAATAATAGCCTTCCAAAACATTCGGAATTAAATAAAAACCCATTTTTCCCAATTTAAATATTGCAGAATCATATTGTGTCATACATCGTTGTACTCGGAATCAAATATGCTATTTGTTAAAGGGTATAATTTTTACGCGCCGTATAGTAACCCAAAAAGAAGAACTTTGTTTTCGAAAATAATCTTTATTACCAAAAGGAGGGCTTAGCTATGAGTTCTTCATTGTCTCCTATCTTGGTAGACCTTCTCATGTTTAATTTTGAATCCTCTGAATTGTTTAATAATATCTTTTCCAACTTTATCAAATTTTATGCTAGATATGTGGACGATTCACTTATTGTTTGGAATAACAAGGGCAACAATTCAAACCAATTTCTTACTTTTATCAATGGATTACACCCTTCAATTAATTTCACTTTGGAAATACAGAATGAAAATAAACAACTTAATTTTTTTTTATTTTACTTCATCTATTGTCAACAATAAGTTTGAGTTCGGTATTTTTGGAAAACCAACACACACTGGTATAGTTCTCAATAATGACTCAGAATTCCCCATTCAAAATAAATTAGCTGCGTTTCAAAGTTATATAGACAATCTTTTTAAAGTATCCTTGAACGACATTGAATTTCACAAGGAGCTTGACGTAATCTATCAGATTGCAGAACTTAATGGATACCCTCACAGTCTTATTTTGGAACTAATGTACAAAAAACAGAATCATATTTTTCAGAGTCAAACTTACACACATAATTTGGTAGTTGATAATTCTGAGAAACCTTATAGATCATTAACTTGCATTAATGATTTAAAAAATAAAATTTCAAATATCTTTAAACTTGTTAAAAATATCTCTTGCAAAGCCTCTGATTCTCCTGGTAATTTTCTCTTTAATAATAAAGACAAAGTAAATCCTATGGATATCAGTGGTGTTTTTCAACTCAAATGTAAGGACTGTTAAGCAGAGTACATTGGTAGAACGAGAAGTTTTGGCGTACGATTGAAAGAACATTTGAAATGCTTAAATGCTGATTCTACAGGTCTTTCACATTCCGCGTCCCACTAATTGGAGAATAACCATAACTTTGACTTTGATGATTTCCGGATTTCACAGCGTGCCAATAAAAGTCTGAATCTTAACAATTTGGGATCATTAAAAATACATAGATCTTTTAAAAATACAACAACACTGACTCTTAACCACCAACTAAACATTGATTATTCACCAATTTTCACTTCCATCATTTAAATTTATTTTGTTTCCCAATCACATCATAGCTCTTTTTAGAGGTTGTTTTGGTAGTATCATAAAAGAACATGACCGGTTTAATTGGTGAGCTGTATTAGTATTAATTTAGGTTAGGTTACTAGGCCCAAAAACTATGATTATGTCGGTTGTCTATGTCATTTGTCATTTATATTTTTCACCAACTCATGCTCCTACTTGGAGTTTGTGATTTTGAGGGGACACCTCACACATGGAGGTGATTCTTGTCTTCGTCCCTTTTACACATATTTGACCAAAATTAATGTATTAATGTCTTTTTTGTTAAAACTTGATCGATCAACTTATGTCAATGCCTTGTGATAGGCCATTCTAGAACATAACCTCAAAGTCTGCTGATTGTACCGTAGGCAAACATTAACCTCTAATTGTCATTTTTTTTCTTCACTTTCTGAGACATTTGGTTTTGTTGAGAATCTGATCCTGAAAAGCTGTGAAATGATCGATTATCTCGCGAAGTTAGAAGCAGGAAGCCCAGAAATTTTGATTTAATACAAGCAAAAAATTTCAATTGTAAACAACATAGACCCTTTTAGTTATAGTGATTCAGACTTTGATGCAAGCCCTCAGGGCTTTGCAAAAATAAGTAACTAGACATTATTAGTTATTTGGTGTCTACCACAAGTTATTTCACTATGCATAGGCAGTTAAAATCTTATTAAAGTCTGAATGATGCTTTCAAAAATGTGAAGACCGGGTTTTGTACTCCTGTGTTGCAATGCAAACCATATCATTATCAGAGCTAAAGGAAGTTATATTTACATTATTAGCCCTTTTTTCTTGATGTCTCAATAACAATTATATTGATTTTTTTGTAATATATGTATTATTTCTGGTACAAGCTGTCAATTTTGACGTTATGTTGACAAGTTTCTGAAATGGCCTATTGTATTGTGAGTATTTTTTTATATATGTGAGGTTAGGTTTTTAACACGTTGTTTGTTAATTTAGCCTTTTTAACCGGACCTGAAGATGGGGTGTAAAGCTTAGACCCCGAAACTTGTAGTCCTTCATTAAACCATTTTTTGGAATTGTGAGATTTGACTTGTTTTATTCATCATTGTTACAATGACCTCACATAGGTCATCACTTTGCTTGTTAAAACTAATATTGCCAATATTTTACATCCACGCAAAAATTAGCTTGAAATGAAATCATCAAAACAATAGTTGCAACCTAGACAGCATTGTTTTGCCTCGCGGGTGCGCCAAATTACAAAATTAAAAGATTTACTCTGCACCAGGGATACTTTCAGTGCTAAGATAAATCATTATAATTAGCACAATGAAAGTTGCTTTTGCCAAAAATTGTTGGAATTTCTAACAACTAGACTCAGCTGGTTTTCTTTGTTCCAAGATTTGAGGGACAATGCAAATCGGTACGATAAGTTATTCTTCACAACTTATGAGAATATGATTGTGATTTATCTTCAATACGATTTTGAAAGCGGTTTATGTTTGAGATTTGCTTCTAGCAGGCACTTAATTGTTGTCTTTTTGGCACTGTGTTGTGTGATGAGTATTCTTCTGAATTATTCAGAATCTTAGAACATTGAACCACTAGAACAAGCATAGCACCCCAAACGTACGCGATTTGTTTGAGTCGATAACATTTTGTTTTCGTTTATATTCATGTATTGTTATTTTGACTTATTTGTGATAAGTTCTGTACATCCAACCGTCCATGAAGAAGCTCCACAAACACAGCTCTTTTTTGGCATAATCGCCACACTAAATCTTCTTCTCGAGCACAAATAAACTATTTTCAACTGGAAAATGACAACAATCGTCACTTTGAAGCATCTTTTAACGTCATGGCAAAGCATTTCAAATAGCTCGATTGATGCCCAACGATGCCGTTTGTGAGAAAAATTGCTCTTATCAACTTTTAAGTGTAAAAGATCAAGAAAAATCGTTCGAGTATTGAACGACAAGTAGTAATAGCGATGAAAAAAAGGCTACACTCTCCTTGAATATTGAAGAGAAATACATTTATTTGATGATAGTGAACTTCAAGTCAATGTTATTGAATTGGTGACATAAAATTGCCATACATACATACAATGGAGCTTGCTTTTTCCCTTTCTCCTCATGTTTACATTGACATGTTCGACTCACACAATATTGTTTGTTTATGCTACTAGTGGTTCAATATTCGAAGTTCAGAATAGTTCATTCTAGCTTATAGGATAGTTCATAGTGACTTCTGGCTGTTTATCAAATAATTTTTTTTTATATTCCTGTTTTCAAGATCAAATGTCTTCAGAGAAATAGTATCGAAACGGCGTGTGAAAATCATTATCTCTCAATTTATTTTTGTAAATTTGAAGTACTTGAGCAATTGTCTTGTTATAAAAGAGTGTTTAAATCCTGCATTGTCGCAAAACCTTTCATCTTTTAAAAGTGTGCTTTTGCAGCATTGTCAAAAGTGAACTCCTCAATCATCTTGGCCATTCCAAACTTGACGTTACACTCATAATATTTCGCTAACACAATCTGTAAATGCAAATACACATATTCAAGCTCATCCTGGACGAGGCAATATCCATGAAACGACCGAGCGGCCATAGTTGCCGCAGCAACCCGGGCCAACTAATGATACATTTTTCCATTTACACAGAAATAATAAATTATCCTAATGCCTTGGTAACGGCTGCGAGGATAATTTTATTCATTTTCGAGTCCGATGAAGAGCTCTCGTTATGCCCGGAACAAACAAATTGAAATGAAAATAATGAGCAGAAACTGGGACTGCGGCATTCTTTAACTTGTTTTTTTTTCCAAATTGGTTGATTTTAGAATTCAGGTGTGAGACAAACTCGTATAATAGAGAGAATACAAAATTGCAGTTGTAAACAATTCACGGTGATTGGACACAGCAGTGACATAATAGTGGATTTCGTGCTCATTTGTTTTCCGTTATTTATTCAACTTAGTCTCGACTGGATCAATATCTACTCAGGCTTAATAGTTGAAATCACGATGTTTTTTGCTCGAAAAGTAAATTAGCTGGCTGCTGTAGCAACAGCTGAAAGGGTAGTCTTAATTAAGTTGAAATCAATGACGGATTTTTACCGCCACCCGGCATAGTCGAAAGGAGCGTAAAAAATAAAATAGGAATTTACTGGGTTTGTGGATATAATCTACTTTCTTCTCAAAAACGGCTCCCAATTAGGTCTCATTATGTTTTTTTTATTCTTTCTGCAAGAGAAAGTATTTGGTTGCTCGTGTTTGGAGTTGAGGTTTTGTTTGGTTTGCGGTGTAAACAATGAACGTTGTGCTGGCGTTAGTCCAATTGAATATCCTTAATTATAAGAACATATAAGCTAAGTGTAATTGAATGTTATCTCTGACCACATGAACTAATATATCACTTTCCAACATAAAGGATATGAATGACGACACATTAGGACGCATCGACATGCTTTTTAGCTGCCAGTTACATCCAAGCTGGTTCTTGTCATGTTTATGTTTGACAGAATGATAATCGCTGAATGTTCATTGAATTATTTGAATTAAAATTGATGCGCTATGATGTCGCAAAATGAAATCCGTTTCATCTCTTGAAGTGCTGTGGTTGCTGATCATAATGCTACTTGGAAAATGGTATGGATATTTTGATATTGTATTAATTTTACTTATTCTTATAGGAACTGTTTCCTCCAGAACTTTGAAAAAGTGTGTTTATGAAGTACCAACTTGCAACACAACTCCTCTCAGCTTATTTTTCTGTTGTGGCTACCTTGATTTATATCCTGCGATTATAACAATCACCTGTTTGAATAAGAACGAATATGAATCTGAACCTACCTTGAATATTGTTTTTAGTTTTTAAAAACTTCACATTTGTCTTTTCCAAGTTTTGTTATTGACCCAAATTTTTGATGAATTGCAGTTTCAGTTTTTAGTTGGGTATTGGAAATAGGATAAAACCCTTATTTTTGTTGTCGATTTTTTGGCATATTTTGAGCCATCATCAGGACTCTACGACTTGTCCACTTCCTGAATGTAAAATAAACGTTGTTCTTCCAAATTTTGGTGTACCAGACACAATAGTTTGCGTGATTGAATGCCCTGTATTTCAAGATGAGATTTTTGTTGATCCATATATTATTATAAAAATGTTTTGTTGGTTTGTGTATGCTTCACAAACTCTGGACCCATTGAGGGCAAATTTTGATATGATATACAATCCCCTTCGAGGATGAATGTTGTCTATTGCGTTATTTCATAATTTTGTTACTTTTCTACGTACCTCCTTCGAATGTGCAATATACGTTCTATTTTGGACATAGTTGAGACATTTCTAAAAAGTTATCAAGTGAGGTTTTTTGCATAGTTCCGAGATTTTTTATGGATGTTGATAAAATTTGGTATGTATAGGTTTGCAAAATGTCATTATTTTGTTCAAATCAGGTATATAACGTTCTATTTTGGTTCAGTTTGGTTAAGTGTTCGCTTGTGGTCATCTTTTAGCAGAATTGGTACAAAAGAGATGAAGGTTTTGTTGGAGATCTGATCAAAAAATAAAATAAAAAAATAAGTGAGGTTTGCATGATTTTGGTATTTTTTAAAGGATTTTGTTGAAATTTAATATGTAGGTTCTATTTTGGATTAAGTCAAGAAATTCAAAAAAATAAATAAAATAGTCATGTTGGTATATTTTTGTATTTTCCCAAGGATTTTGTTCTTATAAGTTGGGTAGTAGAGATGTCGATCTCGAAAGGTTTACTCAAGCCCGGGATTTTCGATATTTAAACAACCAATATCGGGGTACATGGGATTCAATCCCGAAATTAAATGTATCGAAAAAGAATCAGATTCAAATAATTTTAATTTGATTTTATGACAACTTGAAACATACAAATGAACTACAAAAGTAGTCCCAAATGAACCTGAAAATGTGTTGTAAGAGAAGATAAAGTTCAGGTTTTATATTTCAAGAAAAAAAAAACGCAAAAATAATGTCGGATGATTATTCAACATACATACCTATTTATATAAATCAACGTCGGGTCAATTACACACCATTAACTGGAGAACCGCTGGAACGATTATTACCTATGATTTCGTTGTTGGATTTGTCGCCGCCCCGAATAGCAGAATAATCAAAGAAGCAACGCAAAAATTCAAGAAAAAAAATCAAGTGAATACATTATTTAGTAACCCAACATTTATTATGAGTCGGTATGAAATTCGCCGTGTCAGCTGGTATACAGGGTTCGCCTAAGTAAGTGGCATATTAGAATATCTCGGAAAATTAAGCGACTGGCATTCTGAAAATTTTTAGGAAGAGATTTTTGAAGACGCTCTTTTCAAATGAAATGATGGTGAAGTTGTGCGACTTCCGGTTATACCGCTTGTTTAAATGGAACACCCTATATATTATTACATTTTTGAATTCTACGTAAAATTCTGGGCAGATCTTATGTATAATGTCCTATACCCAAGTCCTATACCGTTTTTGAAACATATGAGTTTTTATGTATTGTCAACAATGACGTTTGTAGGTTCCTATTTAAATGGAAATTTTTCGTATAAGGAAGGCTTCATTGTTTGATTTGTATTGGATTTCTTGTTGAAATGAACATACTTCAAAAGATTTTTCTAATTACAGGGTTGCAAAAAAATAAGATCAAAAATAAAATTAAGAAAAGTGCCAAACCTCATTTTTTTCAAATGGAGACCCCAATTTTATTTTATTGAGCATTGAAAATGAAGGTATAATATGTCCATTTCAAAAATTCAAAAAAAAATAAAATAAACAAAATTAGAATAAGAATTTTTGGAACGGACATTTTTTTACAAACTATCCTTTATTTTCAATGCTCAATAAAATAAAATTATAAACACTGTGGGTTTCCATTTGAAAAAATTGCTTTTTGGCACTTTTCTTGATTTTATTCTTGTTCATATTTTTGGCCACCCTGTTTTCAAAATATTGTGAAAAATCCAATACAAATTAAACAATGAAGTCTTCTTTATTCGAAAAATCTACATTTAAATAGGAAGGGAATGGGAAAGTCTTGGAGTTTCTGAGTTGCGAAGTTGTCATCAAGTCACCTTTTCTCCAGGTTAGTAAGAATGACCGATCATTCTTACTAACCTGGAGAATCCGTTGAATATATTTCTGATTGATGGGTACATGCGAGAAATAGTATCTGTGATGAAGAAATTCGTTTCACCCCCTATCTACAGCGGTTTTTTCAATTTATTTATTGTGAGATTTGTGAGGAAACTTGCAAGAATATGCATGAAAAAAAATTATCTCTGACTATTTTATGAATCTTTCCAGTCCAAATATTCTGTGGCCATGGAATACCAAGACTTCATGAGGTTTAGGAGATGAAAGTGAAGCAATAGAGGATTCAGAAAAAAGGGTCTCTATGTGATTTGAATTCCTTAAATATGTTTGTCCCCAGCAGAAGCAGTATATTGTACAATACAAACCAAATTAATAAGTAAAAAACTGGCGTTTATTCAGATAATTAATCCACATAGATCTTTTGAAAAGTTATAGTCCAATAGAACTTTTTATCTATTGGATAAAAGTCCATAAAAATATAGCTTGCTGGAGTTGGGTTTTTATAGCCAATCAAAAATTAAACAGATACTAAATATGCTAGGGCGGTAGATATCCATATAAACTTTCTGATCGAATTTTTGTTTTATAAGAGCACATATGCCAGACTCCACCTGTTAATTATTTCGACGCCCTGTTCGACCCACATAAGTCACTATTCATCAGCACCCTTCAATACCAAATTAATCGACCCAATCTTTATTG
Source organism: Orchestes rusci (assembly GCA_958502075.1). NCBI lineage: Eukaryota > Metazoa > Arthropoda > Insecta > Coleoptera > Curculionidae > Orchestes > Orchestes rusci. Next base: position 17,927,961 of record OY293310.1, on the reverse strand, counting down.
CTTGTTAGGGCCCGCTTTCTCAACACCCAGTCGGTCACGTGAGTCGCATTACCGGAGCGCCCCGCCATTTAATCATGTAGCATGTTGCCTTTATGTCCTTGCTTCTTTCGACCAACTTTTTGGGAAATTCTATTATAAATTTTGCCACCTGTCAAAAAATGTCTCATAATTCACAACCCAATTGATACGTTTTATATCCTGTAAAGAGATAATAATTCATTTTGCTGGCGCACCTGCGAAAGGGTGTTTATTTATATAAACCTTTAATCCCATCAGTTATAATGACTACAATTTGTATTGAAAGATTAGGGCGTATTCCGATCACGCCTAGTCGAGATGGGTATCAAATAATAAATACCCCAATTACCGTTTTTCACTGGCGTTAAATAAAATATGCATCCCTGAGACATTAAATTCTAATCTTTTGAAAATGTCGGGGAGTGGCCGCAATCGGAGGAATCCTCTTAGCTGTGCAATCTTTTGTCTACATTTAATTTACTGAATAAAATGATTCTCAAATGTTTTGTTCATTCGATTCGTTTTTCATCATTTCAGCTTGTCTGTGAGATCCTATTCCAACGATGTTCTGATTTTTATCAGAATCATATTCAACGCAGCAAACATGAAAAGTCAAATTTATTGCTTCTCGACCTATAAATAGGTCCAGAGACAATGATGTCCAAATATGAATAGGGCAAAATTACCGACATTTGTCTACATATTTCCCTATGCGGGAAAAGAAACTAAAGTAATTTGAAAGAATTGAATATGTCGATAGGGAAATGTGGGAAAACTGACCGTATATTGGTCCATTGTAACCTATTTCTCACCTGTTGGTAAAAAAACATTGACAGAAAAAGTATATCTGCATATTAGTGTGAGATTGACATGGATAAGGAATCATGGCACAGTCGGCGCGTGCACGTTTAAATAACGAATACATGTCCATTTCGATAAATTATTGCCAGAGTTTGCAAATTTTTGAAAACATAACCTTGAATCCCAAATGATTATAATAGCCTAGGAGAGTTCTAAACAAACTTGCCAGTGGTTGTAATCATCATCTGTTCATGTGAATATACCTGAAAGTTGTCAGTAATCCGGTAAAATGCGGACATAATGCATTGTTTTTTTAGATGGTGAATTAAAATATGGCCGCCTTCATGTATTGTTAATTTTTGCATTTATATTTTACCTAAATGATATTAATGTTCACATTAGGTAAAGATTGACTAAATGTTGACTTCGTAATAATCTAATAGACAAGTTGTGTTAAAGGCAGAATATTGGTCATAATTTAGGAATATTCAACCTAAATTCAGAACAAATGAAGATTTATTTTTGAAGGTAACTTTTTGGTCATTTTTAAGCAAATCTAGAATTCTTCTTATACCTTATATATGTCATCGATGTATATGACACAATGCATGTTTATTTTTAGTTACCTGTGACTATATTCAATAACCTACAGAAGAATTATTTTATGGGACTTTATTTAAATAGGTTATAGTTTTCTTGATTATAATAACTAATCGCTGTTTATGACAATTAAGTCAAATTGTAAGGCAAATTGAGGTAGTTTTATACCAAATCAGGACGTTTTTCTTTTATTCTGGTCGAGAGTTCTTGAATTGTTTGTTGGGACTGCTGTTGCTTTGAATTTTTATTTGGCTCTGCGGATCTTCCTACCTACGTTCAGTTGTACAATATCTCACCAATTGATGGTCAAGACAATATTCATGCATTCTTGGTATGTTTTGTGATATCAACATCAAACTTCCTGTGGTTAAGGCGGATTTTGAAATTGCCGAAAGTGCAATTGTTTCTCAATATTTGCGCTACTTCTTTCATTTAGCCAAGGATTAATCATGAGTGGGCAATTGAAATACGGTACTTACGGCAATTTTAAGATGTATGCTCTGATTTTCATGATTTGTCTTCTTCGTTTATAAGTTCGTGTTTGTCAGATCGTAATGCGGTATTCTGCAAATTCCTCGTCGAACCGTCAAAATGTACAAAAAAACCATATCGTGCGAGAATTTCCAATCGTATCGCATTTACCCAGTTCAGTGAATACGCCTCTGCGGTTAAATGGCAACATATAAAACTATCTCCTGATCCGATGACAGCTTTTCACTCGATAGTTTTGGATACTTTCAATAAAGCCTTTTCTTTGAGGTGGATTAGAACATCTGCGAGAAACCCCAGATTTCTGAACATGATGAAGAAATGTTGATCCAATAACAACGTCCTGAAGTATTTCGAAGATCACCGATCAATATAATAGAAAAGTAGTGAAGCTCGCAAAACAAACTAATTGTCAAACACGAATAACAGAAGGTAATGTTGGTCAATAGTCAGTGAGCTGCAAAACCGATTTGGAGTCTGATCATATGCATGATAAATGTGATAGTGCCGATCCAGAGATATTCAAAGACTGTTATTGCAATGTAACTGCCAATTCTCATGCAAATCTGCCATTCTCCAATGATCCCCTCGCAGGAGTATCTGTTTAGAACTCTTTTTCCCACCTGATGACCTCTCAGCCTTGATTCTGATTAGGTGCTTTTGCAGACGCCAGAAACTTTTCCTGAGCATCTGGTACCTTTCCGGAATGTCTCAAGTATGCATTGGTGGTTTCTATCTACGAATGAGAAGACTCTGTTGATGCTCTCAACTTCAGGCCTATATTGCTACTACTACTTTGTAGTAGTGCTGGACACAACTTTTGATAAAGAATATGGGACTATCCACGCCAGCACAAGATAGTGACTTCCTGCCAGTTTGCCCAACAGACCAACACATCCACTAACAATGCAATTAACAGCTTCTTAGAAAGGGGAAAATGAGTTCAAGGTGTCTTCTGTGACCTTATCAAAGCATCCGATTGTGCTCACCACGCGATGAAACTGAAGGCTTATTATATTAAAAGGAACCAGCAATACGTGAATAAGATCCTACTTACAAGACCGGAGTCATTCTTCCTTGGTCAAGGGGCAAATTTTGAGACCAACTGGCATAACATCATCGTTATAGATCTTACAATGATAACAAACGTGGTTCAATTCCAATAATCTATCCCTTAAAGAGACATTGTTTTACGGTTATCCGATGTTAAACGGAAAGGTTGGTACAGAACCGTAATAAATGTCTAGAGTTACATCCATGGGAGTAGTGCCTACCTTATACCGGTTTCGACCCGAAATTGGGCTCATCAGTAAGGCAAGGCAGCTGGCACCACTCACACCGATGCAACTCTAGGCAACCACTGCCATCTATTGGCTCGCAAGTCTGCCAACGCGAATAGATGTGAGGTATGTTCGAGGTGGCACTACTCACTCTAGACATTTATTACGGTTCTGTACCAACCTTTCCGTTTAAAATCTATCCCTTATTATGAAAAAAACAAGTGTCAGAGATTTGTAGGTAGCATTAAGGGACTCCATTGTGATAAAAGTGCTGTCTGTCGTCCGATTTCTTTATGTTTTAAGTCCACGTTTTGGGATTGAGCAAGAAATTATCATCGGCCTGCTTGCAATGAAAGCTATAGTGTATGAGCTGGGAATCCTATAATAAGCAAAGAGTACACCAGAGAGTCCGTTATCTGCCTAGAAAGGAAATTTTTCAATCATCTGCCTTGAGATCTCATTGGAGAGAATGCTCCGGAGCAGAGAATACTATTGCATCGACGAAGTTTTTGATGACACCTTGTAGGAATCTCAAATCTAGCTTCTTGTCGGGTCTTATCCCGTGTTTAATATCGTTTATCATTTTATTGTTGATGTGCATGTATCTTTTGTGAATGAATATGCGATATGATTTTTACTCATGATCAACTGAAAAAATGGGAGGGATGATGTGACCTTTGCAGTTTTATATTTTCTATAATTTGCAAAAAATAAGGAATGTTCTCATCATAAGCATGAAACATTTCCAACTGCTGATAATTTAATTTCACGTTGGAAAAAATAATTAAAAAAAAAACAATCAAACAGACAAAATGAAGCCAACGAACCGTTACTTTTCGCGAAATTAAATTTAAAATGGATTAATTTTTCCGTTTACAACCGTATTTTGGAGTTTTTTCTACCCGTATAATCCAAAATAATGCTGAAACATTGCACTGTTTCCGTCATAATACAAAAATGGGATCGGAATGAACAAAGCACGTCAATCTCAATAGTTAATCATCATCTTCTTTGGACTGATTATTGTCTGAAATTTGATCATACTTCGAAACAACGGTAAATCATAATCAGTGAAATTGTGTGATGCTTATCAGAAGCATTCTTCGTTATACAGGGTGTCCCTGGAATTACTGTACAATGCTTAACCACAAATTCCTTGACAAAAAATAAGGCGATCTAGGCAAACTTACCTATATCCAAAATTGCTCCGTTAAGTCTACAGAGGGCGTCAAAGATTCCAAAAAAAATTGTTTTTTTCTACATTTTTCAAAAATGTACAAATCGATTCTGATAATTCTTGGTACCTAGTCTTGGACAATGAAATCACGGTTTTTGTTTCTATATAGCGAACGGTTGTGATTGATCCGAAGTATTATAAAAGTGACTTCACATGTTGTTATTTCTTTTGATTTTTTTTTTGGAATTGATTTTTTGATTATTCAGATGCTTTTATCTAATAGTTCGATGTGTTGAGGAGTTCTCCTCTCTTTTTAGAAATTTTGCTGGGATGAGTGGTTGTGCCAGAAAAAAAATATTTTCAATTGGCTACACAGATATTTTATTATTGATTTATTTTTTTCTAAAATAACTACTCATACCAGCAAATTTTTTCAAGAGAAGAAAAAACTTTCTTACACACTGGGATATCAGATGAAAACATCTGAATTATCATGGTCAATTCGATACAAAAAAAGATATAGCTGAATATGACGTCACTGATTTTTTATGAAATTGACTTTCTGATGATTCAGAGATGCTTTCATCTAATAACCCAGTGTGTAAGAAAGTTTTTTCCTCTCTTGAAAACATATGCTGGGATAAGTAGTTATGCTAGAAAAAAAAGTCAATGGAAAAAAAATCTGTGAAGCTAGTTGAAAAAAATTTTTTTTTGGCACAACCAATTATCTTGGCAAAATCTTTCAGGAGAGAGAAAAACTCCCCAATACATTGAACTTCTAGTTGAAAATATCCGAATCATCAAAAAGTCAATGCTAAAAAAAATCAAAAGAAATAACTACCTATGACGTCACCTTTATAACACTTCCAGTTAATTTCAACTGATCGCTATAGAAACAAAAAACGTTATTTCATGGTCCAAAACTAGGTATCAAAAAATATCAAAATTGAGTTGCTCGTTTTTGAAAAATGTAGAAAAAGCCAAATTTTTTGTGAATCTTTGACGCCCTCTGTAGACTTAACGAACCAATTTTGGATATAGGTAAGTTTGCCTAACTCACCTTATTTTTGGTCAAGGACACCCTGTATAACTGTCCATGTCAGTCCAACTGTTTGTATAAAATGGACCAGTTAAGAGAATGATTATTGAACAGATTAATAAGAGAATTTCTATGGCTTTCCGCTCTGCGGATTAAAAATTCTTTTTTCCTCTGACAATGAATATTTGAAATTATGTTGTTCTCGGATTAACTTCGGCATTCATTCATTACGTTCGAAACGAGGCGGACAATTAAAATGGGCGAGTTTCATCAGGTACGGTAATGTTCATCCATTTTCAATAAAGTCTGTAAATTAGGATCTTCTTGTTCATTGAATCTACTGATCGAAAAAAGTTATCATGAAGCCTCATGTAATTTCTGAACCACTCGAAACTCTTTAACATAGGAGCTGCCTGATGAAAGCCATAATGTGTTGCCTCTCCGGACTGGGATTATATTAAAAAATGGTAATGGTTAAAAAGCATCTTAATGGTAATTTTCTGAAATTTATGATAATTGAGTTCTTTTGGCCTTTCGTGCCGTTGTTTTATATGCATATAATATTTTAAATGGAAAGGAGGAGAAATGGGCCTTCCTCCAAGATTATCTAGCGTAGTTTCCGTTTCCTAATTAGAAAAATGGAATGAAAAAGTTTTGTTTCGGATCGGCGTTCGTGAGAGTTCTAGTTGTTGAAAAAATAATGGAGTTATCGAAGTTTTTTCATTAAGAATCAGTAAAAAATTTCTGCTCATTCCTGCGTAAGGGCTTTATTATCGTTTGTTGTTTTTCCGTGCTTTCCCAAATACGATTTGTGTTGTGTTTGTCTATTTTTTGTTTATCTGGTATTACTTTTCTGAGCAATATCCTCAATAGTTGATTCTGTATTTACATGCAGACTTAATTTCGTATACTGAACTTGAGAATGTGTCATTTCACGGATTGGTTTTGAGTCTGGAAAATGATACATTACATCATCAGAGTCGGAATAATTGGATTGAAAGGATAATATACAATTGGGCTCTGTTATGCAAAAAGCTACCAACCCTCATTATAGGACAAAATGAGATAATCTGCTACTTAGGTCAATAACTTATGTTTCTCTTTTCCTGGCTTGTCCAACAGCTAGTGAGTTCCATGAGATTTTGTCGGTTAGCAGCTTGTATTTTTTTTCGAAGTTAGCACCCTGAGTTTTCTTCGAATTCACACGCAGGCGCCATTGGTCCATCCACTGACTGATGGTGCCTAGGTGTCTCTGTAGTACACCACTTACCACTGGTCTTGGTGACCTGAGAACTCGCTTGGGAAGGTCGAACTGTGCTAGTAAACGCTGAAAAGAGAGGATCCCAGAGGGAATCCTTGCGGGACTTCTGCCCTGATTGATCTGGAGAAGAACGTGGAATCATTTCTTGACTAAGAATGAATTTGACCAGTTTGGTGCCACATCTTTCCAAAAGCTTTTGATATATATTTATTGTGTGAATTGAAGAAATTGAATTCGGAAATAATTTCATCTGTTCGTACTTTGAAGGTTGACAACGGTCTTTATTCGGATAGGCCTTCTGGACTCAAGGGACAAATTCTACGTGATCAGACGTTCGTGTTCATTTATTGTAGTAGTACTGTAGTTTTTTTCAACAAATCTGATTGTTATGCAGCTGTCAACGTCGATACGATGTCTGAGGCCGATTGTTATATAACTCAATCGGATTTTTCCTTCTCATCGATAAACCAAAGTGGATAAATGATGCTGACACAATCATATCAACGTGTTACCAAAACCTCAGAGGAATAAGGACAAAATGCGATTTTCTCCTTAGAACGTGCAACTACGATGTGATACCTCTCACGAAAACGAGGTTGTATCAGGACTACACAACTCCGAATTCTTCTCGAACAAATATTTTCTATATCCTCAGGATCGTGACTACCAGAGACTGGCGTATTCCAGAGGTGGAGGATTGTTAATTGCTGTTCGTCTTTCATACCAATGTAAATTTGCTACCCCCACTTCAACATTAATGTGGTCTTGCAACATACCAGCTGCTGGTCTCCTTACGAGCATGTATTCTCAACAGTTCAATTTCACGCTCACTGGTAACGGCAAGATGCTTGACCTGATCTTTACGGATGCCTTGGACCGCTTCTCTTGTACAACTTCTGATCTGGCATTGTTTCCCGTTGATCAACACCACCCACCACTAGAACATTGTTTGGTTTCGATTCAGCAAAGCTATTTGGTGCACAACGTTAAGATGCACGTATACCATTTTCCCACGGGTGATTACAGTGCACTCGATATTTTTTTCAAACAATGTGATTGGTCTTTCATTTCCGCTGGTTCGCGGCTACAAATATCCTAAATGGTTTGACCACCATCCAAAGAAGATTATTGCTGATAAAAGATGCTCTTTAAACGTTTCAAGAAATCTGGATCCTCCTACGATTATACGCTTAAACCAACGCGAGGAAGAAAGTGTAGTACCGGATCGATCTGTGCTACCTTTTATACGCTACCATCACTGAACCCCTCAATTCTGAAAATAATAAGCATTTCGGGTCCGATATCAATAACCTAAGGGGAGACTGGTCTACCGCGCACTATGTCCCACAACGATGACTTCTTTGATAGTCCTGAGGACATAGCTAACGCCTCCACCATACACCTTCAGACGTGTTACTCGGATTAACCTGTTGGTAAAACCAGCTCAGTACTTCCTGATCCGTGCGTCTGTCAGCGTTGGATACCTCGACGTCTGCTGGTTCTGATGGTATACATCCAATACTTTTCAAAAATTGCCTGTATTTGGTGCGTCCAATACGTGGCATCTTCCATCAGCTTTCCTTTGACATAAGAAACTTTTCTCCCCTCTGGAATGATTCACTGCTGGTTCCTGTCTTCAAGTCTTGAGACAGAGTCAACATCATGCAGACACTATCGCGGCATATCTATTATATCAAAAATCTCAACATTTTTTTAATACATCAAAACGGATGAAATCTTCTACACTTTCAATCATCACATCATCGGTGAACATCATGGGTTCTATGAAGGTTGCCCTACTACCATCATCAAGATTGATGTGATTTACACAGATCTGTCCAAAACCTTTGACAGTGTATGTCACAGTGTATTGATGATGAAATTAGAAATTGTTTGCATAGGTGGTAATTACCTGAACTGGATAGGATCTTATCTCTCCAATCGTCGCAAAAGTGTGAGAATTTTTTATAGAGTTTTGGATGAGGTACTAGTAACATCTGGTCTTCCCAAGGGTCCCATATTGGACCAGTCCTTTTCGCGCGTTTCATCAATGACGTCGCTACCTGTTTCAAGAATTTTCAGTTTCTTTCATACGCTGACGACCTGAAATTATTTTCAAGAGTGGACTACAACTCGTCACTTCAGTATTACTTGGATAATTTAGTGGCATGGTGTGATAGAAACAGACTGAACCTGAACATTTCTAAATGTAAGACGATGAGTTTATCAAGATGCAGAAACCTGTTAAACTTCAACTACTCCTTGAAAAGATCATCACCAGAGCGCGAATCTTCGTTCAGTGATCTGGCTGTCATATTTGACAGTACTCCATACTTCAATCTGCACATTGAAAGTATCACGTGAAAGCCTTTTAGGATGCTCGTCTTTAAGGAACACTAGACACTTTCTTGATACTAATGCGATAACATGCCTACACAACTCTCTTGTCAGGAGTCATCTTGAATACTGCTATCATATCTGGTCATCAACATACAAAATCAACAGCATCAGAATGGAGAGGGTCCAAAACAAATTTGCTGACTACCTCCTGTTCAAGCATATTTTTTCTTGTTTCAACTTGGATTTTGACTCAGAAAAATTGTTATGTGGACTGAAAAGCCTGGAATGTAGAAGGAAAGAAGCAATGTTGATATATTTCTCCATAAGCTGTGGTGAACTAGTCACCTCAGTGATCCTATCAGTTCCATCGAAGCGCACCAGACATACACGCCCTTTCTTCGAAGTCCTCCACCAGACCAACTATGGTTTCACGCACTTTTACTGCTGTACAATGACAACAATGAATACCCCGACTGTGCTCAATATAGCTTTCCCATATCAATGCGGAACAGTCCAATCCATCTAATGCTTGAATGGAATAAGTCTTGTTCACATTCAGTATCGATGTTTAACAATAGTGGACCCAAAACTGATGCCTGAGGCGACTACTCCTTCAGCACCGGAAACTTCACTCCCGAAATGGAAACCGTTTTGATGTCTTTCATTGTATGCTCTAGATCATCAGCTGTACACGGACTAAAAAAGAATGAGGACTGAACCGACACTCCTCTCAAATTATCCATGGGGTTCATTTTTGTGATGCATCGTATTCAGCTGCATTCATCTTGACTACTTGCTTAACCATCAAACCAAAATAGAATCTAACCTCACGGAGTTACAAAGTGCCATAAAACATCACGCCAAATGTAATATCAAGTGAGACGCCATCTTAAACTGTCAGATTATGCACGCCCCTCTATAATCTATGACGTGATTTCAGCAGTGAGTCCGGAACAAATAACGAACTTTTTGCATACGTATCTAGACGGTGTGAAACCGGAAAAGTTTAATGGAAGATTAGATTGGGTGAGGTCTGTTTGACAGATTTAGGGGCTCTTTTTAAAACGGTTGCAGGGAACTACAAATTTAAATTTTTTAACCCGGGATGTCATCGCCGACAAACTTAAATGAGATTTAGGATTGTTGGTAGTGTTATGTGGGGTGATTTATAAGTTTGAAGCGGGCGGTTTAACTCTTGCATCTAGTCTTTGATATTGTGGTCCTGTTTTTTGATGTTTTGGAGTCAAAAAATTATTTGTGAAGATGATTTTGTTTTGGATACCAAGATAAGACCTTCTTCACGTATTTCATCTTCCATTGATTAAAGCTTTCAATTATCATGAGAAATCTTGGACAAGATTGAATATCAGTCCTCCAACTCCAACGCAATTTTCAAACAATGCGCATCGGGAAACATCTATAACTGATGTTGTTATTCATGCCCGCTAAGAATTGTTATTGGCTGCTATTTTTACTAAAGTAGTTTCAAACTCATCAAAAACTGCAATCCGAAAAAGCACTAAACAAAATCGAGATGTCAGTACTTTTCAACCCGTAGACCATTCACTTTTTACTGCTCTTCGGAAACAATCCAGAATTCAAATGGCCTCAATTTGCTCCAGGATTCGAATGCTAATATGCACAATGAAAGTCCCAATTGTTTTCAATATGCACTAGTATCAGTTAAATACCTCGTTCGGCAATTCCGTTGCGTGCCAAACCATGTGCATATAAATATAATTTTTCAGTAATTCATGCATTTAAGCAATGAGACCGCCCTTGTTAAATAACGATTATATCAATCAAATTCATAGTACAGTCCAAAAACAAAGCAAATCTCAGAAATCGGCCAGAATCAATACGGCCGCTCACTTTTGTTTTGATCCTGAAAGATCGGGAACCAATGTCGGAGCACTAATGCCCTTTATGTTATTGCTTGTACTGTATCAATCAGCGTAGGAGAATTTAATAGAAATCAGGCTTAGTGCGGCTTTTGTTCGAGCAAAGATGTTTGCTTTCTCTGGGACCCGAGATAAATGGGCTGGAGTTATAAGAAACGCTGGATCTCTCTAACTATAGATCAGTCTTGGCGATAATTTTCGATTGCGAACAATGGTCTTTTTCGCTTCATTTATCTCTATCGTTGGCGATTGATCCTAATGACCGTATCGTATTGATACGCATTACGTTTCAATTGAACAACCGGATGCAGACTCATAGATTTCTAACAACGTGTGTCTGTAACTTTTTTTTTGAAAAATTCTTCGTAAAAGTGAATACGTTTTCCGAACATAACTTTTGCTTCTAATTAGAAAGGAGTTCCAGGCAGTTTCTGTGGATGGAAAGATTTATTTCTGCAGCTTTCGATAGAGGTTGGCAGATAATCAGTTTTTTAAGTGAAACTTCTTCAAACGCATTGGGATTTTCAAAGCCGCGACAGATAACGAAAATCCGTCACGATAAATGACCGTTGAGATGACTCACCAATTATTTGTTTACTGGTTAGTTTTCATATTTTTCCATAAAATAGATTGGACTGCGAGGTTTATTTTGGTTTATTGGTGTTTATAGGTGGTTTTTGTTGTGACTTTTTGTACTTGAAATGGGTTTTTTTTGTTTATGGGGTAGCTATTAAATTTTTTTCAGAAAATGAATTGCGAGGTTGACTTTGGTTTATTGGAATCAGACGCCAGCTGTTCAATTGTTGTGCCTCCTAAAAATTGTATTGAGGTTCTTGAAGTTAGCTGTTCAAGGTTAAGAAGGGTTAAGAAGGGGTAAGAAGGGGTACCTTGAGTTGACTCACGCATTTGAGAGTTCGAGATGAGTCAAGTAAAGTTCAAGTTGTCTTACAGTCAAGTCCAGTTTATATTCTGATGGCGAAGTACCCTTGAAGGGATGTCGTAATTTTCAGTACGGTCCTGTGTCCATTTGGAATTGTTCCTGATTTTGAGCTTCTGCTCAGGTCCAAAAGAATGAACCTTTTCTTTGAAGGTTTTATCCCTGACAATACAGGGATTGACAGTTCAGGCCCTAGAAGGGTTAATTAAAAATTGAGAAATGTTTTATCAATATATTGCGACGTTTTTACATTCAACATCATCACCAATCAAACAGATATTGCAAACTTGAAGAATTATAAAACGAGCGTAAGTGTTTTTGGTTTTCAAGATTTCGGAATCGGAAATCGATCGAAAAGTGTGACGCAGCTTTCACTCCTCTAATCTTGTATGTGGATAGTTATTATAGATGGAGTGCTAATTTTTGGGAATTTCGAATGTTTTGTTGTCAATCCGATTTCACGCTTTCAGATTTGGACGAATCAAAGGTTAGTTTAAAATGAGTGGCGCTGTTATTGATTTATATGACGAGTGAAGTTGTGAACCCCGATCCACTTACCGAAATAGAGCTGGCATAATCGACGGATCACCAACATCGTTGTAGTACCAAAACTCCGAAAATTAGCCCCCTCTTATCTCTTTAAACGCTCTTAAACAACCCTTATAGTTAGACACCGTTTCAGGGGTATCATTCACAACATCTGGATCATGTTGTCGCGCGATATGTCAAAATCAGTATTTTCCCATTAATGTCCACTCAGATCAGACCTATGGTATCCTACCCTATGTATTCCAACATCTTCAATCAAGTTTCGAGTCCTCTGCTAAACGCTTTGGGAGCATTTTGCCATTTTTCCATTGTTAATTTCCTTTTATGTGTTGTATATTTTTCTCAATTTGTAGGGTCGAATTTGTTCATCAGTCTGTATCTATGGTTCTGAATCGTCAATTTTATCGTCATATTATATTGCATATCAAATCCACAAAGCGATTCTATTTCTAAAAATATAAACTTATTCAACCGTAACTTCTATAAAGAGACGTGACCTGATTCCGAAAAGAACCGCAAACACAATAAAAGTATCAACTTTAGACTTGATCCTAGAAAGTCAAAGAACAAACTAAAGTCGAAGCCAATCAAGCTGACCGAGAGTGTCACATTTCATGGGGAAAAGTCGGTAAACGTGAACGCTTCAGAATATGTAATATATTTCTCTGCGGTTGTGTCAACATTGATTAATTTGCAAAAATTAAATCGTTGATGAGGATCTATCAATGAATATGTAATAATATATTTCTCTGAATGTCTCATCGCTGATTGATTTGAAAAAATCAAATCATTGATGGCACATTCCTAAGCGAATATCATACGAGTCAGATGTGCCGCAAATTTCCATATAACGAGTGGGGGAAGACCGGAACTGATTGGGGATCGGAAATTTCATCACATGTCTCTACCGTATGAGAATCATCGAATTTTTTAGCGTCCTGCTGCTGCCTAAAATAGATCCTCATAATGCGATTTCGCCCAACTGTTGATTGACAATAGATGGAAAAACAAAAGTGCATGATGGCGAAAAAATATGCATCGGTTTGCGATTAGTAGAGCGCAGCCAAATGTTTGTGACTGGTAATGTCATTTTGTATTCTTTTGGATGGATTCGATATTCGATTGTGCTTATGGGATTGATAATGATAATACAATTCTTTCACGAACTAATTTTTGTGAGTGAACGATTTTTCTGGAAATGTCGCTTGTTGGTTTAGCTGTTAGCACTACATGGATTAATGTCCTTTCTCGAACTTTACAATAGCCAAGAACTCCATCTTCCATGAAACGTTCTGTGGTGTGAAAGTGAGATAAGAAAGCATTCCATTAGTCTCCCCTTCTTAATGCATACAATTTGCTTTTGACGATAGGTGTGCTGTTGCAAGCATCATTTGTTCCACTTCTATTCTAGTCTTTTTTTATGTTGATGTGGATTTTACGAGAAAATCCGATGTATTTGGATCTAGTGTCAGGGAAAGGGATACATTCTCGTTATCGTATAATGTTCGTTGTCCAGTCACCAAAGAACTCCTCGACATCGATTTTAAACGATTACCTCGATGCTTTCTATAATCACGACTTTTCGTCTCGTCAGGTGCCAATTTGCTGACAAGAATGGACTGAGTTTTCGAGAGATTGTCGATGCAATAAGCGCTGGATCATCCAGTGTTTTGATTCATTTGATTGAAAATTTCTGGAGACTCATCTGCAGCATCAAAACCTTTTAGAAATAGCTGTCTCTTGAATCAATATCCATATATCATCTTTGCTTACTGATAACTAGATAATCATGTTCTCGAATATACCCAGTGTGTTGGCCCCCAGGGATCCATAACTCACTCTGCCACTTTACAAATTAGGGCTGATACTCCAGGGTAAAACAAAAACTGCCTCGAATTATTTACCTTTATCTCGCTCATAAATTCAACTATTATGTTTGCTGCTTGCTCTCGGGCCATGTTATTATTTATATTATGTGTGGGGTCGTGTTTAGTGTTTATGCCTGTTGAGAGTTGTATTGTTGCTCTTATCTTGTATGGGAAATGCTCAAGTGGAAGTTAATACTCTGGCTATATTGAGGCTACTCTGGATTGTACAATTTGCTCATTTCTATGTTTCACAAACAATTTTTCTTCAACGCTTCCCTCAGGGTGTCCCAACGAAAACAGACCAGCAATGTTTAAGGCTTTGTACGTGAAAATAACAAAAACTTTCTTGGAACCGTATGCTTTTGTTTTCAGGGGGACATTCTTTGATGCACATCGATTGTTCATAAGATACTTATTGTCCAGTAGAATTTTTGAAGCTTCATCACTCGGCTATGCGTCGCTCATTTTTATGCGCTTTCAAAAGATCCATCACAACAGATGCGCCGCTAAACGAGTTGAGGTTTTAATGATGGAAGTAATTTGTAGATAAGTCCCCCTCGAAACAATGGTATACGGCTCGAGGAATTTGTATTTCAACATTTAAAGCCATAAACCCTGCTGGGGAAGTTGGAGGAAGTCAACTCTCCGTTTTAATTCTTATCTAATTTCTATTAGCCATCATATTATCCCATTATAACGGCATCCGAATACAATTTTCCAAGGAACAAATTCGTTGAAAATAATAATCATGTTTTCATCACGTCAAATGAGGGACCTAATGATTTTGGAATAATTAACCCCTCTGCAGTTAAAATATACTAAAACGCAAACGTTGCTTCAAAAGCTTCTTAACAAGCCTCTTACCAAGAACATTTTCATCAAGTCACTTTTTCCTGATGCTTTATCAAATTTTGCGGATACTCATCTACATTCACTAGATTATGCAGAGGCCAAAATATTTTCAAGGAATTTAAGATTTCACGACGAACTTTATCCCTTGTTTATATGATAGTATCAAGCGGTCATTAAATAAAAGTTACGACTGGAATAATTTATTAATGCAATCATACTTTGAATAACGCTTCCATTCCAAGTGTATGGGCGCATATTAAGGAATATTTATTGTCTTGGGTGCTCAAGTTGGTTAGCACCCTATTAAGACATTCTTTTACGACCTAGCGAAACGTTCGAGAGGGCAAAATTTTATTTGTCGTATTTTGCATATGAGTTATGTAAAGCTTGATTAGGTTGATGCAGGTGCATGTTAATTCTGATTTCTGTTAATCCCATGCAGCATTTTAAGGAACGGGCGTCTGAATCTTATTTTCTGCGGCGTATTCAGCACATCTGTAAAAAGTAAATCGAATTGCTAGTAGTAGTAATCAAGTATCCGCCGAGCTGGTTGAGGTCTCTCCGAAAATTTCATTGGCAGCAGACCGTACTCTTTTGATTCTACTCCTAACTCTTGGTCTTTTTTAACTCAATCGTTCAAATATACAAAACAATCGACGAAATCTCAATGACACACCGTATTCTTTTGGTTGTACTACGAAGTCTTGGTGTTTTTTAATACAGTCGATAGAATATACAAAACTGTGGAAGAAATCTCAATGACAACACATCGAATTCTTTTGGTTGTGATGCAAAGTCGTGGTGTTTTTCAAAAAAATAAACGAAATCTCATCTCAGCATACAGTATTCTTTTGGTTCTACTCCAAACGCTCGATGTTTTTCAATAGAATCGATAAAACACACAAACAAACGACGCAATCTCATCGACAGCAGACCGTATCCGTTTTGTCCTACTCAGAATTCTTGGTATTTTTGAAGAGAATCGATAAACTAAACACGACAATCTAGAGAATCTCATTGACAGCAAACCGTACTCTTTTGGGTCTACTCCGAACTGTTGGTGTTTTTCAACATAATTTTCTTTTAAAAGCTGCACCCAGTCCACACTTGATGCTGAGGCCTTCAGTGACTTACGAGTATTTGGTTGGTGGTTTGAACAAATCCAGCAGCCTTTCCGGTACAATGTCATTCTGGACTTTATGGTCATATTAGTATAGGGACATAAAGGTGTCCAGTGACCTGCTTTGAATCACTTTTGCCTGCTTATCGTCATACTTAACACAGAATCGCAATGGATTGAAGAATTTGAAGTCATCATCTTCTTGAAGAAACGACATTCTAGTCCTCTCTAATATTCTGCAAGAGAAAACAGTTTTATTCTCCCTCAGCCAAAGCAGACTTCTTGAAAAGATTGGAGACCATTTTAGCAGATTTGCCTCTATCGTGCAAAATCATCCTAGCAGGTGACTTCAATATCAAATTTGCAGCTAAATCGTGTATCCTTTTCATCATGACTAAAAAGATCTTGCTCTCACAGGGCCTGGAAGTGCATGTGATGGCCCCTGCTCGAGTAACTGGACAAACATCTTCAACTATTGACTATATATTTTCTATCTCGAACAAGACCTCATGTTCAGTTATCAGCGAGGGAACATCAGACCATGAACCCTTGAGTTGTCAATTCACGTTCACCAACCTTCTGAAGGCGCAAACAAGGTACCAGGAAATCTTCAGTTCATGCAAAGTTTTAGAACTTGTGCAAGGATGTCATCTGAGTCATTTAACAACTCATATTATTCCCTCGGAAATGACTTAAGGACTCTTTGGGCTGGTTGCTGCCATGGATAATTTGAGAAGAGTTCAGTTCTTAATCTTTTTTTCTCCGTATACAGCTGATGAGCGGCGGCGTACTCCGAAGGACATCAAAAATAAGAAATCTACTGGCTATGATGACATTTTGGTCAAAATTCTGCTTAAACTACCTAATATTGTATCTGAGGTTTTGGGGAGTGGGGTCAATG
Source organism: Orchestes rusci (assembly GCA_958502075.1). NCBI lineage: Eukaryota > Metazoa > Arthropoda > Insecta > Coleoptera > Curculionidae > Orchestes > Orchestes rusci. The sequence continues at coordinate 17,910,828 of OY293310.1, read as the reverse complement.
GATAATGGTTGCAGGGAACTTTTCCTTCATGTCTCAATACTTCAAACGACTCTTCAATTTCGAAGTGTGTGGAGGAAATGTCGAAGATTTGCATGTGGAGTCATCCGCAGCATCACCACATCATAAATCGCCAGTTTGCATACCAGGAGAATTATGGTCTCAGGAGCAAAGCCTTGAAATGGTTACAGTCTTATCTTGTGGACAGAGAAGGTGGTGTCCGTTTTGGCAGTAAAGTCTTCGGTCGGGTGTGCCTTAGGGATCAGTTTTGAGTTAGTTTGGGTCCGTAAGACCAATTCCATCGACTTCTGGTGTCATATTGAGTGCTTGCGAGTGGGGACTGTTCCTTTTGGATCAAGCTTTAACGTCAAATTTTTCAGGCTATTGATTGATAGCCATCTTTGATTCTATGAGCACATCTATACACTATACCCTGAGCAGAAAACTCTCTTCAACTTGCTATGACATCTGGAAAAACTCATCCATGCTCTAAGAGGCCCGATTTTCTCGGTACGCACCAAGACCAGAACCGAGACTTTGAGTTTCTTCCCTACATTGATTACTATGCCATAAAGGTGACGAAAAAGAAAGAGGGAGCTGACATTGCTCGCATGGTGTACTTCTCTCTTCATGTATCACATCTAAGGTATGGAGTTGCGGTGTTGGTGCTAGCAGTATGACCAGGGCTCTGACAGTCTTGCAATAAAGGGATGTGAGATACATAGCGGGCATTATCTATGATGTCTTCTGCAGACCGTTATTCGTGAAACCAAGAATTCTGACACTGACCTCTCTATCTATTTTGGAGACTGCCATAATTGTTTATAAAAATTGTCAGAGGTCAGAAAACTTCAAAGTACACAACACTAGAAGTGCCCACAGTGTTTCCTTGCCATACCATCTAGGAAGTATATAAGAAGATTAGTCTTTCACGAGGGAAGAAAGATATTCATATAAGGTGTTCCAAATCATCGGACATTTTCAGAAAACTACTAAAGGACATGCCGTTGAAAGGACCATGTCACTCTTTGGCAGAGTTTAATGATTCCTATCGTTTTTGGATCTTGTTTACGTGATATTTTTTAATGGTTGTACCTACCTGCGTGTATTATTCAATTTTTTAATTCATTTTAACTTGTTTTAACTTGTTTCCAGGCCCTGTGAGAGCAAGATCTTTTTAGTCATGATGAAAAGGATACATGATTTAGCTGCAAAATTAATATTGAAGTCACCTCCTAGGATGATTTTGCACGATAGAGGCAAATCTGCTAAAATGGTCTCCAATCTTTTCAAGAAGTCTGCTTGCTGTGCGATCTTAGATTTCAGTTTTTTTTTAGATATCAATAGGCTTTGTCGTATTGGACAATGAAGTATTTTTTGATTGATCTGAGTTTGGCCTGTCGATTAGTGAACCAAGAGGAACAGGTGGAGATTTTGATCGCAGTCTCTTTGATAGATGATGATAATCTTTATTTTTGCAATGGAAAGATACAGTGTAATCCGTAAAATACATTATATAGTATGGTGAGCCAGATTGCAAAAAAAGAGCTGAAAACAATCGATTGATGGGCAAAGACGACTTTGGCCAAATAAGGGTCTATGGTCCGATTCATTCTGTAACAATATTTTGCTATAGAAATCACTTGTACGATCTAAACTAATCAAATAAAACACCCACTTACTTGATTAATGTACATGCACTAATACTCATTAAGATTCAAAGAAGAAAGAAAGAGAATGCCAAAAATGGAAAAAGATATAGGGTCTTATACATTCTAGAGTCTTTTGGAAACTTGGAATCCATTATTGCACGACCTTAGTTACCACGTGATCATTTGACTAAATCTGATTCAAAATCTACTTCTCGCGTGGTACTGGTTTCTTAGATGACTTCGAAGATTATTGAACGGATTATGTTAGTTTGATGTTTTGCAATTTCAGTGAATCTAGAGAACAGGAGGCATAGTTTTGTCACTAAGAAAAACTGGTGCCATCAGTGAGAATATTCACAGAGGAAACTCCTCAGGAATAGCGACCTATCCATTGTTGAAATGAAATGAAGATGTCGGTCGGTATATTGTATACAGACTCAGACGCACCATTTCACGAGTGTTTGGACTTCCGGATGCCAATACTGGAACCGATAGAACGGTCATATTAATGAAGGAAACGGAGGTGATCATTTGATTCTCTCAATATGACCGTTCCATCCGTCCCAGAATCGGCACCCAGAGAATTTTTTAAAATTTCTTACTAGGACTGTAGAAAACCTACTGAAGGGATGTTAACATAACTCACGGAGACTAAAGATCATAATAATTCATTCGTGGTCATATATTTTGTTCAACTGATGATATTAAACAAACTTCATCAAAGACTTTATTGCTATCTATTTTGATTCGTGACTGTCTATTTTATTGTATTCTGATGTCGCGACGTGTTAAGGGTAGCTAAAAATAAATACATGACACGAAACTCGTGCTGATTCACTTTGATCTATTTTGATACAAATAAATAAATGCTTCAATCACAGAAAGTCATTTGTCAATAAGTTTGCCAAGAGTATTTATATTAAAGAATGCAATCAGATAAGAACAAAATTCACTGGAACAAAGAAAAATCTAAGCGAACGGCTGTAAACTTTATTTTTAAAATAGGTTGGCCTCAAGATAGCACGCAAAGGTGCACGAAGGCACTGACTATCAATTATATCTGCGCTATCGTGGGAAATTTTCATTTTCCGGAATTTTAATGCCGTCGGATATTTTTAAAGCTAAATATAGTCGGGGAAATTGGATGTGCGGGCTATTTAGGAGAGACCTTGATAGGACATTGGATGTCCACCTATTCTGGTGAAACTTCATCGTTTTCCACTTCTTATGATCAGCAGTATAGTAATGAGAACTATTGTTATTCACAACAACATATTCTGATATGAAATGCAGTACTTCTCTTTCTGTAGTATTTTAGAATTACAGTACATGTTTTAAAGTTCCCTCAGAGTAATGCAATATGTGATGGTCTATCTCAGTTCTACTATTATACGTTGATGGTCTGGAAAGTTTCTGACCTAACAAAGATACAAGACATTTTTCCACAATGTATGCCTTAGCCTTGTCAAGTCATCCGATTTTTTCTTCGCACTCCACTGTTTGAATGCATTTTTCTTCCAGGCATATAATGGGTTATCCAAGTTTCATCCACAGGTATTAGTTGGTCTACTATCGCGCAAACAGAGCATTGGAAATATTTATTGTTTTTTTTTATTCTAACGTCAGCAAACATCGCACCCTTCGCGGTCTCATATCTCAGTCTTGCTTCAGTATATCAAATCAAATCAATCCAAAAATCACAATAATAAGCAAAACACAAATCATACCAACTAAACCAAATAAACCAAATCAAACTAGACTACTCAAAACAGAATATAAATAGATTATAGAGGCAAGATGACTTGGAGATGAGGAGAGCGCTAAGAGTTTATATCTTCATATTTCTGAAGACAGGCCAGCATAACTTCTTGCAGCCAATGCCATCAATACAACTTCTGGATGATAAATAGTACTCTACCATACAAAACTCCAACTCCGTGTCTATTTCCCAAGACACTCCACTTGTCTCGTGACAATGTTAAACATTATTCAACTTGCAGTAAATTGATTGTGTTCCTCCAGAAGACTGAGACGGAACATCTAGATTAAGGTCATCTATCCATCACTTTTACGTCCATCTTTCAATGTCATTCATGGTAGTTTTCCGCGATTTTTCCAAATCAAAGTTGCTCAGTTTCATCAGTGCTCGTCATAATACCCTTGGGCAAGTTAAACCCTTTACACGACACGATACTAATACAATATCTTCGCAATTACGACCGTGCGCGGCACACGAGTCCCCTTGTGCGGCGTTGCTCTTAATTAGCTTAATAGTGGAACTGTGGCGATGCATATAAGGAATGCATTTTGCATCAGCCACATACACAGCATATAAATTACGATGCGAATGCTAGAGCTGAATCCATAACTAAGGCTTCGGAAACAGCCGCAACGGAAATCATATTTCTTCTTTGGAAATGGAGATTGTTTTTGTTGTACTCAGTGCTGAAGATGTATTTCTTATGATAATTTTCTCGTGAAATATTGATATTTTGATGGTGTTTGTTCAGGATCGAGTTGAATTGGGAACTGAGTGACAGCCCCTGCTGCTTATGGCTTGTCATGAAACGTGACGACCGCAGAAACTAGAGCAAGGCAGTATGAAAAATGTATATAAAATACGTTTTATTCCAGAAATTGGATTTATATTTGGGTATGATTTTAGTTCAAAGAATCCTTTCCTGTTTACTTATGGACAGTTAACCTCCGATGTCCATTGTACACATCCAGCAATCAATTTCAAACTTACCGATGAGCTAGTTCCTACAAACTAACCCGGAACTGGATGAGTGTGCTATGTTAATACGCTTTGTTGACTGCCTTTTAGTTTGTTTGTTCGGTTCAAATTTCAATATGTACATTGATAACTTTTGTTATCAGTATAAAGTCGACGATTACCAGAAACTCATTGGACGTTGAATGAGATATCTTCAGGGAATCAATTCGCAGTAGGCCCATCGTGCACCTGCTCAAGAGGATAGGTAGCTCTTAGTTGTTACCAAGAGCGGTGCCTCTGATCTATCCAGGGGATGAATAGATTAGGTTAGGTTACAAGGGTTTGCCCTGCACTTCACATTTGCTTTGCATTGCTTTCACTCGAAGGTCAAATGTGGTACCTCGGTCACTTAACCTGGAGTCTTTTATCTCTTCTTTTCACGAAGTTCAAAATTTGCACGACGTGTATATTTGCCGCTTCTTCCAAGTTTTCAAGGTAGTTTTCTCCAATATTTATGAGGCGTTTTTCTCCCCACTTGCAATTTTTCGTCTTTCATCAGACTTTGATCGTGACCGGGTGGTTGACGTTTTGTTTATTGATGACGCGTACTGTCTTTGTATGTCGTACTATGACTCACCTTTTTTTGTCACCGTTGAGATTGAAACCTGGGCCGCCGCTTGGACTGCCACCTGAGGCTTAACCACCTCCTCACCAGGTGGTACATCTGGAGAACACAGCCACTTGGCCACGTCGTGACGCGGCCGCCTAGGCGATGACGTTCAACGGTCCTAAAAGAGATAGAATGGACCTACTATTTTTTTATGGAGATCTACATGTAAAAATGGTTGAAATTGCCGCCGAATTAGCATCTCTTATCTTCTAGCAACAAATTGATTTTCGGATTATGAAATGGTGGAAAATGGTTTTGAATATTAGCTTGGATTAATAAAATACGATCTCTTTCATAGGTTTATTTAGTTTTTAATCAGAATTTGCCTTTTGCTGGATTCTAATTCTGCTTGTTGATATTCAACGAAGATATCTTTGCTGAAGGACAAATACCTTTAGAAACTGTCTTAACAGTTTCAATTTCGAAGTAAGTACTACGAGTTCCGTGAATTCAAAAGGGTTTCAATAATTGTCTTGAGAGATTCATTTCTTCGTCGATTTCTTCACTAGAATAAATTTCTTAACGACTCATGAATGCCTTGTGAAAAATGATTAGTCTAGTGTTTATAAAATGGAGCCAGTCAAGGATAAGTTGACAACATTGTTTGTCTTGGTCTCATCCACTACCATACAATGTCTACAAAAAGAGAAAATAGTAGGTGAGTAGTATAGTAGGAAATGTTGGTTCCTTGAAGTTTTCCATTCCAAACTTTCTTTTGTGTATTATTGTAAAATCTCCTCAAGAGTAAAAACATTTTTGACAACGATAACCAAAATATTCTAAAACTATTCCAGTTTAGCCTTTTCCATGTCAAGAATATCAATAATATAGACCATCAATCTCCTAGTCGGACGTTTTCATTGGTGATCATGTTTTCCGTTATCACCAGATCAGATTTTCAAATTTATCCTGAGATTGAAAAAGATAGAGAGTGAATCAGATTTATAATGCTGGGTTAAATCACAATATGATTCAAGCCATAAATCCTCACGAGTAGAAACTTCGTCACAAAAAGAAGTGCTATATTCTTGATTTGCTGATCTTATAATATCTTGAAATGTACAGTGCTTTATTTTTGACGAGACTATTTACATGATTTTGTAGTCAGTCTAACTTATACCTGTTTGAACAGATGTAATATCTCGAGGATACAAAGTCTTCCCTTGTTCAAAACCAGACAGCTGGTTTACACAACAGTGAAGAAATAATTAAATAGTTGAAACTTTTGGAAAGTTGCACACATAAAGAGTGAGCAAGTGAAGTTAGACGAGTAAACTTTCACGAAGTGCATAAATTTGATCAAGTTTATTGTGTTTCTGCTAACTCGCAATAATTTTAAATTCTCCAAGTTTCTCGATATTCCTTTTTGTTTGCGATAAAAGTTTTTTATAGTTTTTTTTTATGATAGTTGAACAGGTCAATCAAGCATGAGTATGTCATTATGCTAAATTGTAGTTCGACATTCTCATGTTCAAAAAAAATGTAATATTTACAAAGTGAAAAATCCCCAACATTGTTGTGTATTTTCGAGAACGTGTTCACATTCAAAATAATTCATGGCTTTCATTAACAATTTTGTAATCCCACCAGTGCATCCATCGAAAACAGTAAATATTTATTTTAATGTATAAGCAATAATCAAACAACCCAGCTAAAATTGACGTTTCCAAATTTTCCCAGTGAATTTTATGTTCACCGATTGTATTTTCATCTAGATTGTAGAAATTCCCGAGATAAAATTCTGTTTCTCGAACTTCCGCACATAAATCTCAGCGATTGTTTCCATCAAGCAATGTTATTCCCAAGTAACGCCACTCCAGAATCCAAATTAAGCGCCCAATGACAGCTGAAAAGATTGAAAATGATAAATGAAACCATCATAATGTAGCCTTTTATCATTAAAATACGCATCAACCTCTTTATACATCTATCTTTCAAAGTTTTGCCAAGGGCTTGTTAGAAATTTGAGGATATCAGCCCTTCGCCTCCATATGAAGATATCATTTTGATTCATTTATCACTGTTGATAGCTGAAAGGGAATGTTTTTTCGTACAAATCGATCACAGGGACAAGATTTTTTTTTCGGGAATTACATTAGTTTTCTTGCTGCTAGAATTCGCACAATGTTTAAAGCAAGTCGAGGAATTTCCTGAATATTCCCCATATGCGAATTCCGTTCGTGTCGCGAGCTTCGCAATCCTGCAAACACTCCTCGGATTCAAACAGGATCTAAGCAGGGATATGCAATAACATTTCGGGATAAAACGTGTATAGGCAGAGGAAAAATCGGCTTTAGGATATCCGACCCAAGAACTGTTCAATAATATATTTATTATTCGTTCGTTTTGGAACACCATACAGTGATAAAAAAAATCGTGAAGTCGGACAGCTTGATGACTTCTCTCGATACATCTTGGAAATGTAGCTCATTAACTTTGTTTATTTGCCTCAGTCATTACTGGTCTAATAGCGAGTACTACTGCGTAGGAAAAATGGCCAAAATATCCCATAAAAGTGTGAAATCACATACCGCCATTCTGATAGAGTCATCGGTCCATTTTCAACGTTAAACAACGGGGCTGGGACGAATGAATGTCCCATAACGACACTATTTATCTTCGGTTTCAGCAAACTGAAAGATTTTAAAGTTTTATTCAGCGTCGTTAGTTTTTAGTGTTAGTGTCATTGTTCAAATGAGATCGTTGTATTGTGGATACTGGGAATTTTCGAAGGACATAACAGTACAGAGATTTTTATACGTTCTAAAATATTCATATGTAGTATAAATTTTGCATGGAGATTGCCAAATTTTCAGGTCAATATCACTAATAAAATTTGAAACTTCTCAAGGTCGCTTAGTGATATTTTCACGTTTAATTTCAAGTTAGAATCTGATATCTCGCATATTTTTGACATTTACTCCCTTCAATTTGAAGGGCATAGGCATTCCTTCAATTGAATATTTTTGTCATATTATTCGAAATATGCGTGAAAGAAAAAGTAAAAGAGTGATGATGATTTACTATTTTCAATATAATGCGCTTTTTGAGAGGCAGACATCTTTTTTGTTCGTTGAAACCACGGTTTTGTATTATTATATTGGCATTCCTATCTTTAGTTTTGATACTTCAGTACTCGACATTGACCAGCAAGTTTTCACTCTAACACTCAATCCTTGACCATCAGTATTTTTATAGTGCTTAAGGTTTATGTCCTTCTGCTCTACCGATAAAATTTAACAATTTTCATGGTAATAAAGCATTATTTGATTTGATTTGATTGAACAATACGCTGATAGCCCAGGTAACGAAGGAAAAATAGAGGGAAAAAAATGGTGTATTAGCGGATTTTGGTAAAGGTGCGTAGGGTGAGGGTGAACAACATACTGAAAGTCCCGATCGGTGGGGGGCGAGCTAACGTGGTGAAAGGTGTCTGAAGATTTTTTTTTTGTTTTTCATTAATAGCGGGAAAACCAGGAACTTAAGCAAATAAACATAAGAATAATTAATTATTCTACATGAAATCCTCATCAAAAAAGGTTGAGTACATATTGTCGCTAGGATTGACAGGTAGGGAGATATGGATGAAAAAAAAACTATATGATTATACAGGGTGTTTCCTAGACATTTTAAAAAAAATGCGTGGGGTGATTCATTCTCACAGGGTATTTCCATCAGGTATTTTCATGGAAAAAAGTTCACACAATCACAATTACTCAAAATTCGGAACATCTGACAATAATCAGCAGGTTAAAATAGTGAGATTTTTGATATTTTTAAGAGGAACCCCAATTTTCAGTCATTGTCGGGCAGGTTATGCTGCCAATATGATTGACGTACCTACTTGAGCAACCACGGGTTCACGGTGAAACTGACAACATTCCGCTCTCGGAATGCACAAGTCGTAAAATATAAAATCGAGGAACTACTTACATACATCAACAAACTTTTTCTTCCCGCCAGAATAAATAAGTATGTAGGGACTAAAAACATTAGTCAGAATTCATACAATAATGATGCACTATGTACAAATTCACGATCAAACATTTCATTTTTAACAACGCTTCCAATAGCACAGCGTTGAAATTTGAACTCTCAAAGTGTTGACTAGATGACACGATATGAAAAGGGAGGTTTAGTCTCTCACAAATCATCAAGCGTATTCATGAAGTATGGTATCATGAGACCATTCCAGTTTAGTCCGTCATTAACGTCACTTTCAGCCAATCGGCGAGCTGCAAGTGACGTTAATGACAGACCAAACTGGAATGGTCTCATGATACCGTACTCCATGAAAACGCTGATTGATATTTAACAGGATGACAAAATTAAAATACGTCAATAACGATGTACAGGGTTTCTCTTTATTTATTGACACCCCCCTCATCTTTTTTATTTGACGTTTCTGAAAAAAGTGTCTTGAATAAAAGTTTGATGATTTAAATTAAATTTGTCAAAAAACTCTATTCCACATATACAGGGTGCCTGAGAAAGTCTTTTCGTGGTCCAACTTCCTTATTTCAAATGAGAACCCCACTTTTATATTTGATTTTTATATTCTCCCAAAAATTCCAAATATTTTCTATGTAGCATTCCCTATACCTAAAGTTGACGTATAAAAAAATATTGACCTCGAAAAGTGCCTGGTTACCGTGATTGTTTAAATGTCCGATAGATTTTTTGGCAGTGTCGTTGAAAATTCCTCACACAGATGAGAAAAAATGTGATATTCTTCGAATATACTATCAAAATAACAAAAATGCATACAGGTTGATGCCACTTTGTTCACCTGATTTCAGCATTTTTTATTAAATTGCAACTTTTTCGACGTCAATTTTGGGTATAGGAAATGCTACTACTAATCAACCACTAAATGCAAATTAAGCATCATAATGCGATAGATCTCCACTATCGTGACGTCAGTCGATCTAACAACGGGTTATCCTCCCGAGAATGCAAGGAAAATCATTTCGAAACTATTTCCTTGGACAGACCAATCCATAAACGTTTCTGCCTACTAGGCGTCATCAGCATAGCTTGGGTCTGCCTAAAGAACCAGTCTCGAATGGAGTTTGCGTCTATCCGACAAGTAAACAAGTTACGAGATGTTATAGTGTTATAATAAATAATAATCAATGAAGTTTATCAAAATAGACTCATAATGTTCTCGAATGATACGATGGGAATGTTGTGCTATGTACAACTTCACTATATCTTACACGGCACAGATTAATCCAAAATCAGAATACCTTCAATTATTTGCTTCTATCAGATTCACTGACAAGATTCAGGGGTCCAATCAATTTCTCAGGTGTTTTTTTCGAATTTACTAGTTTGCTCGGTCGACCTGATTTCAATTATGTTTTTAAATTTGTTAAGGCTAGCATACACACTGTTCTATTTGACTTTTAGAGCGATATTAATCCGGAGTCATGTTCTTCGATGCCACGTTATTTACTAATAAATGCTTGAGAACTTAAATGGGCAAAAATACGCATGATTTCTTCAAAAGATTCTTTCTAAACAAAATATTCAACTAGCAACCTCTCTATCAAGGAAGACTTCATACTTGACAATAACCTCCATGACCATAACCATTTGTAAGTTTGACCATGACGTTAGCTCAAGCTGTTATGTTCAAGAGACGATGAATTAGCAAACCTGCTTCACGTTAATATAAGATAAGATGGACTTCCTCTAACTGCTCTGGTTTTGTTAGTCACTTGGTTTTCATGAAATATTCAAATCAATTCCACTCAAATACCCATCTTCCGTTTTCATGAGTGGGACTCAAATCAAAGTGGGTATCAGGCCAAAACGCATCGCTAGTTAGTGTGGTTTGGTGCTCATTTCTATCCACACGTCTTGGTGGATGCTTCCTGCATTTGGTATTTGTGACGTTTGGATTGTCCTCTCATGGTTGCAAGTATCAATGCACAGTCTCTGTGAACAAGTTTACCGAGGTAATAAAGATTTAAACTGTTTGATTGGAAAAGTTGTCGGAAATGTCAAAAAGGTCCTTTTAACTCAACAAAATTGAGGTAATGCTGAAAATACTTTGGATCATGATCAAAATACCGTATTGTATGTCCACTGTATATACTCTTCGAGTAGTATCGATGACCATCAATCTTTTCTCATATTTTTTTGTTATTGTTAATTATTATCACTTCCAAATTTTTTTCAAATTGATTTTGTAAAAAGGATTCAATTCAAATAATCTTTTTGGTTCATTTTTTTTTTCGATTCAAAACAATCACGTTAAAACGTGTACAATTCCCCCTCTATGGCGTACCATTCATATCGCTTGACATACGTCGGCAATGGAATCCGAAAGCCGTCAAAAATAAAGGCTAACGTAATGACACTTAGATAATCCGGTATTATTGGGCTGTCACCCGACTGGACAAAGGGTCAATTAGAACGGAAATCATGGAAATCGAATTATGAATTGGTGGGATCCTTTTCCCCTGACAGGTCTTTTGACCGACAGTATTTCAACGAGAATTCTGCTTTTGAAAATGAATTTTACCATGTTTGGATCATGTCAGATCGTAAAACACGATCGAACGCATATAGTTCCAAATGTTTACCTCGTATGGATATGTAAAGAATGTATTAGCTAGGATAGAACTGGAAAAATCTTCATGATTCGAAGTTTGCCATTTATAAAGAGTTTTTTTAATTCCCTATTTTTGTATGTATAGAAATGTATCCAACACATGATAGTTTTATGACTGTTATCATTCATGTTATTTTAGAAATTAAGCTATCAAATAACACACTAGTGTGTTATAATCCATAACTCACTAGTTACCAGTCAGATATGGGTTATACTAACCCAAACAAACAACCTATTTTGACCAAAATGTGAAAAAGTCATTGCCATTTTGACATTAATAGGGTACTGAGCTTTGATTTGGTTACAAAGCCAATTGATAATAATTATTATCTCATAAAAAGACGATTTCTTCCACCTGTTGGATAAAACATTGGATGTCACTCGTGTGTTACCAATGTTTCTCTAGACACTTGAGAATGTATAAATCATTCTCGCGTGATTTATTCTCAACATAACACGCTGGTACCATAAATAACTATTATACGACTCAAATTAATCGGTTTTTCGTAAAATTGTGTTGGTTGTGGAACAAAGTTGAATTTGAGTACTATTTCGACACGAAGTAAATTCGATTTTGAGTTAAAGCAGTTTTTTCATTTTTTTTCATTCATAATCAAATTCGCTCCTCTCGTACGAATGCCAATAGATTCATTTTGTCCCGAGTGAATTCGCGTACTTGAAATTGTCATGACAATTTCAGTAAATAACTTACTTGAAATCTACAGGATTGTAACTTTGAAAATTTGGTATAAATACCTATTTGCATTATTTCTGGAAAAGTTCTCTTGATGTGTTCCAAGTTTCAATGCAATTCTATTGCCAGAGATTTTCCCATTCCGTTCCATGTGTTTTTTGTTGTCCAACTTCAAAGGCACAACTTTTTATAGAGGTGAATTTTCTGCCTGTGATAAAAACTTACAGAAGTGTCTGTGGAAACTTGAGAATCTATTTATTTGGAAACTCTCTTTGATAATGTAGTTTCCATTTGATTTGATTGGCATACATTTGCTTTATTATGAAAAAAGTAATCATGGTGAGCTCTCCTTGATATCTCATTGTGATCCCCCATTCGGCATCTGGAAATTGAATTTTCTTTGAAATATGAGAATCGTAACCAATTCTATTGTGTTACTCCTCGTCACTTTTAAAATACCATTAATACAAGACAATCGAGTTTTAAAACGAATCGCTATTTTCTCACGAAATTATTTCACCTTCAGAGAACAATCCTATTTACTCCGTTATTATCCCGACTTTCTTATATCCTGGACTCACTTGGAATGTGTGACACGTCCCGGTTTGAGCTTTTTTCATTATTTCATTCAAGTTGAGGCAATATTAACTCCTGCTACTACAGATATAAAAGCGGCTCTATTTCAGCATTCAGGTCGTTATCTCTAATCATCACTTTGAGAGATATTATACTTTTGATTGAAACGTGCGAAGGCAATATTGGACTCGGGTCTTGCGAACTTGGTCAATGTATTTTGTTCGCTGCTTTTATGAGAGAAGATCATATTTTTTCGAAAAGGCCGCTATCGGTTTTTTAGTAAAATGATGTTTTGTTGATTTTCAGCACAAAGAATTTTCATGACATGAAACCAACAGATTTTCTCTTGAACATCCTATGCATGCGAAAATCTGTTTCAGAGTTCCAATATGGGAAGTTAATCAAAAGGGTTCAAAAGATATTCCTGTCCATGTGTGACATACTGACATTTTTATTTAACGAAATTTCATGACCAAGGAGATTTTCGAATAATCATTTTGTCGAACTCATGTTCAATGAATAATCTCACTCCGTCTTCATAGATGTGCAGATCGCATAAAAAACTCTTGAATACATGATTCAATCTTTACCCAGAGCATTCGAAGATAACAGAAATAGATTTTTTTCTGTCAAGACCCCCTTTATCCGCATTTGGAAATGAAATCAAGTGAAGTTGATGTCCATTTCCAGACCATTGGAATTTAAAATATAGAATACAAAGCAGCTAAAGCTCTCTGTATAATGGGCCGAGGGTGATCGAGGAGGCCGAGTGCAAGGGTCAACGGGTGTCGTCACGGACAAAAACGACTTTTTGTCAACGTTCATTCGACCGAACGTGCTCGTTAAGGTTCCAGCCTTGATCGTTAATCTTCGCGATCCAAGCTATTCGTTTTGTTTTTCGCATGGGCAGGGGTCGACCTCGGAGCCATGTAATTGTTAGGCTGGTGTTTATTTTTATCATCGGTAATAGTTTTTGCAAGCAGAATGATACACTTTTTGTCATTTTTTTTTGCAAGAAAATGAGATCATTTCCGCTACGATGAGAATCGTGCGTGGACATTCCAATCATCTCAAATGAGTCTCACATGTTTCCATTTCATTATTTGATCTTTTGTTTCTATTTATAGGAGGATATTCTAAAAAACATTTCGAGTCAGCGTTCATTATTGGCAATATGAAAACGCATTATTTGATCACCGTTTAAATAAGATAATCGCAATCAATAATATTATCGCAATACAATTGCAATCAGCAGTTTGGTATTTTTATAAAACTTTTCTATAACGTCAAAACAGCTCATCATCAATAATTATTTGATGATTTCGAAAACACTCGTTTGATAAGGAAAAAAGCGTTTATTCGCCTATCACTCATACTTATTTATGTAGGATAAACTGCTGTTCTCGGTTTACTCCCATAAAAACCATTTGCTGTTGATATGTGGAAAAACAAACGTGGTTTACGTTGAATCGGCAGATCAAATTCTATCTTGTAGCTTTCAGCTGAGATCAAATCACATTTAGTACTTTGTGCATCACACGAAGCTCTTGATTTACTAATATTTATGCTATAATAAGAAGTTCAATTTGTGGAGATCAATAAATAGTATTGGGCACATTCATTTTTCTGCTTTTCTGAGCAGTGTTGATAAATGTCCATGAACCAAAAGAATGCGAATACTACAGAACATCAAAGAACAATGGCATGATAGTAACTAAAAATCATGATCATACGAACGCTGACAAGTATCTTATGATTTTTTGTGGAATTACGATGGCTGACTTGATGCGCCCAGGGTTTTTGAGCTGTGATCAAGTTCTTCTTGGTGTTCAACAAGGAATATAATTAAGAAACGCTATTTGGGAAACCTGTCTGCATTGTGTTCATCAGACAATTTCTGCTTTGAGATACAGTTCCATAAAATAGATCTTTCAAAGGGAATCTGACTCATAATTTGAATGCATACGATATATTTAGATGGAATTTGAGACATGTGAACAGTAATTGAATGATGATTATCTGGATATTGTTATTTTGTTTATAATAATTATTTTTGTACAGTACACATCGAATATTTTAGAGCCAATATCAGATTCTAGTCAATTATTCTGTACTCATTTTCCAAAATAAACTTATGACATACCACATACTGTAACAATGTGTAACAAGATGAATTCAAGTCCATCAATTAAATTTCGATATTACCGATCGCTGGTTCCCTGTTTGATATTAAAGACCGCATATTATTGTTCACCACATAATTGTTGATTTTCGTATGATATTGTTTCTCTGACTTGTCATCATAATAAAACTAGAAGTGTGCCAATGTTTATCGTTGTTGTCTATGAGCAATCTCCATTTAAATTTGACAAAATATTGAAAAAATATATTTGAACTAGTATTGTTCTATTGTTTTACGTAATGTGCACTATATCAAGATGTTTTGTATTGTTTTTACTTTACCATTATGTATTCGCTTTGTCCATAAAATGTATTCAAATTTTTTGGTGCCAATGAAGCATATTTGATTTGAAGATTGGTATTTGTGGATGTTAGACACCAGTCAGTACAGTGTGTCCACGAATGTGGTTGACAATAGGAAAAAACTTTTTTATTTTTGATTTTTTTAGAAAAAAGCATTCTTTATGAAAAGTTCTGCTTGTCAAAAAATGCGATTGCCATAGTAAAATTTTAGATTTTGTACACAGAGTGTTGAAAAAAATAGAGAAAGAAGAAAATGTGCCAAGACAGAGGTTCCATCAGTTATCACTTTCATAAATAATGTTATGAAACAAAATTGTTTATGAACTAACATCAAGTCTAAATACAATAATGAAAATTCGAATATTTAAAATCATTCTACATATAGCTACCTCCCACTTTCACACACTTTTCCGCTAACCTGATAAATTTACCGTACACTAAGAATGATTCGTGGTTCATTGAGATCATGAATTGCTTCTTTGTTCATGGTGTTTGTTCATGGTGATGGTGGTAGGTGAGAACTACCTAAAATTTTTAAAGATTTATTTTTTTTACTGATAAATCTAAATTCCATTTCAAAATTTGTATGCACAATTTATGTGAGTTTATGAACCACTTTGGTTTATAACATTTTTGATAAAAGTTATAAATAATAGTAAGTTCACTCTTGACACATTTTTTATTTCACCTACTTTTTCAACAGCCTGTATATCTTATCTAATATTTCAATATGGCAATCGCATTTTTTTGACAAGCGGAGACTTCTTATGAAGAATTACTTCTTTTTAAAAAATGAAAATTAAATATATTTTCCTTTCGTCATAATCTATTTGATAATGATTCTCACTTCACATTTGCACAATGCTTTGAGATTGGTTTTGATGATGTTGATTCAGTGGAAGGTTTTTCTTTCATGATAATGTGTTGGCAATATCGGAACGAACAGCTCTGCCACTTCATTAATGTGAACTGTTAAATTATTCTGTAATGTCCCAACATATATAGCCATTTTAATGCAAAATCACACAAAAACGAACTTGAATTTGAAATAACTGTTCCTTTTTAGGTTTCACTGACGACGGAAGCAGATTCGTTTCCGAAACGTTTGATATTGATAGGTTTCATTATTTACTGATAGAATAATTTTCAGGTAATATAGAAGATCGGGTTAAACACTATTCTGATTGTTATTTGATAGGGTGTGGCGAAATACCCAAAAAAATCTTGGAAATCATGGATGCGCCACAAAACTACAGAGCATATCTACTTGATATTTATCGTCATCGTATTTTTACATTTTATCCAAAGGCAGTAAGATATTATACTTAAAATGTGCCCAAAATGTGTGAGATTTAGTCCAGTTATCCAAGGTTCAGAAACGGCGTTTTCAAGACAAAAGTGTATAAGTTTTTTCTCACTGGTTCCAATCTGAAGTTTACTGCCTTGCCAGGTGTCCGCTTCATAACAAAATTTTCAGAAAACCTCATTATTTCAGCCTTCTTTTAGTTTTTTGAGTTTAACTCAAAAACAAAGCGTTTTTTGATGATAACTAAGTAATATCAAATCAAAGTAGACAAAGTTCTCTACAAATACGTTTAATTACTCTTTGGACATTCTATGACTTCGATTAATCGCGTTATTTCATGACTACCTGGTATGCCGAATCCTAGCGACGCGTCGCTTTCCCATTCATTTTATGCAGAGCTATGGAATTCTACAGTACACGGAGTCCCAGGCCTGGTTTCATTTGTGGAGTTGGCAAACGTGAGTGAGAAAAAGACTTCTACATTTTTGTCCTAGAAAAAACCTTTGCCCACTGGATTAATTGGTATCCGTGGATATTAGACACCAGTCAAGGCATAGATGCATAAACATTACATCTTTACATAATCTACTTGATCTCGATTCTCACTTCATATTTTAAAAAGGCAATGCTTTGATATCGAGTTCCAGATTGGTTTTAATAATGTTGATTCGGTGGAAGTTTTTTCCTACATGATAATTTTTCTACAACGACGAACAGCTTTATCAGTCCTTTCATGTGGATAATACATTTCGTCATCGTATTTTTACGTTCTACTCCAAGGCAAGGTGATTTTCTAGATAGTGCACAGTTGCACAATCAGTTTATTGCATAATATGCCGTTTTATATTAAATAAAGGATGGCACTAAGACCAGTCATCATCATAATAATGAATAAAAATGTCGGAAAGCAGGATTATGAACTGTGTGAATAATTGTTTTATAAGGGAAAAACAATAAGAGGAATACCACAGGGAGAAGTTTCTGCACAAATATAAAGTGCCTGGAACTAAATGCCCTCATTTGGTATATAAACTCCTAGTCTTTGCGGATGGTCAGTAGCGGGTATAGGACAGAAATCAAACTTATGTTCCTCCTTTAAATCGCCGACTTTTCGACCGTACAATTTCGGTCTTTCTCAAGTCTTTTTAAAGTTTTTCTGTTAAAGCAAATCACCTATGGATTATCCTGGACAAAGATCTGCTGGAAAAGAAACACAGATGATAGAAGAGAGACCTCAATGCATGATACACATGCCGGCATATTATCCAGAGGATGTATACAGCGATCGTGAAACATTTTGAAAAAAAATATTGCATTGAAAAATTAGAAAGAGACACACTTTCAGTGTGATAAACATGAAACGTGGCGCACGTTATTATTTTGACGTTTTCAGCTGTCTACCATGTCAAAAAATTCAGAACGTCCTTACATATGGTGTGTGCAAATTTTGTTCTAATTTATTGAACGGTTCAGAAGTTAGAAGGGGGGGCATTAAAGAATTACACCGTATTGTCATTTATCAAATCTACAAATCGCTTTTGCTTTTTTCCTGGCATCAGTATCCAAAAACCTGCAAACAACAATTATTCCAATTTATGCCCCAGGCTAGGGACATACATGCTGAGTATCAATTCAACTAAGTGCAGCCATACAAAACCCAGACTCATATCTCGTCCAATGTGTTAAGTCTGTACTAATGTATTACAGTGTTCATTCGACATTTCATCTTTTTTAGACATTTCTGCCTCGCCAAAATTGACAAAATAAAAGAAAAACTATTTTTGCTAGCTAGAGTTACGTTTTTTCTTGTAAAAGCTGGTTTTAGTCGTAACAACCAAGTGGAAGTGGCTTTGACATATAATTTATTTATCGTGCAGTGTGTTTTAAGTATTTTATAATTAGAGTGGCGCGCTCTGAAAGTGGAGACCCATTTACGGTTCTTTCAGGCCAGCTATTTTGAAAGCCATATAATGTTCTTACTAAAAATTGATGCGTTTGCTGTTGAACATTCGATAAAGATGGTTTCCAGATTTCCAGATAATGTTATAAATTTGCAATCGAGATAATTATGATTCAATGATGTAACTCTATCTACTTTTGTTCAAATCAATGTGAGAAGTTGAAGAAAAGAGAATTAGTTCAGATGTTGAGTTTTTCCTTTAGGTACTGTAAATAACTCGGTAATTATTGACAAGTGAGAAGTATATTGGAAGCTAATTAATTATTCATTCGCAGTCTATTTATATTCCATCCGGCCTTGAATAAACATTTTTACAGTATGTGAGAGCTTTAGTATATCCTGACCTATCTTATCAGAGTTTACTATGAAAATAACTTTGATAGCTTTCCAGGCTTCCCCAAAGCTTGCTCTGAGTATAACTCAAACTTGAGAACTTTGGACATGTTTTTGAAATTTGCCAAGTGTTTTACAGAAGCTCTTATTATACAAAATAAAATAGTGCAAGATGTCAGATTCTACTATGATTTTTTCAGGAGTACGACCTTCCTGCAAGCTATGAATCATGGATAATATAAAGGATCCATTGGTCTCCACATCATTCATTATTCATAACAAGATCTTATCTGAAGGCAAACCCGCTTTTTCAAAATAATATACCGAGGTTTATGACCATATCGCCCTGTTCTCTTTGCGACGTTTCATTCATGAATTAGTAATGCCTATTTTCCAAACACAATGAAGTTTTACAAGACCTTATTGCTCTGCATATCGCAAAGCCCTAAGACGGCGGCTTCTGAATAAATTTCCTTACCTAGAAGTTATGGATGTACCTTATCATAGTTTACTCTGAGAAAGTCGGAAAGTAGTTGGTTAATGAAGAATCATTTTTTCAACAGACTTTTTCCATAATTTGTTCACTTACGATATCCATTTCCTTCTATCCGTCTGCTTGGAAGAGACTTCTCTCGACAAACCAAACCTCTTAGCGCCGTCAGGTGAGTCGTAAAACCTTTAACGACCGCTGAAATGCTGCGAAACATTCGCCCCACATAAACGTAAAACTTGATAATGCTAGCTTTAATTATTCAGGAGGAGAAGACAAAGAATCAGCAATTTCTCCTTCTCAGTATGCATTATTAACTTCCCGAGAATTCTTATTTGAAACAAGTATATATTCGCTAGCAGATCTGTGTATAGCATAGAGTGTAGTTGAGAAAGCCTTAGTTTGAGTTGTTCCTGAGATTAATTGTCTGAAGAAGCTTGAATATTTCTGGCTTGGGTTTGATGAAGTTAGTACAGATATTTGAGCAAAAAGTACAGCTGGTTCGTTAAAAAACTGGTATTGCTCATAGAAATGTTTACAAAATTGAGCAGTGTAATATTTGTTTTGACGAAACTATACGACAGTGACATGTCATTCAAGTGAAAAGTTTGAGTATGTTATGATGTATGTATGTAAATAATTGATTTGAATCAGGTAGATTTGCAAATTTTGATACACACAATCGATCAATTCAATATTTTCGCTTTAGTTCCTGTACTCATGTAAGGATTCATTCGAAAAAAATATTCAAAAGTATCAACCTGGTGAAAATATGACGTCATACTTTTTTGTTTTGTCAAAACAAATATTACACTGCTCAATTTTTTGAACATTTCTATGAGCAATACCAGTTTTTTTACGAACCAGCTGTACATTACAAATAAAGTTTTGAAGGTACATAAATTTCTTTCTAAAAGCTAAATTCGTATTATCTGTCATCAACTCGAAGAAAATTTACAATCTTTTCCCAATTCTCTTTTTGATCAACTGAGGCATGCCTTCTGAACCAAGATTAAACCTTGTTCATTTCTTTGTGTCAGAAGCGATTAGTTCCTTTTTAAAAGTTGTCCAAGTCCGTACGCTTTTCTTTTCCATCATATAGAAAGTCGAGGGCGCCTGTATACGTTTTCCCAATCCCGTAGTATTGGCTCTGAATCTAGACTCGGCAATGTCGTTGGATTTTCCGAGATCCCCAAAGTTATTGCTCGAGAATATTTTTGCCTATTCGTGTGGAATTGTTGATTCGAAATAGAATGGATTTCCTGTTGTGCATTTCCAAGTGCTCGAGATTGCAGTTCTGTGCTAAGGTCTATAAATTTCATTGTCAAATTTACCAGAACGTTTTGAATAAAATTGGAATCGGAAAAAATCATATACTTCATACTCGGAAGCTCGTTTGTACTATTCAGCATTTTCGACTCTATTGAAAATATCAATGCTATTGCCATATTTGAATGTTAAATGATTGCGCTTGCAAAGAAATAGTGAATCTAGTGTTGACTAAATATATCCATCCCTCTGGTAGCTATCCCTCAATTCAAGCCATAATTTCATATTGGGATCAGTTTATCTTCTTGGGTCGAATTGAAGCATACAATATTTATATAATTTTGTCCCCAAAGACTTGCGCACGTATTGATTTGACCCTGACGATACTCCTAATTCCACTATTTGTTCCAAGTGGTGTAGCCATTCTTAGAGATTATAGAGTCCAGCTCATTGCAATTAATTAGATAGGAAAAGAGAAGTGTGTCGATTTATTGTGATCTCCACTTGTTCTCGGGCAGCAAAATCGAAATCCCTCAAGATAGATAATCAGTGACTCAGTGTACAGTCGATATCTGGGTAAGGCCGTGCTGCCCTGCCTTGAATCCCGCCAGACATCGACTCGCCCATCTCCATCGATTATTCATTATTTATACAACGTTCTTACTATTCCGGTGCCCAGATTGGGGTGAATATTGTTATTTGTTTGGATTTTAAAGGTACATTTTGAATTGCCTAGAGAGATAAGAAACATAAATAATAAAGAGATGGATGTAATAACGATTCAGAAAGGTTTTCTCCGCGATTTTGTTCTGAAACTCTAGGTAACATTTGAGCTGATGGGGCTTTTGGGAATGTTTTTATTCAAGTGCATCTATGGACAAAGCAAATACTGCCAGAAAAGTTGAGAAGACATGTAATTTCATACCTACAAGTCAATACGTGTTATCAGTAGTTTTATGGTAATACCTAAATCGTTAGGCCAAGACAGAACACGAACGGATATCAAGTCAAGTCAAAAATGCTTCATTGTAGGTACATATGACAAAACAGAGCTACTATGAACTACAAAAAAGTGTTGAATGCAATCACAAAAAAAAATGGTATGTGTAAAAAAATATATAAAAGGAACTAATAAAACAAGAATATCACACACAAGTCGAGTCAGTTGGCAGTTGACAAATCAGCCAATCAGGTACACTATCATAGAATTCATCCAAACTATGGAATGGGAGGGGTAAAGCTCTCGTAGCATGTTGGAAGACCGCATTGTTCCTGGACACCCTCACTTACAAAGGCAGAATGTTGAAGATCTTTCCCTGATCCTAGATGAAAGATTTCCAATGTACTCTTTTGCTGGAATTGGGACGACTTACATACTTCTCGTAGACCAAAGATGGCTGTTTTCAGGATGAATAAGGAAGTCACGGTCAGAATACCCAAAGACCACAAGCACATTGAGATACTGTTTGCTACATGCACCCCAGAAAATCACCCAATATCTAAAGAGATTCTCGAAAAGAGCTAACATACACAGAGCTAGTATTTTCTACTCCAAGTTCTGTCTTGGTGGATCTGATGGCGAAGCATGCTGGAGCAAGTATCATGCTCAAGTATAGTATGTGATCATCAAAACGCAGTTCGGTGTTTAAGTGGATATCCAAAAATTTGATTGAGTGAAATAGAGTGAGATTTGTTACACTAGTTCTGAATCCCACAATATTTGACTTGGAACATTCAGAGATAGTCTGTTACAATCAAAACACTCGTCCACACTAAACATGTCTGCAGCAATTGTCCACCAAGTTGTCACTCCAGGAGATTCCTGTGTCGTCTGCAAAGAAGGTGAATTTGCCTGATATTGATACATTGACATTAATATATAGAAGCGGAAACTGTTGTAGTAGCCCTTACACTGATATCCAAAGTACCCCTTTTTGGGACCCTTTCAGGACTGATGACTTTTCACCTGAGCACTTCACCAACTGATGTCTTTCAAGTGTTATTGGAACCACTCAAGAGCAACACCTCGAAACCCATAATGTTCCAGTTTTGACAGAAGTATGACACGAAGTATGACAAAGTCGAAGGCTCTTGACACTCCAGTCATTGACCGTCCCTGATAAAGCTCTGTAGCGCAGTGTAAGGAACGTTAAATTGTTGGTCCGGTGTCATGGATGTTGACACTTCAAAGAACCTCACCCTCCACAGAGGGATTCGGCAGGGAGGGATGGGGTGAGACAAATTCCCTGGCGTCGATGATTAGCCCTGATGGTCGCAGAAATAGGCCAGACAAAAAAGAATTCAGGGTACCTAGAACTTCTTAATGCTTGGAACTGGTTGATGACATTTGCAGCAACGTTGCCGTAGAAAATGTTGAGGGAGTCTACCAAGACTTCTGGATTTATGTTGGCTTTTTGTCTAGACCCGAATGTGCTCCTAATGTCGTTAACTGTCGACCAGCTTTCTCTCTGTTGGCTTCTTACATTATTTAGTTAATCCTGGTCATAGTTCTGCTTAGCCATCCATAAATAGTTTGACATCTCTGGAAGTATGCCTCAAACAAATTCAAAGCTCAGAGATTAGCTTCTGAAAATAAAAAACGTAATAGAGTCTTGGTTAACAAGTGATTTCGATCAAATCTGCTATCAAATAACCTGTTTCAATAGTATATCAATGTTGATTAAGTATTAAGTAATAAAAATGTCTGCCTACTGTCAAAACCACTTGGTCCTTGATGTATACAGGGCTTTTCACTTAAAACTCCCCACGTCAATATCTTGGAAACGAATAGGAATATTTGATTTCTGTAAAAAGTAGTCAATGTATAGGGTCGAGTAGTTATTTTTCACAGTTAAAAAAATTCGACGCCTACCAAGACTAAAGCGTCGCGACGCATCGGAGATATCAATCGATTGCAGAGACTTTGAAATTACGCGCATGCTAAAGTACATGTTATTTATAAACTTTTTTGTTATTCAGTCGAACTCATTTATTCTACTCAGTTTTGAAATATACAGTGTGTCCAAGATAACGATGTCTATCATGGGGATCTTGAAAACCGTGCGAGATACAAGGTCGGTTAAATGGAGGCAAAGTTGCGTATTTTGATGCTTAACAAAATGCCGTTTTAAAAGCCAAGAAATTCCGACTAAGTCCGAAATTATCCAAAAAAAACCGACATTTTTCAAAATTGTTTTCATTTTTTTCTGACCACATTTGAAGAGATATTTCGAAATGAATGGAACTTCTTCATTGCCACTTTTTGCCCTTCACAAGATAGCGTTATCAAATTGAAGAACCGACGTTTCGTCTATGAGCAGCCATCATCAACTTTGTTTTTTCAAATACGGTCCTGGATTTTTTATCACGGATTTTGAGAGCCTCTTATGTTCCTAAAACAACGATGTATCGCACTTATTAAAAAAAAGTTGTTTGTTTTTGATCCTATTAAAAATGTATTTTTTGTCTCTCTCTAACACATGAGTTCTCATGGAAAAATCCACCAACATAATTTTTTTGAATCATTGCGATACATTGTTGGTTTAGGAACATAAGAGGCCCTCAAAATCCGTCATAAAAAATCCAGGACCGTATTTAAAAAAACAAGGTTGATGATGGCTGCTCATAGACGAAACGTCGGTTCTTCAATTCAATAACGCTATCTTGTAAAGGGCAAAAAGTGGCAATGAAGAAGTTCCATCCATTTCAAAATATCTCTTCAAATGTGGTCAGAAAAAAATGAAAACAATTTTGAAAAATTTCGTTTTTTTTCGGATAATTTCGGACTTAGTCGGAATTTCTTGGCTTTTAAAACGGCATTTTGTTAAGCATCAAAATACGCAACTTTGCCTCCATTTAACAGACCTTGTATCTCGCACGGTTTTCAAGATCCCCATGATAGACATCGTTATCTTGGACACACTGTATATCTCAAAACTGAGTAGAATAAATGAGTTCGACTGAATAACAAAAAAGTTTATAAATAACATGTACTTTAGCATGCGCGTAATTTCAAAGTCCCTGCAATCGGTTGATATTTTCGATGCGTCGCGACGCTTTAGTCTTGGTAGGCGTCGAATTTTTTTAACTGTGAAAAATAACTACTCGACCCCATACATTGACTACTTTTTACAGAAATCAAATATTCCTATTCGTTTCCGAGATATTGACGTGGGGAGTTTTAAGTGAAAAGCCCTGTATACAACACTTGCCTCTAATTTAAGAGAAATGATACTTTTAGGTTTAGCATAATTATAATCTTGAGGTGCACACACAGACTCCAGTCCATCGTGCTCCAGAACTATATCATATGTTCCTTTAATATTATTTTGATTGGGAAATATATACTTTTTGATGACACTCACATGCCCTCTTGTCTCGCGAAGTCCTTTTTTATCCTTAGGCCATTTCAAAGGAGATGCCTGGATGGAGAGTTCACCTACAACTGCGTGGAAAGTAATCAGTGGGTCACGAGATTTTCGCAAACCATGCCAATTTATAAGTGGAGCAGACTCTTCAAACCTCTCACAGACAATCCAATCAAAGATTCTTCCTCTGCATCTCTTAGTTCAGGCTGTGTCTGCATAACCCCCCGGAAATCACCAGACAACAGCACCGTGATCAGACAATCGTGAATTCTCCACAGATAAAGAAACAGTTGTGAAATTGGAGCAGGCATAGTCTAGGATAGTGGAAGATATGCCTGTGTTACAATTCCACGAATCCACAAATGCATTTCTATGTTATTTGATTCAAACGGACTAGTCCGAAAATTTAGTTTGGATGTTTTAACTGCATAATTATTGTCAAAAAGATAATATGTATGCAAGTACTCCTCAAACTTATAATCGGTAGATTTTATGAAGAATATCTTGAACTTTGCGACATTGTGTTCAAATGAAATGATATCCCACCGATCAATCTTCACATGATTATTCCTCTTTCAAGTTCATGAATGATTCACAATCCAATATAGTGAATGACAAGAAAGATAGATAACTCATATACAATTTATGTAATTCGTTAATCATCTTCTCAACCTTTTTTGAATCCAAAACCTTCTCATACATTTCCAATGTTTTCGACTCACCCCCTGGCTTCATGCCAGTTGTAGTCAGTTCTCCGACTCTATATTGACGTATGTGATAAGATTTCCCATACAAATTCATCTCTTGTGTTGGATAAATTAATTCCAAGGATGAGGAGTCTCTCTTCTTTCTAAAAAAAAACACACAGTCATCTTTTCTCCACATCGCTTTCCAAAATTTTGATTGCAAACATATTAGACGAAACATCCATCCTTTACTACTCTCTCATGTTTCAGAATATTCTCTCATTACTGAACATTTTTTGATCATTTCCGACTGCTAGATCTCGTCCGACTGACTTGACAATGCAAAAGCAATTACCTAGGTAGGTGAATCATAGAAAAGCAAGTTTTCAAACCCTTTTATCTGTTCTGACAACATGAATTCCACAGTTTTTGATGAAAATTACTATGGGATTGTCTCAACATCTATACAGATATAAAAGGGTATCCGACATCGCTTTAGAAATCCATTTTGAACTGGGTCACTAAACCTCTATCAAGAAGCGTTTATGTTTTATGATATGGGGACATAAAATCTCAAAAAAGTCTTGGAAATGATATGAATAAGCAATTACTTTCCAAACAATATGAATCAATGTATGACATTATTTGATATCATCTAAAGGCATTGGGACTGGTGCTCTCTCTCAGATGTTAGCCCCTTTTCAAAGAAAGGTCGGAGTGGAGTATTGTCATAAAAGTTTACATTGGAACAGTGAATTCTTACTCACGAGAATGTGTCAATTTGAGCTCATGCCTAAAACATCATTCTTTTTCCACATCCTCTGCATAATGGGTCATCTGCTATCGCTTAGATGTTTTTCGAAGGATGCATGATCTTTATAGTTGAGTCCTGGTGTGAGTCTCTCCCTGCTTTTTTGCAGATGGAGCATCAAGAAAGGCCCTCGAATGATTCATGCCTGGAAGCCTTTCCAGTAATTCTTGTGTTGTGATACAATCCAGTTGATAAAGTTTCTCCTGTATAATAGGAAATAAGAATTAAAAAACTTGGTTTGGATAATAATTATTATTATTGAAAAATGTGCAAATCCAAATTTCCAAAAACTTCCCGATTCGAATAATCCAATATTCCAGAAAATTTAACATACAACAAAACTAGATAAACAAAGAGAGTTCTGGCTCAACATTTGTACATAACCTCACTTTCACATTTTTGTGGTGGAAGTTGAGTTGTCTTTTAGGTGTCTCCGGGTTATTCAAGGTGTCTTTAGTAGTTGTCAACTATCTTTTAGTTGTCTAAGATGTCTCTGAGGTGTTTCAAGTGTTTTTTAGGTGACAACTTGACGCGTCTTATTTTCGTGTATTCCAAAACATGTCAAAAAGACACTTCGAGGGCACCCCAGAGACACTTCAAAGACACCTCGTAGGCACGTTAAAGGTACCTCGGAGACATTCAAGATGCACCTCAGAGGCACCTCAGAGTTACTTGGAAGACACCTCGTAGGAACCTAAAAGACACTCTGGAGTCACCTCGGAAACACCTGAAAACTCCTCAAAGAACTCGGAGACACACACAAATTTTGAGCCAGAATTCTTTTGATAATACACCAACAAATTCAAGAAATTCCATAATTTGTGTTTCCTAGCTTTAAATCCTTGCGATTTGATAATTGAACATTTTTGAAATAAGAAAAGTTTGGAACTTTAATGTTTGATATTTTCAATAAGGTTTGTCAATAAAATTTTGAAAATACCGAAGTCTTTCTATTCTTTTTGTTCTGGAAGTCATTGGGCTTGGGACATTTTCAACTAATTGTTATTTGATATTTTTCAAAGAAAATAACAAGATAAATGGTAAAAAAATGATAATGTGCACATCATGTTCTGTCAAGTTATGAATACTTTATTCAAAAGCAAAATCTCCAAGATAACTCGATGATTTTATGTTAAATCGAAGAAAATTTATTGCTTCAACTCATAAAGTCATATATTCCAAAAGTCGTATTTTTAGTAAATCTTTCAAGACACTGCGATAGAAAAAAATTACCCAAGGCACGATTTTGAAGATAACTGAGTGATCTTTGTGGTAAATTGCAGATAGCTTCAACTCATAGTCAACTTGTAAATCTGAAAAGTCTTCAATGCCTGAAAGTGATGTTTCAAGTAAATCTTCATTACAGACACATCGATAGAAAAAAACCATCAAAGGCACAATTTTGGAAAAAAAAACCCGGTGATTTCTGTGCTAAACTGCAAAAAATTGATTGCTTTATCTCATAATTAACTTGTAAAACTAAAAAATCATTATGTTCAACGCCTAAAAGTGATATTTCAAGTAAATCTTCCTTTTAGACACAGCTACAAAAAACTTCATCAAAGGCACAATTCTGAATAAAATCCAGAAATTTTTGTGTTAAACTGAGGAAAATTGATCGCTTTGACCCATAATTAACTTGAAAAGCCATAAATTCATTATCTTCAATGCCTGAAAGTCAAATTTTAGGCAAATCCTCATTCTAGACAGTGCGATGAAAAAAAAAACACCAAAGGCACAATATTGAAAATAACCCGGTGATATTTGTGTTTAATTAAAAATGATTGATTGTTTCAACTCATAATTAACTTTAATAACCATAAAATCATCATCTTCAATGCCTAAAAGTCATATTTTAAGTACATTCTCATGCAAGGCAATGCGACCCGCAAGTGGGCTCTGGTCACACAAGCGTAGTATCGACTTTTCCAGTTGCCTTTTTTTTATCTACCTTGCTATTTTTTATTTTTTTTTCTACTTTCATGACGATAAAGTGTGTCTTGTTTTGTGCTCCGGCTAAAGCCGTTATATCTCAGATATTCTAGAACTATCATTGAATTGACTTAACATAGTCTTTTTCACTATAGTGCTACTGCTCCCTTCCAATTATCCCCTCAAGACGTTGAAATAGACGACAAGTGATAAATAAAATATGATAATAGTCAATAAGATATTTTGCAGAATCTTCTGGGAACTAGATCTCCTTATCCGGATCAGTTGCCTTTTTTTTATCTACCTTGCTATTTTTTATTTTTTTTCTACTTTCATGACGATAAAGTGTGTCTTGTTTTGTGCTCCGGCTAAAGCCGTTATATCTCAGATATTCTAGAACTATCATTGAATTGACTTAACATAGTCTTTTTCACTATAGTGCTACTGCTCCCTTCCAATTATCCCCTCAAGACGTTGAAATAGACGACAAGTGATAAATAAAATATGATAATAGTCAATAAGATATTTTGCAGAATCTTCTGGGAACTAGATCTCCTTATCCGGATCAGCTGCTCTACCAATGTGTCCATACGTCTGGAACAATGAGATAGTGGAGCCTACTCATTGGGTTTGCTTTATTCTTGGTTATCTTTAATCCAGGTAATATACTTCAAATCGAAGATGGTAAAACATGAGATTATATTTGTTTGTTTTCAATGTTGTTGTTCAGTATCATTGAGTGGAAAGATGGTTCCTCATACTTCATCTCAGCTGTGCTTACTGGATTCAACATTGAAACTTGAGAATCGTATTTCTTGAAAAACCCTCACTGTAAATGAAGTAGCATATACTTTCATCACGCAAGAAGGCCCAAAACAAATATGAATGTTCTGTCATCGCAAAAATTTGGAATGGATCTTTTCATTTTCGACAATTTATATGCTTTGGACATTAAAAGCAGACTCTGAGAGGTCTTGCTCTTATTAAAATTTTCTTCAAGACTCACGGAAGCACAACACAATATTACTACTTGACGTCACAGCTCAAAATTAAAAACACCACGTTCATTGAGGTTTAGGAAAATGAGAAATTGCTTTCATTAGAACAAAGAGCGCCTAACAGATGTTCCCCATGCCGAAGCGACGTGATGTTCAATGCCTCATCACGAAATTATCAAAAACTTTTTCAGAGCTTTTTTCCTGGCTTGTCCGGAGAATAATGACCGAATTGGAAGGAGAATGATGGAACGCTGGATAGAATGTCATTATCGAGTAATTAATAAATGTCGGTCGATATTGCGAACCACTACACATAAGGCCGTGACTGCACCTCTCCCAGTTTATCATCTGTAAGTGGATACAGAAATGACAAATTGTGCAATATTAAGAATAATATAAAACCGTCCCTATATATTATATAAATTGACATGAACTTGGAACTTTTTGAACTAATGTTCACAGAAAAGAGACCTACACTAATCGATATGTTATTTTCAACTCCAATAATCCATTATTTTTCAAACAATTCTGGTTCTTTGTGTGTGTTCTTCGTTATCGGATTGTTGACTATTTGTTAAAGATGATTGGTGATATAATGGATTCTTCCAATTACCCTGAGTGTTCGATTCTTTGGTTTCTAGTTCTCAAGTTTGTGAGGCGCTTCAGTTTTGTCAGTTATTTAAAAAAAAAACTCGGACGCCACCATTTGGATTTATGTGGTAGACGCCCACGTGCCCATCGGGTTGCCTTTAGACAGTGGAGAAAATACCGGATGGAAACAATCTATTTCTTGATTATTTTTGATTCTTTTTTTTGTCTTGTTTATTTTGCGTTCGTCAATTTTTGCGACCATCAGGGCCAATCACCGACGCCAGGGAATTTGTCTCACCCCATCTAGTGATTTTGCAGAATCCCTTTCTGTAGATGGTAGGGTCCTTCAATGTGCCAACATACATGACACGGAACCAACAGTTTAACGTCTCCTCCGAAAGACCTCTTAAAACAAAATTCCAGATTTTAACGTCGGCGTCGGCTGGCCCGGTATTCGATCCTAGGACCAGATGCGTGAGTAGTCGAAGCATCAACCACTGCGCCACACCGCCGATAGCTAAAATCTTAAATCAGGATATCAGTTTTTCCTTTCCTGCTTCAAGTCATATAAGAAACAATCAGATTTTTTTGTGAATTTTCCCCTCCACCGAACCATTGGAATTTCACACCATAACATTCATGTTTAATTGTTATGAGAATCCTTTTCCAAATAATATAGCACCTCATTTCAGCAAACATCAGAGATGCTCGATAGAACTCCTCATTGCCCGTTTAATGGCGGATAATATATTATCTAATGAAATTTGCCTTGGATCAGTTGCAAATAGAAACAGTTTTTCTACTGCTGCATCAGCTACTAAACTTTTCAACAAAATTCTAAACTTCGCGTACATCCGGATGAGCTTTTACCCAGAAGGCTTAGTGCATTTATATAAAGTATTTCGGGACTGTCCCGAGGTCCGCAAAACCGTTGTCTGGAAGATATACAGTTGTAGTTTATAGCCCAGTTTAAAGTAGGTTTTAATGAAAACATATTAACATGGTGTTGCTGTAACTTGAGGACGGAGAACGAGTTTGAAATGGCGGTCTGTATAGAATTGACTTTACCCTAAGTTCAACTGCGGAATTTGTATCAATTAAGCCTTATTGCTACATGAACCTACCTCTTTGATAGTCATATCAGTTGTAATAAACTTGCGCCAACCATTGTTAATTTCTCATCCACCAGAATGAATTCTGCGTAGCGA
Organism: Orchestes rusci; assembly: GCA_958502075.1. Taxonomy (NCBI): domain Eukaryota; kingdom Metazoa; phylum Arthropoda; class Insecta; order Coleoptera; family Curculionidae; genus Orchestes; species Orchestes rusci. The sequence goes on along the minus strand of OY293310.1, from coordinate 17,879,466 downwards.
AACAAAAATGATAATTTATAATATTTTTCCTGTAGTTATTGTCTCTTGAAGGCGGCAGCAAAAAGGGCCATATATATTCCTTAAAAGGATCTTTTTAGATCGTAAAACACATAAATAAAATTAAACAACAGTGAAAAGGGCTAAATGCGGATGATGTTGTCACTTGGAAAGATGCTTTTCCGCTTTTACGAGCGATCTAAATTCTAAAAATTGTCGCAATTCAACTCGTAAAAACAACACTATTGCGGATGTGAAACGAGGAAAGTATAGGGAAACCGAACGACGAAAGTTCTCGTCAAAATATTTCTGAATGATAAGTGGGTTTTTTGGATAGCAAGCTTGGGTAATATAATTCTCTAAAACATATAATCTTGATTTTTACACTGGAATTCATTTCGGCAGATATTTTAATAAACCGTTCACTTTTTAAACCGGCATTCGCAACTGTGAGCCTGAACGTGCAAGTCTTCTTTTTATTTGAAACCGACTGAAAATAGATAACTCTTGCCAAGGCGAAATTCGACCAGTATCTCTTTTTAATTACACGGAGCCTCCGCAATATTGAAGACGTACGTCAGATAAAGGAATGGAAAGCAATTATGTGGAGCTAACGATAGAGAAATGTTTGGTTACTTTTTATCTTGAAGTTAACTCAACGTTGTTCTATGACTTTTTTCTCATTTGTACTCATTAATATCGGATACTTTTTTCCACAACTTGCATTATATGTCATTTTGTACAGAAAAAGCATCAGTCCACATATAACAAAAGCACATCAAGAAAAAGAAGAGGGTGACACGAAAATCAACATTCTTCTCAAGAAACATCACTGATAAAAATATTGTGAGGAGAGTTTTTTCACTCTGAGAAATAGGAATATAAAGTTTGCCATCTACAGCAATACCCAAGTTATTTTAGTTTATTATGATGATTGAATAGTAGGTGGCATGCCCTAAATGTGAAGAGTGCAAGACGCTTTCGTTTCAAGTCTCCTCTTAGTTTCCATTTGGCCACTTTATTTCTCATAACAGACTTCACTGCTGAACTGCTTTCTGAAAAAAAAAATTGAAGAAGGAGGATGTTCATCGCACCATGTAATTTGCGTAGACCTCGGTCTGCAAGATTTTTCTGCCTCTCCGACCTTTGCATACCCCTGCCCCTGTAGCCCTCTGATGCTTGGAGTCATCAGTGAATATGACGATCTTGAATAAGACCTGGTCAAATCGGTAATCTGGGAATAATCAGCTTAGGTGATCTGCCGATCAAGAGGATTGGAGTTATATAGTCAGAGTGCATATGCAGCACCCCATCCCTCAACTTGAGCCCGCTCATAATGGTGTTCCAAGAATACTGCCAATGCTTGGAATAGGTCTTGGGCCTAATTTCTATTTCCCAGTTAAGAAATGGATTTTGAATTTTCAAGGGTTGATGCAAAGCTCTCCTGGTGGGCACGATCCTTCAATGATTCTCAGGGCCTGCCTTATGGGACCTCTGAGTTCTTGGATAATACGCTCCGATGTTACGATCACTAGATTATCAGCATCAAGTCCAAATCATCCAGCTGAGTCAGCATGTTGTTCACCTCAAGAAAATGGGAGGAGGTAAAGTTCCTTTCCGTGGACAGCCCATGGCATCTCTAGCTTTCACGTCATAAATTTTAGTTCGGTGGATAATAATATTTATTTCCATTTTCCATTTATAAAATTCTCCATTTACAAAAATTACAAAATTATCATAAAAATCCTGAACATTCGGCGAACAAATAGGCGATTAACCCGAAGTCAGAGACTTGCGTGGGTATTCACATCCTAATTCACATCCCATAAAATTTTCACATAACGATATCTAAAAACAATATCATCATAGTATTAGCCTTTGTTGAAGAATTTTTGCTATTCACTGAGTTAATGGGTTTTCTGTGCCGCTTGCCTTCAACGTTTAGCAGTGTTGTTGAACACGCCTTCTCAACAGATGATACTGAAAAAAATACTTGGGACCCAATTCTGACCACTACTGTACCAAGAAAACGTAAAGAGAGAGTGTTCGCTAGGTATAAGCAAAAACCACATACAAGAAAACAACTTCTTTCTATCCACATGATTGCCAAGGCTGAGAGCCTCTACCCTGGGTAACAAAACCTATCGTTCTATATCGTCAACATCGCAATGGCAAACCGGCTTCGATGGACATTGGAAAACAACCGAGCGAAGCGTCGGAGACTTGGCTGATAAGAAAAACCTGGATTTGCAGGTTTACACTGCAGCGCACGGAGGAAACTAAGAGGCGGTGGGATTGTATCTGTGTGTAGAGAACGGTGTTGAGGACCTGCTCATTCCGGAGTTTCACTCGCTTGTTTATGAGCCTGTTAGTAAGGAGGGAGTAGTTTTCATTGTTATAAAAAATCCCTATGTGAATGGTTATGAGCCGGTTTGTTAGGATGTTCCCGATCAGCTGAGTTGGGAGAAATACAACAACACTGAGGCGAAGAGTTATACCTATGCCTGCAGTGTTTACGATTTTAGGAAGGTTGTGGACTATATTTCTGGGCTGGAATTGAACGGTGTTCTGAAAGATAAGTGATAAAAAAAAACGTTATCCAGATCTGTGATCTCATTTTCATCATCAGAGTGCCCAGTTCTCTGATGTAAACTTTCTCAAGTGAAATTCCATGAGGCTTAAATCCGGGCTATTTGGAGGCCAATTTAATTAGTTCCAGACATCATATTGCACTCAATTGTATGATCCAGAGTTTCTTTTTCATTTTGGATCTGTTGCGCTGATCCTATGAAAAGGTCCCAAGATCTCTGGAGCCTAATTCTTGAGCAGGAAACAAGTGACAGTTTAAGTGAACGATCACAGGACCGATCAAAAACTGCATTTCGATACCGCGCAATCATCACTTCTGTCAAGAGAACGTTCATTCTCCTAAAATTCAAGAATGGTCCTGGACGTTTGAACACCGCACTGTGAAGTCCAGAGTCTCTATTACCTTTTGGATTTGTTGCGTTCAACCTATTTGTTGGCCTCCGAGAAAAAGATCTCTCTGTCCCTGATCGTATGCTTTAAGTTTGGAGAAGTTAACTCTCGCGGGTGATTATCAGAAAAAAAAATATAGAGAGAGCTAGCTGAGCTTCTGCTTATATACGCAATACACAATCACTCTGTTGTCAATCATTGTCGAACTGACAAAAAATTATAAAATATTCAAATATCGTCAGTTCGGTGCATCACTCCATCAGTCAGATCATTTCATGATCAGTTTCTCATCATTCTGACCAAATTTATGGACTGAACAGATGCAAGGCTGAACCTGTAACCCCCTTTTAAGGGTTGAAGGTATCACTCGACCCCCCTCTCCCCATTTGAAAGATTTCCTAACAACTCGGGAGATATATGGAACTCTTCCGAGACATTATCCAGTAGACTCACCCTTTATTGGTTTTTGCTAAGCGATTCTTATCCGAATGTTTGCCATTGAGACGCAACAGTACTCTCCCCTCTGTTAAAAATACAACATAAGTCGAAATACTGTGCCATTGACCTATTATCATTTAGATGAGTTGTCCTAATGTCCCCAAATCAAAAGAATGGGAGACGAAGGAATGAATTTATAGGCTAAATTGCCTATTCAAAGCGATGCTTTCTATTGATTATAAGGGAAATGAATTCTCTTTCGTATAAATTGGCCTCATTTCCAAGTAAAAGCGAATTTATATTATATGTGATACTGATTTGATTGATATATTTGAAGGTGACTCTAAATGGTTGGAATATGTGACTTTATGAACGAACACTCATAAATAATCATATCGATGATTCGTTATTTCCCTGAAACAATTTAGTATCCCTTTCCAATTTGTATCTATCAGACTGAAAAAACTAGCTGTATAGATAAATGGGGCTGTCTATTTGCTTTACAAATTGACAATTTGCGATTCAACAACAAAAACACAATTTAAATTTCTGCCGTCGCAAAACTGGTGTGTGGACCTTTTCAAAAACAGTGAATCGATTTGTTTTGGAGTCCTTGATACAAATTGCTGTCCCTATAAAAATATACGATCTAATCTCACGTTTCTAACTTGTAGCGGCCAAACTATCCGTTCCCTAATCTAATAAAAAATAATGCTCGACACTGTTTCGGCTTGTCCTAATCTCTTTCCACTTGACCATAGCGTCGACGGTCAGTCGGGCTAATCCTTTAAAAATGGTTCCAATTTCTTATTTTCCAAATCCTTCGGGACTCCGAGGTCGATGTTGGCTTTAGAAATAGAATTGTTGGTAACAAACTCGATATTAGATTCCTTTATAAACCATCTATAAAGCTTTTCTTCGATTTGGATCGAGCCTATTGTTTCGTTTTATGCCTTCATCGATAAATTCTTATTGAATTTGGACTGCAGCGGCAATCTTTGTGACCATAACGTATTGTTGAAGATTGGAAATAGAATTCGATAAGCCGAGGAACAGTGAAAACTAAGTTTTGAAATGTCTTTTCTTCCAAAAGAAACTTCTGCTATTCCCAATAGATGCGCGATTCTTCTCGTTAATGCATGGGCCACGTTCTTATAAGTTTTTATTCACATCATTATTGACTCGGTTAAGAATCAGAAAAGAGGCTTCAACCTAACGAACTGAATCCGCTCTGAAACTTAAATAAAAGGAAGCTTTGTCTGATTAGATTTTTCTCAAGACCAAGCTCTTGTGCGGAATAAAATGTTTATGCTGGAATATATACTTTCCATAAGAATAAAATTGGTTCATTTCCATGTATCTCACATCTTAATACATTATGAATAATTTTTAGGGGTGTTGAATAATGGGTTCAAGGGTCAATGGAAGTACCTTCAGAACCCCACTGAAAAAAATTTATATATCATTTATTTTGATGGTTGCATTTCAGGTTTCAGATCATGCAGTATTTTATAATATGGAAAATAACTTTTTTCCGTAGAGTTGATAATAAGAAAGTTTTCCATATGCTGCGAACTCAAGTAGACACCTTCTTATTGCAAATTTTTCTTGGTTCAAGTTATTGGCGTTTTTTCGTATATTAAGATTCTACAATGAAAAAGATACATTTCTATTCAAAAAAGACAAAGTCTTTATTGAAAAAACCTTCGGATGGTTGTCCAGGTCCCATTCCTTCCACCCAATAACTTTTATCCAAACTGTTTTTTCCCAGAACTCATCGTTTGTCAGATATCGGGCTGTCTCAAGTTGAATGGGCCACCACATGAAAGAAGGCATGAAGATTCTTCTTAACAAAATGAATCAAGTAGTTTTTTTCGCACGCTTTATATTAGCTCCACTTGAATGTGAGTTGGTTTGTAACGGAATCTTCGAACTCGATTTTTAGTCACCAAAAATGTCCAGATTGATTCAAAACTTTGCACACATATCAAGGACCGATGACAGTACAAGAATTTCAAAAAAAAGCTTAAAATTAGAGAATAAATTGTGATCAAAGAGAAATCACATTTTTTGTGAGCTTTTGACATTTGTCTTGTATGACAGTTCAGCGCTGAAAGATTAATTTTGAGGAAGGAAAGCACCCATTCGACGTGTATTTGCGTACCTATATGCCCATTCACTGCGAGTTGGAATAATTCACTTTGGACTGTTATAGATGATTGTTTGTTAGTAGTTAACGTAGATGAAGGATATGGACGTGACGGTAATTAATTGAACCGGCCGTCTGATAGGCAACGTTGCCAAAGTAATTCATTTTACGCAATGAGGGCGTTCGGATTATGTAGTATTTCGGATTATGGGGGGTTTGGACTACCGTCATATTACTGTGAAAATACTTGATATCAAAAATTGATATCAATAAATACTATAATATAAAAAATTAATTAAAGTTTGAAAACTAAAAAACACGCTTTTGAACTAAAAAGTAAAAAATAATTTTTAATTTAAAAATAAATTGGTTGACGAGAGAATGGATGTCATTGTGATAAAACACATTTATTCACTAACTTTGCATTTTGAAATCGAAATCATAAGGAAATAACAATTATTGATATCAAAGCACCCCACGTTTTTATCACAATGACATTAACTTTCTTGTTAATCATATTTTTATTCTTAAAATAAAAATTATTTTTCACTTTTTAGTTCAAAAGCGTGGGTTGTTAGTTTTTAAAACTATAATCCATTTGTTTTAATGAATAATTCAGTAGTAATTACCTTGACACCAAGTTGATGGGCTCTTCACTGAGAGACATGCAAATGAAAATATCAATTTTTTTTGAAAATCGTCCGTACGACGAAAATCGAAACATCATTTTTAACAAAACATCAAATGTGGACTGCGAGACTTATTCAAATTTTCAACATCCCCTATACGCACCCATATAAAAAGCAAGCGATTTCGGACTTGATTGAACCTTGACATCCCCGAAGGATCCATATCCTCAAAGATCAACATCCTACTATGAAATAATATAATGAGAAAATAATTATTAATCTTCCTCCTCATAATATGGTTCCGCCTGGTATAATCGCTCCGAACCGCCATCCTCGACGCTTGAATATCGACGCTTCCTTCCTCTACTCTGGCCTCGCCGCTTTACCATACGCACCTGCATCTTGAAAACATGGGTCTGATTTGATGTGGTTGAACCGCATCGCTTACCTCGCCGCCCCTTTATGATCGCAAATATAGAGATACAACTTTCGAGATATGGTTACAGTTCTACGGAAGTCTAAGGAGTGACGTCAGACGAAATTTGACAGCAGAACTATCATTACCCGTTAGTCCAATCAAGAAAGTCTTTGAATACGTTTTGTTTTCTGATTGATTGCCTACAAAATTTATCCCAACTATTTTCCTCCCAAAGGCACTATTTTCAAGATATCGTTGAAAGTCTACACTCATAAGGAGTGATGATCTCTATTTGATAGCAGTTAGGATGTCAGAAACCGGAGCCCAGATCTAGTGAACATAGGGAGTGTCGGTAACACAAGTTAGTGTATGAACCACTTTTTTTTTCTAAAATCATTATTCTTTACTCTGTTTTTGTCATCAACGTAAGCGATTGCGGTATGAGAAATCCTTAGAATAATGATCGACTAGAAGCATAGATAAACATTGTTGTGTCGTCAAAGATGTCAATGTAAATATGGAGAGTAAGGGGAGAAGCATACTCCTCATTTGCCATATTTACTTTCATAGAGTTGCAAATTAGCGTCCAAAAGTTTCGATAACTGATGAGTTTTTTTTTGTCGGGAATAATGGACTGTGTTTGATCAAACACAGTCCATTATTCCCGACAAAAAAAAACTCATCAGTTATATTTACTTTCTTGAAAGTCCTTTCAACAGATTTTCTGTCAACAATTTTCAATTATGAAGACTTGAAGTCTACTAAGATGGATTAAATGAATTTCTCTTTAATATTTAATGAGACTTTAGCATTATTTTTATCGCTATCACTACTTGCGTTGAATACTCGAACGGTTTTCCTTGATGTATCACTCTAAGAAGTTGATAACAACGGCAACGTCGGATACTTTGCGTTGCCATGACACTGACAGCTTTCAGTTTCCAGTTAAAAATAATTTTATTTGTTATCGTGCCGCAGATTCTATGTTGCAATTATGCCAAAAAAGTTCGGGTGGGCTTCTTCATCGACGGTTGGATTGTATAGATCTCATCACAAATAAGTTGAAATAACATAAGATTTTTTTTTGTCACAAATAAATTCTGATATTTGTTGGCGGAGAATTTTATTGCGCACAAGTAATCGATACCAAGATGTTGATTATATAATAAATAAATAAATAATAAATGAACAAGGGAAAAGATAAGGAATTTAAAGCATAGAAGTAAAGTTTTGGATACTCTCGAAAGTCAAAGGTTATTCCATACCCAGAAATGTTCCAATATCTTCAGAGTTGAACACTTTGAGCTGAAAAGATCACAGACATTTCCTTCAACACTTCACTTCATTTTTCAGACATTAGACTCAAATTTTCGAGTTTTTACAACAGTTGTTGCTTATCAGTCCTGTCCACCCCAACTAGTTCCGTATATAGGTTTTTATAATTTCCATTGTTCTCGGATTCGATTCTCAAAGCTTTTCCGGGGGTTGCAACCTGCTCTGATCCATCTCTCCTTTTCTGATCACAGTGACATGATTATTTTAGGAAAAATCAATTTTTATGGATGTTTACAATCGCACGACTTTGTTATTGACAGAGATTAAGTATTTCGAATAGGAAACACTGCATTAGATTGTGATCTGACCTTATTTTTTCTCATTATGAAAGGAAAAATGAAATGCCTCTAAACCTTGAAAATAGAGCTCTATAAGCTGGAATTGAGCGCTGGCCTGAAAAGCAGTTAGCGACAACGGAATCCGCTCCATTTTGGAGAGCTAGTGTCGGAAACAGCGCCTCGTTCAATTGTACCAATGATTTACTCTCGCTATTAAAAATAAATCAAGCAAGCTGCCGTCGGAATTTTGCGAGGATAAATCGTGAAAGTCCGGCCAGTACACTGCTCTAAGATATCTCTGAAATTGGAACATAAATTGCTTGCGACCAAGTAGTAGACACAAGACGGGAAGCTTATGGTGTTTATGTAAATAAACGACCAAGATCGAGACTGTTGAGAAGATTTTGGAGTAAGTGAATGTATTGTTGCATCTGCTTATTGTATAATGTAAGACTTTCCGTATTCTATCTACTTGCAATATCTATATTCACTCAAGCGAACGTAGCAGCAAAAGAACTTTTTTGTATACCTACATTCGAACTCAAAGAACGCAATCGAAAACAAAACCAAACTATTTATTCAAGCAAGCAACAATTTCGCCAGCTTAATGTCAGATACTAAAGGAGAGTTGCTTCAAAAACAAACCAATTTCAACTCAAAGGAAATGAAAAACTCTTGAAAATGTAAAGAAAGAATCTATGAAAGTAACGAGAATACTTTGTTTTCCACTCTCACCAGTCCTTCACATTCCACCGATATTTAAAGAATAATCTAAAAGAGTTTTTGTTTTTCTTGAAATAGTTATTGATGAAAATTATGTTGTCCGAAGCAACCACGGACATCAACAAGCTATGATTTATATTCGAGGCTCGTTTGTCATTACAAAAATTATTCACAATAAATTGAATGTGAACAAAATAAACGAAGAATTGTTTATCGTTGGAACGAGAACGCGTGATGGCTTTGCAAAATGGGAGTGATTCGACGTTTTTGAGTTATGCGCTTTTATTGAAAAGTGATTCGAAAAGCAGCTAGATAATGTGCCATTTGTTTGACGGGTTGTAGTTCCAATTTTATGGAGGCCATTTGCAATAATAATAAAGTTACACCGAATGGTAGTAATATGCTTGTCGTGATGTCTGCAGTGGGAATATTTCCACTTGAGATGGCTTGTACCAATCATTCGAGTGCTTAGATATCAGTTTGCTTTATCTATAAAATTTCTTCAATTTAAAAATGTCACGTCTCATCAACAGAAGTGTAAACTCTCCAATAACTATCAAAACAGAATGACGGGATGTTCACTCGTTTACGGAAATAGTCAAGCTTAGATCATGATATTCTCTCACTCCAATTTCAAAAGACGACCGATTATTCGTAACAAGTATCAGTGTTGAAACAAAAAAGTCACTATCATCAAGCAGATGTGTTCGTTGTGTTGCGCATCACCGGTGCAAAACTTTGTTCTCTTGCCGATGCACTGGATCTATAAAGATTCCGACGGCGAAAACTTCATTTTAAATTCCAATCTATTTGGGAAAACTTCTGATAGCCTTTTGTCTATAAGAAATAAAGGAGTTTCTTTTCGTTTTGCTTTTGCTCCTAAGGCAGCGTTCGAGCGCAAAACTCATAGCCACGCAAATTTGCCGCTTTTATTGCTCCTCTGGGTCGTTTGCTTTTTGCCTCGATCCAGTGCCGGACTGACTCAATCGGTCTAATATACGCCGATGTGGAATATGTGTTCTATAATAAAAATACGTTGGATATCTTTCGTGTGGGAACTGAGGATAATGCTGATCTAGGACTTTGCAGTTTTGAATTTTCATCCACATTCTGAGCACATTTGGTGTTTCCTTGACGAAATGTTTCAAGTTGAATGAAAAAAACACTTTCTGTGGATTCTGCTTGACGAGATCGTTGAAAAATAAACGAGATTGTGATCATTCTTATACCTGCACACGTTTGATAATATTTCAACGTCTCAGGGGATTCCGTTCTCAGACTTTTGGAAGTCCGCATTTATCGCAGAGTTTCTGTATCCATTTCAATCTTTGGTTTCTACATTCGCTCAGCACTTTTAAGCTTGAATTTGAAAGTAAATTTTCAAGAGATTCAAGAAGTGATCATTGAGAAATAGAGAGGGAGAGAGAGAGACAGACAGAGAAAGAGAGAAAGAGAGAGAGAAAGAAAGAAAGGGAAAGAAATGGTGATTTAAAAAAAAAAATGAAACATAACCTCACCATATCATCTTTTTAAAAATTTTGGGATCAAATTCCAAATAGAACCTACATACCCAATTTGAACAAAATCCTCTAGAAGATAACAAAACTTTGCATACATAACCTCACTAGGTATATCATTTTTCCAAAAATGTCTTGATCAAATCCCCAATAGAGCCTACATACCTGATTTGTACAAAATCCTTTGGAAATTACCAAAAATATGCAAACATAACCTCACTTGATCAATTTTTGTTGAATTTCTTGATCAGATCCCAAATTAGAACCTACATACCTTATTTGAACAAAATCCTCTGAAAAATAACAAAACTATGCAAACATAACCTCACTATATGTTTTTTTTCAAATTTCGATCAAATCTCAAATAGAACCTAAATACATACCTGAAAAATATACAATAAATAAAACAGTACAACATTTTTGTAACAAAAATTCGGTCTCTTTCTCATTCTCAATACGTTATATCTATTTCTAAGTTGTTGGTCCAGTATAGGCTTAAAAATATTATTTTTGATATTTTAATAGTTTAAATAATATACTTACATAAGAACGGTTCAATGATATTATCAAACAATCACAGCACACAGCTTTGACAAAAAAATTTACCCTGGCAACATTGCACGGGCCACACACAAGAACGCACCCACTACAGTCCCGTTGAAGCGTTAACGTCAACCATCATCAGTCTTTCATCAACCACTCGTTTGACATGTCAAAAGTCAGTTTTATAAAGTGAACCATGATTTTGCCAAATTAAAAAGTATTGATTACTTTTTAGCTCTTTTTCAATTGAAATTATTGTATCGCCATCGTTTCTTGACAAGTGTGCAAAGTTTCGAATCAATCTGGGCATTTGAAGTAAGTGAAAGTCGAGTTCCAAGATTCCGTTCAACATATAGCTCTCCTTGCCATAGGGCTGTTTTTCTCGCCGATAGCGTAAAGCCGGCTCCAGATAGTCGCGGCGAAAAGTCGCGCCGTGAATAATCTGATTTGAATAATCTCCGTGAAACACATCCACACTCGTGTTCACGAGGCTTCACGGGTGTTCGCGGAGTGAGTCTGGAGCCGGCTTGTAAGGCGCATGCATTCTAACCAGGGCAACTGACAAGCAGGGTCGCGTTCACGAGCGTGCTTCTATCCTTGTCTGAAAGTAGATTAAGGGTAGAGCATAAAGTCTGTCCTGCAATGTGAACGCGAAAGAGATGTCAAAACAAAAATATGTCTTTTGCTTAAACTGAAATGGCGCTTCTTGACCTATAGTTGAAGTTCACGTACTCACGTTTTATTAGTGTTTTTTTGAATCAACAAATAGGTATGTAACTTTTCATGAAACTCAATCAAAACTTATTTAAACGACAACTGACACCGACAGAAATTTGGAGATTATAAATATTGTCACATGTGACATGACTCAGCTACCAGTTGCCCTGATCTAGGCGCATGCGCTTCTCTAAGTTGTATTTTTTTTTCTCCCGTACAAGGAAATCTCCAAAAAATGCGCTTTCGGAAACCCTGATCCGAGTAACCTGATCATTAGCTGTGTGTTTTGTCTCTTCTTATCATGTGAAATTTTGTAGTACCTAACGCCATCTATCGGTAGAATTTGTCAATCTCAAGGATGGAGCTCCCATCAATCTAATGAAAGACTTTTCTACCATTTGGTCGCCATATGGTCTACAACGAGTTCGTCGATAATCCTCCCCGAGCAAGGAAAATCTTGAAACTTTTTACTCAGTCTGACCATGACCAATCCATGTACGTTTCGTCCTACTAGGACTCATCAGCATGGCTATGGGTCTAAGTCAGACTGAAGAGAACAGTTTCAAGGGGCTTCGCGTCTATCTGACAAGTATATGAAATGTGAAATGTTGTAGTACCTAACGCCATCTATCGGTGGAATTTTTCAATCTCAAGGATGGAGTTCTCATCAATCTAATGAAAGACTTCTACCATTTGGTCGACATATGGTCTACTACGAGTTCGTGGATAATCCTTGGGATAATCCTCTTTGAGATAATCCTCCCGGAGGCGACGATATGGCGACCAAATGGTAGAAGCCTTTCATTGGATTGATGGGAACTCCATCCTTGAGATTGCCAAATTCTACCGATAGATGGCGTTAGGTACTACAACACTTCACATTTCATTCACTTGTCAGATAGACGCGAAGACCCTTGAAACTGTTTTCTTCGGTCTGACTTAGACCCATAGCCATGCTGATGAGTCCTAGTATGATGAAACGTACATGGATTGGTCATGGTCAGACTGAGGAGACAGTTTCAAGATTCTCTTTTTATTATAACGTGGGATAACAAGAGACGAAACACAACAGCTGATGAAGATGAAGAAGTGACATTTTCGTAGCATTTTTTCCAATTCACTCTCCATTGTCGATAACGTGCATTTTGTTTTAGAAACAACTATATAAACTAGAGAGTATTCAAAATGGTAGTTTGCAATATAGCAATCTATTTCTGTCTCTTTGTCTTGTTCAAGATTTATAATTCGTGAGTTTTCTCAATTTCATTATATATTTCATGATCTTACATGATTTTTTTTAATCAGCATTCATCTTGCAATATCACGTATCTACAGTTTCCAGATTTATGAATTCCAATTAAAATGTTTCCAGTTGATCAAATTTCTGATTAATTATGTTTTTGATTGATTACACCTGAAGTAATAATTTAATTGGTTCGGGTTATTGATTCTTTGGCCAGTCGTCAGTCGTCAGTTGAGTTGAGTCCATGCCGCTCATCAACTACACTGTTCAAAGGCTAGATGGATGACGAGTATTCTCTCTAATTTGTCATAACGTGATCATCATTTTCGTGCTGCAATAGTGAGGAGCCGGCATAACATATTTTAACCATGCAGAATGAAATGGGACATTCTGCATGGTTGAAATATGTTATGCCGGCTCCACACTCGCGCGAGACAATCCGAGACCAAGCGAGTATGGAGAAAGAACTCGTCTTGCTTTGATGTCGGTTTTTTGTAAATTCTTCCTCTTTCTCCATACTCTCGTAGTTTCTTGGTCTAGTATTGTCTTAGAAAGAGTGTGGAGCCGGCATTATATATCTCAATAAAATACATCCAATGAAGAATGGATAACAAGGGGAAGGGTTCAAAATTATAAATACTGGTGAAGGATGAGTCGCCTCCGAGATTTTACACACACAAATACATTCTAATAGCTTCCACGTACTCACTTGATTATCCCTTCCCTTTCCGCATCTAGGCGGACTCTTTCAACTAGTGAGGCATTTACAAGTTTTCAATCATATCATGATACGGAAAACTGAAAAAAAATGTATAATTCTAATGGGAAGCTTATCGGAATATACTACATTTTCAGCAAATCTAAGTCCGCCTCTGTAATCCACACACTCCATGTTGTACACTGATGTCCAGCATCTTGAACTAAATGCACCTTCTGTATATTGCATTCGGTTTTGCTTCATTTGGCTCTACTATTCAGACACATATTCTATCCGTGTACGTGTTCTGTCCAATCGAAACCTAAAACTAATATTTAGCTATTCGCATTCGAAGACTCGTCTCGATTTGATATTATGGCCTGCTGGCGGCGTACATTTCGAGATATGTCAATTTTAGTCAAAATTAACGCGCTCTATTACCACAAATCTGATCGACTGCTGCGCTAGGTAGCGAAATCATCATAAACACAATAAGCGATCCTATAAAGTGAAATTGAATCAGAAATAAATTATCATAATGTTAAGTGTATATCATGGAAAATCGACGGCTCAACTGCATCTATATTTTATGATTTCGGTAATAATATATCATTTTCAGATGGCAGATTAAAACAAACAGCGTTCGATATTTGTTGTTGTAGTTATAAATCAGAATACAATAGCATTTATTGGAGGCTGGTATATTGATAGGTACAATGTTTAAAATACTTAAATTGTGTCCAAGTCATAGAGTGGTTTTCGATTCAAGGCAAATTATGATTACTTCGTCTTTTTCCTTGTGCTAATCACAGATCATTGTTCTAGCTAGGCCAAAGGTAACATTTAAACTCAACAATGAATCTTTCCACAATTTCATGATGGCAGATTTAAGAATGTAGCTAAGGGAATGTAGCTGTGTTTGTCTGTACTGTAACATCATTTTGAAGTAGAAATCACGTCAGGATTTGAACTAATTTATTCACACACACTCATACATAATTCATGTACACACGAACTAATACTGATGTTTATTCGCACTTATTTATTTTTGAAAATACTTTGTGGATCGATAATTCATAATTCACGACTGAACTGAACTTTGTTGTCATATTGGCTGTCCTTATAACCTGTTACAAAAAAAGAATCAGAGAAGAAAAGAAAAAGGCAGAGAAGAGGGTTATTCTGATCTTCTGAGTACGATCAGTGGATGGTGAGATTGGTGAACGTTGCTAACTCGTGCGGAGAGTCGTCGTGGCAGAAACACTCTCAAAGGAACAGTTGTTGGTTGTTGCGACTCTAATTTGCGCAACCTGCTTCTGAAGCCAAGCCCGCGAATCTGAAAAAAAAAAACGGGAATACTGTGGCTTACGTCAAAGGAAATACCGACTATTTATTTATAACTATGTATTATGTACAAAATCAACACTTGGCGATATCAATTCAACTCCACCAACACTAGAGTCATTCAACCTCAAACTTCAAGATCCAGTTTAGTGCCGAAACTAACTGCTAAATTAATCGATAGGCAAAGAACGCGCGTCTCTATAAGTACGGAATACTTTCAAGGTACAACCTACCCAATCGGGATAAAACCAGATTTATGTTTAATACCGCAACGTGATCACTTGGCGTAGTTAGGTGACGGTTATTTGTTGAATGTGTTGAATGTGGCAAAATTACACTAATAATTAAAATCATAGCTTAAAACTTCAAGTTAATATGTACGTCAACGAGAGTACCGGACAATAGAGATAACTGGTGATGGTCGTGATCTTGATGCCTTCCAAACGATAAAATGGAAAGAAATCACCAAATGAGGGTTGTTTTGGTGACGTCAGCAAGTTGGTCCAGGGTACTTCAATGTATGTACGTTCCAAATGTCCCAAAGGGTTAGGCTGGGTGAGTGGAGGTGTGCCTACCCTTGGAGTAGTGAAGAGTTCAGAGACAGGATTGTCTGAATTTTTCCAGAAGTTTAGTAGGAGTGAGTTTTAAACGAAAAATGAAATTTGTATAGTGAATGGATAGTACAGACTCGTATGAACTGAGACACTCCGAAGTGACCGCTTGACGAAATATGAGTTAGTCAGTGACTGTTACATATACACCATCATAAAATAATAATCCACACACTCAAAAATACATATTTTAACCTCAACTATACATTTACTTATAAACTAAATACCAATAATACCACCATATTCAAGCTAAAATGTATAAACTAACACTGTGACAAATCCCAATTCCCCAATTTCTGATTGTCTCAAGGAATCTGACATTCACAGTGGCGGCAGTTCCCGCTTAATTGTGTCAAGTATCGCAAACTTCTAAGCTCACCAGTCTCTGGACAGATGTTTCGTTTCAGTACCAAGAACTCATAACCAATGAAAATCATGAGAATCGAGGATAAATACATGAATGTTTTTTGTTGGTTTGTTCTGCGAACAACACAACCCAGTGGTCCTTCCAAAACCCATCGTCAGGTAAATCTGTTAGATAGATAGATTTGGATCAAATCCAAGTAACATAACAAGAAGGCCTCTGTATGAAAATCTTGCCATACTGAACGCCTCCAAAGGAAGGGGGTTTACTTTGTATATGTATCGTGGATATCACGAGCTTCATTGATGATCAACCATCACATTCTGAAAAACGGATCTCACGGCAGCTATTCACAAGTTGCGGAAGTCATATACAGCCCCGCCATCTGGAGGGGAGGAGGAGCTTTCTTGATTAGAGGTCTGGTTTAGTACACAGACGCCTCCAGATGATGAAGCCGGAGATGGAATATACACCGTTCATTCAAAAAGTTCCGGGACTGATTTTCTACAAGACCTGTAAACAATACGTTCAGATAGAGCCATCTGTTCTTCGACGGCAGAGCTATGTTATATGACTTCTCAGTTACCTACGGTCAAAATTACGGCACTGTAACTTTATCCAGAAGCCAGAAGTATTTATTCAAAGTAGAAGTGTAGAAGCGCCTCTCCAGATGGCGGATAAGGAAATGCCCATCACATGGATGGTAGCGATTGAATGAAATACATGGGGCGTACCCAACGTAGCAAATCCGCAGTGTCTGATCCAGAGTGGGCGGCCTCCGGTCCCTGACAGTCCTTCAATGGGCCAAGAATCTCCGGGCTCAAAATAGCAAAGTCTAGATAATAATAAAGGGCGAAATGTAAGGCCGTAGAGGATTCGGCAGTAGGCCAGTCTTCTGCGTGGTTAAGGAATCTTAGAGAATGAACCGGAATTCGAAGCGCAAAACCACTTTTTGGACACCAAGGACAGAGCACCGCTTGCCATTGTGACTGCCAACATCAGGAGGACCTGATATGGCACCAGAAGAAGAAGAATCAGAACTAGGAATGTTTGATTTTCCGGTAATATCTGGAAAAGACCGGTTCTAAAAGTACTGATAAACCTGAATTTCTCAACCGATTCTGGTTCCGGAAAACCGATTTCAAGAGGTATACTGCAGGTTCCCGTTGCTCCGAAAAGTCATGTTGGTGATGACTCGGTTCTCCTGAAATCACGTGGATAAGACCGAAAACTCATTGCTGTCCTTTGTAACAGTTTCAAACATTCTCCTGATTCTACGAATACGAAGCCGGTATGCTCACTGCTTCAAGTCAAAATTGGTCGGTCAACCAAATCAAACGTTATTATTTTGGTCTTTCTGATCCTCCGGTATTCTTGTCCATACGGTATTTTTGTCCTACCGGTAACCAGATACAACCGGTATCCCTGTACTTACCGGTACAGAGCGCTACACCTCGCTCTGTACCGGTATACCGGTTTAGAACAGGTGATTCTCAGTTCCGAAAATGGACAGTACAGGGTTGATCATATGAGCAACATCACCGGTGCTTAGACCCTCCAAGGAGACAATGGCAACCCGTGGAGAAGAAACAGACGAAATACTGCAGCTGACGCGTTCTCGCTTAAAATGGGTGGTGGGGCTGCTGACTCGAGGTTACATATATGCAGAGGCTGGATGTCTATAAGAGTTCCTCCGAGCTGCAGTGCAAATCGAGTGTCTCGATCCCGCCGTAAACAACAAAAATATGCTTTTAATGAGTGGTGTTGATATCAGATGTTTGTTTCTTTTGATGGTCTTTCAATCTCTGTTAATTATAGCGATCACCGTTCTGTCTGTATCTTTATCTCTGATAGGCTCATCTAGTATTCCGGTATTTGAAATCTCAAAACTAGAACTTCTAGTCTACATTTCCTATATTCTTCGAGTCATATACCTAGTCTATGTCTTTGAAGTCTTGTTCCAAAATTATTTGCTCGTCCGCAAAACCCAGAGGTTACAGGGTCTGAATCGTTTAGGACGATTCCCATATGAATTGTCGACTATGAATTATTCAGTATAAAAGATGTCTTACCCAATGAGGAATATATTTACAACAAAAGAATTAGTCATTCCACCCAGTTTTTTTCAGAACTTAACAAGGTGATGTGTGCTCAAGGATTGCCTTCACTGGTAATTCCAAATTTATATCACAAGCTTGATTCGTTGGCGCGACAAATACGCATGCAGCTAACAGCTAATTACCAATAAATACCGCAAAATGAGCTTCATTCCAGTTCCCTAATATACATCAATATATGCATTTCATACGATAGCATCCAGTGATTAAAACTGGGCTTTATATGGCTTTAATTCTCGAACGCGACTCAATAAAAGCCATTGGTGTTTTACATAATTTACTAGCAGACTCTCGTGGGCTAATCACGATTTAATGATGTGCCATGCGGAAATTATCATCTGAATTTATTCAAGCCCAGAGGAAATATGGCAGAAATCATTGCGGATATAGTGATCCCTAAGGATTTTGTCAGATCATAACCGCATAAAGCAATATAGAATAAAAACTGTAGAATGCAATAAGGGTTTTTGCTGGAGACTATAAAGAATTATTGCCAGTATGCAACTAGTTTTCATGCGAGAAAAATAAAGATCAAAGTATGTAGGCAAAGTAATTATTGTAAACAGGGAAATATAACGAAAAGGTTTATACATAATAAGGATACAAATGTGAGGAATATCTCATTATAGCTTTTAGAAAATGGTTAGCGCCTTAACGTTATCCAAACAGAAAGATTGTGGAAAAACTCAAACACCCTTGACTGTTAAGTCTGCCTCTTTTAGAAGAAGTACTTTGTTACTCTATCTCCTGATTTTGGACGGGGTAGGATCAGACCACTCTGTTTCTTGACATGTCTCATATTCCCTCTTTATGGCACGTCTAATTCTCCTGACTGTCCAGAAAGAATCTGACCTGTTTCTTTCTTCTGGGCTCAGCAAAGTATCATTGTCCGGGAGCAACACAACAGCATTTGCGTTTGCACCTAAAGGCAAGTCTACATGAGCCTACTGAGAGCGGATTGGAAAACGAGCGATGTGGATGGCTGAAAAGCACCACGTGACTGGTCAATAGTGCGCTGTCACCATTCTGCTCTGAATCCGGAAAAAGTTTATTTTGACTCAACTTTTTGGTTGACACTGTTGACAGTTTTGTGTATGAACCCAATTCAGTGACCAAGCCATCCATACAAGTTGTATTAATAACCTCGGTGAAGACACCAACTAAAGAAAGTGTACAACTTGCTGGTATGGAGTTTGTCTTGTTAATTTTTCTTCATCCTCTATCAAGAGTTTTGGTGGTTCATTTGAATTCTTGCAAATACGTCCGCTTATCCTTGAACACGTCCGTTTTGGGCCCATATTTGGTAACAGGTATTTTTGCTTATGGCTAGATTGAGTTTCACTGAACTTCAATACCACCTTGATATGGACGTTTGAGAATGCAGCCTCGTTATCCAACTTGATAAAACCGACAACTGCAGAAAATAAATCCAAATTAATGGAGCACCGGGTCCTCTTCGTCAATACATTTTTAAACCCTTTATCATCTTCAATTATGCCCTACCCCGAGCATTAGCAGTTCATTCCTTTATCTCCTATGGACCATCCAATATAATTCACAAGAAAAACGGACCACCCGGGGGGCGATTGTGTACGTTGTTGGCGGTAAATCCATAGGAAAAATCGCAAAATCACTGTCATGCCGCCATATATTCGAGACGGGCCTAAGCTCCCCAACAGCGGATTTAGTGTGATTTTCCTGGCTTATCTGCGCCTCGCCAAATTTGCGCTAAATAACTTTCGCTTAATTTGTATACTGGCCGGAATTAACTAGATGAACTACTCCGCAACACTTTATTGTTTCGGCGAGGTGAGAAAAATCGATGCAGTGGATTATCTCATTGGTGAATGTACGTTCATTACGATATATGGTTGCCTGATTGATGTTTATTCGTGATTATTGAGTTTGAATGGAGAATCATTATTTATTTGGTTATGAACATAGAATCAAATTTTGTTTGATCATGATAAAACGAAGATTTGTCAAAACCACCAGGGAAACACACAATTATCAAATGTCACAGTCGTAATATTGGCCGGAACCTTACGTTCTCTTTCAAGAATTCATGTAGCTTTACATCTTGTCACCAACCTGAGCCAGAGTATTCCACTTGAGGTTTGGCTTGTTTTTCATTTTTTTTTCTCGAAATGGGTCAAATGTAAACCTCAGGATCGTCTTCCTTCATTTTGCAGGACATCAATCTCATATCTGAAACGGGCTGATTGTCCTTTTTCCATTTGCAGATTTTCGGACACGCTGTTTCTGAATGTTAACCAATTAAAATGGCTTAGGAGCTCACGGGCTCCTTCCCAAATTAGTTGTAAGAGGTAGATTACCTAATAATAAATTTTCCTTTACTTATCCTGTAGCTGTTCCAAGTGTCTGACCTTAACGCCATCATGGATTTCTTCTTTTCTCTTGTTTCACAAATAAATTTAGGATCGCCCTCAGAAGCAATGGATTTCATCGAGATGAATAGGACTCAGCATCCTTCTCTTGTTCTTTTCGAAATGTTCCTGAATGTCAAGCGTCATTGGCTACCGATGTTTTATGGACAAGTGTGTGATACTGCAGATTTCAGAGCAAACTATCTCTTTCTCCTTTGCCAACCATCCTCATTGTTAAGAGTTGTTCTGGATCGATTTTGTATGACTATCGAACACTTGAGGCCCAATTTGACATCAGTGTGGTCAGCAGAGACTTTCTAAGTTCATGCAGGATCAGTCACTTTTGAAATGTGGTACCAAATCTAGGGATTTATCATTTTCGAGTTTCATTTCTTCGATGTTGATCCCAAGTGGATATGTTATTGTTATAGTAGGCAAGCTGGATAGTGAATGTCGTGTTGTTGTTTGGATCTTGATTTTACCTCTGTTCTCCTTTATCTTCCTTTTTTAACTTTGCCGTCCGATTTTTTTTTTAAGTTGTTCTGAATTAGGTCATTTCCATCATCGTAACAACAAACACATCAAAGTTTTTGCAGCTATCAGATCAAACGACCGTCATGCCATAAGACAAAAACTTGGCTTGTGAAGGACATCTAGTATTGATGTTGAAAGTTTTTACATCAATTTCCCTCTTTATTCATTCTTGACTGAATATCATCAAAACCTGAGAACAATGATGATCTGATTGATTGCTTCAGAAACTTTTTAAACTGCTGTTATATTGTCCCCGTAAACTCTAGTCTTCGGATAACATGAACAGAAGAAACTAGAGGGAACAGAGGTAAGATGGGGTCAGGAGGCAAGATAGGGTATCACATTTATTCAGAAACCGTACATGTATGTGAAATTTTTACTGTATGAAATTGAAACACATGTTTTCACCTACCAGTGATCTAATTTTAAGAAGGAATCGAGTGCAAAAAAGTCTGCAGCTGATCAGATCAAAATAAGATATTTTTGCTAAAGTGGGCTACTATATAGCTATCTTATGGCAAGGTCATTGTTTTGTCATTGACACTTGGTGAAGGTTAGAAAAATGATTTTTGAAAAATTTGCCTTTGGGAAAAGATGGGGATGAGTACGTTGCATGTATCCCATTCTCGACATTATTTTAACCCAATCTAGTTTTCTTAGTAGAATCTCCATTTTAATGAACGTAATAGTTAAATATAATTTTATTGGAAGCAGAATGGATCGCAAATATATAAGAAGGTCCCAGAAATGTGATGTTTGCAAATATCCTATTACCCCATCTTAGCCCATGCAGTGCACTGCCCCATTTTGCCTCATACATTGGGGCAAGTTGGGGTTTTTTACGTTGCAAATAGATGCAATTTTCAGCTCATTTCCTCAAGTCAAGTCAAATATTAGGTATGTTTGTAGAACAATCACAAACCAGTCAGCGTTTCATCGATTGGTCAGAGTCAGTTGGAAATAGTTTGCAAACTGCAAACGCTGAATGCTGATTGGCTCCGACTGGTTTGTGATTGTTCTACGAACAGACCTATTATCATGCCAAATTATTTAGATCTGTAATCAAAATACTTTTCAGAATAAACTTTATTTTTGATCCTTTTGTTTTATTTTTAACAATATAAAATGCTTAGCGTCCCCGTCTGCCCTATATACAGTGTGACTCATTTGTTTTGGGAAAACCCTGATAAAAAGTTTATTTCTCAACCGATTTGGTTCGTTTTGTTTTTGGATTGTAGAGCTCGAAAAATTGTATATTCTTGGCAAAAAGTGACCTTCGCCATTTTGACCTCAAGGCCTACTATGTTAGTTTTTAAGAGCAAAATTTTTGCGCCACTGGATTCAGCATCCTTCAAAACGGGTCTATACAATCAACCGAAAATATCAAGTTGAAAAAAATTAAAAATTCGCACTTTAACAATCTTTGATTCTATCAAAACAAATAAAAATGACATAAAACTAAAAATTTGTAACTTCTATCAAACCACCATCAACTTCAATGCATTCTTCATTTCTTTTGATAGAATCAAAGATTGTTAAAGTGCGAATTTTTAACTTTTTTCAACTTGATATTTTCGGTTGAAAATTTGTATAGACCCGTTTCAAAGGATGCTGAATCCAGTGGCGCAAACAGATTTTTTCTAAAAAAATCGCTAATATGGTTTCCTGAAATTTTGCTCTTAAAAACTAACATAGTAGGCCTTGAAGTCAAAATGGCGAAGGTCACTTTTTGCCAAGAATATAAAATTTTTCGAGCTCTACAATCCAAAAAAAAAACGAACCAAATCGGTTAAGAAATAAACTTTTTATCAGGGTGTTCCCAAAACAAATGGGTCACACTGTAGAATGTTACGAACACAAATCAACCGTCAGAACACCTATGAAAATTATATTCGATGTATGTGGATGACATGTATATTATTGTAGATATGTGGAACAATATTTTTTTTCAACAAACGTCAGGATTGATTTGCAACAAATAAAAAAATTTCACCGAGCTCGGCTTCACTATTGGCAGAACAAACACACCTGAAATAAAATGAGTTATTTGACAAGGTCATGGTTCAATTGATGCGAGTAAAATCAAAACCAAGAAGAAAAACATTCTGTGATTATTGCTAAAACCATTCTACTGGTACGACTTTTCGTACCGTAATCGCTAAGTGGTATAAATACGAACTTGGCACATACCGATAGAGAGGATCAAACAAACAGCAGTCGCTCAAAAAAATAGAAAATCACCTGGCATGGACGAGATAACCAACGAAATCAAGTATAGAGGGGTTGCACTCATGGACGAACTGGAGCTTTACATTGATACATATATTATCCCTACAAAAAGTACCTTTAGAATGGAAGGACAGCATTACAATCCCAATCATCAAAAAAGGAGAGAAAACCTACCCCAACAACTACAGAGGAATCAGACTTCCAAGCACAGTCTCAAAGCTGTTGACAAAAATCTTGGAGGAAGAAGTTACTTGCACTGGAATATGTGAGGAGCAACAGGGTTTCAGACGCAACAGATCGATTATAGATGCCATATTCATACGCCGTCGAATAGCCGAAAAGATATAGAATTCAACAAGCCTGCCTTTATGTGTTTCATGTGCTACGCTTATGGTTGTGGTCTCCAAAGATGAAGACAATCTACAAAGGCTCCTCTACAAGTTCGAACAAATCACAGATAAATTTAAAATGGAAATCTTCACCCAGAAAACACAATCACTCACTATATACAAAGAGCTTCGAAGATGCAAACTCGCCGTTTACAATCAAAGTGTGCAACAGGTGATGACCTTCAAATATCTTGGAGCAAACATGGCAAGTAACAGGAATCTGAATGAGGAAGTGAGACAAGGGCGTACCCAGGATCTGAACCAGGGGAGGGCGCTAGGGGTGCCGACTCAAAAAAAAAGTTCCATGGATTCTCAATTTTTCTTTTGTCAAGTCAAACATTTTCCACTCGATTTTCCATAAGTATCCTACTTTTTATTGCAGTAAGCTAGAGGTTTCTGTTTTATTCATCACCACTTTGGATGCCATTCTTCATGTGCTGCCCACCCCCCCCCCCTCTGCTCCAGTCTGGGAACGCTCTTCAAGTAAGAGCTCAAATATCCAAAGCCTCCTTAATATCAGGTTACTTACGAGACATCATCTGGAGAAACAAACTGATGAGTACAGAGAGCAAAGTTAGAATCTATAGAACATGTGTAAGACCAGTAATGACATATGCCGTAGAAACGAGGGCGGAATACACAATTCACAACAGCAAACGCTTGCTAAGAATAACAGAAATGCGAGGTCTATGATGGATAACAGGACACGCTCTAAACGATAGAAAAGGAAACGAAGAAGTTAGAGATACCTGTAAGATCCCATATGTTGTGAGATGGGCCAGGGTAAGAAGAAGAGCTTGGAGAAACCATGTAGAGAGAATGGCCGACGACCAACCGGCAAATAGTGCCAAAGATCAAAAACAACAGCTCCGGACTCCCAGGCAGGAAGACCTCTGAATCTATGGTGATCAAGCTGGACATCAGCGTCCCAGAACTAATCAATTCACGATAGACACAGTGCCTACTCTGAGTCCTAACGTATGAGGAAGAAGAAGAGCCTCCGACCACAATGCAAGTGTATTATATCAATTCAAAACCTTGGATTATAGGTTGTCGAGTACCTAAACATTAGTGTAGCTTTCAACACCGTAATCACCAAGATTCACAAGAACCAAGAACCAATCCGATAAGTTAAATTAAGTATCATATCTTATGTTCAGAATAGCGATGAATCTGTATTCTCGAAACAGTAATCGATGACTGCAAGAGATATAGACCATAAGTCTCCATCAAGAAGTGACTTTCCACGACATGTATCCTAATCCAGAATAGTTAGAGCAGGCTTGATTTATAGAAATGTTAAGGTATATGTCACAGGTACCTAGCATTTCATATGCAACAGTTGAGTAAGGAATATCACGGTAATAAACAAAAATCATCTCACGTTCCATCTCGCGCTGTTTCCTTCCGACATTTTATTTCCTGTCGCTTCCGGTCCCTCTTTACGACGCTTCGCGTCTACAACTGCATAATAATTCCAAATGGCGGATATCATAAAAACAGGCTTGGAAATTCAGGATGACTTCCGAAAAGTTGCAGTTTGCGATTATATACTATAAAACAGATTGCTTTCACTTAGTTTGTAGTTGTCCTTAGATTTCTCGCAATAATTCTAGTCTCTGATAAAAATACCTAATTACAAATAGTTGTCACACTAATCGTTGTAATTACCCAACTCAATATAGGAAGTCGTAATTCACCGTCAACATTCCATCGAAATCGATTGAATTTTTTAAATTATTACCCTCAATTTCGTTTGTTTGCGTTCGCCGAACGATTTTGACAGTTGGAAAAATATACGTCGCCATAAAAGTGGATTAAGTCGATAAAAAAGGACGCTGCGTTACCGACTGCGAAGCCGATTTCGAGCGAAATCAATTCGGAATTGGAATGAATAATATTCACGTTCATGAAAATAACCCTAATGTGATAGTGGGTGGCGAAATGGGTTGGAAAATCAGGAAAATGGGATGCATCTTCATGTGAAAATATAGAACGGAAAATTTGAAATATTTTGCTGACGTTACATAGACTAGAATTTGGGATATGATCAGCGGCGGCACGACATCCAATGTTTGATGATTCACAGTTTTTACAAAGTTCGAATTTTGAGTACCTACTAGTTCATTTAGTCGATATAGGAAAATCTCTGCTTTTCCGACATGATAACAGAAGACCTCCCAATATCAAGCCTTCAATCAAATCAGTTCACTTGTAAATAGAAAATAAGATAAACTTGTTCAAGGTTTCACTTCTTATAGGCATGTATGGAAGTGTTGTTTCATCGCTCCCACCAAGATTGATATTCCAGTATTGTAGAACTCCAGATTTTGTATTGAAAAGTTTGTTTAGAGGTAGTAGATACAGATATGGGGTAGCTTGCGCCATACTTTCACTTAGGCAACTCAGGTGGGTCCATGGAAACATTCAGGGTGCACTCGTTGACCCAGTCGACAGTGTTGATATAGTTCAAGACTGTGGAGGCCGAACATCCCCGGTTGAGACCATTACTGGCGATAACCTCAAAAAAATGGATTTTCTGATATTCACGAGAGCTTGTCAGTGGCAAAGGACATGCTCTGCGCTCTTGTCGTCCTCGTGGCACCTCCCACAAGTCCGATCCGTTCCGACACCCAAGGTGTGCAGGTGCTTATTCAGCTTATGATGTCCCGTAAGCATACCTGTCAGAATTCTAGGGTTACTCCGCGAGAGCCCGAGGAGGAACTTTGTTCGTGCCGAGTGCCCAAACTGTCGGGTCACCCATCTCTCCCTTAGAGCTTCTACATTCTGTTCATTAATTCTGTGATTTATGGTCTTTGAGGATAGTGGAACGAAGGGCTCTGGGCCACATGGTTTTTCCTTTGCTCTGTTTCGCACCAAAGTGTCCGCTTGTAATTTCTGATTCTCTCTGATTCCACTATGTCCCTTAATCCAGGTTACTGTGACCGGGTTCTTGTAGAAGTCCTACTCCGGATTCTGGTGACATTCTAGAATCAGTTTGGTTGTTTTTTTTTTTAGATGCCTTGGCATATCTATTCCTTCAACATACAAATGGCTTTCGCTATATGCGAAAGTTTACTAATTTACTAAACAGAGAAGCCGTCCGGCGAAAAATGTTCAGAGCGGCCGACCAAGGTTCCAAACTAGTGGGTCCCAGGCTGTCCAACAGTGGGGTAAGGAGGAAGGGTCTGCCGTATCCGAACGCTTCTAGAGTGACAAAAATGTTTAGTTTTAGTATATGTGTGTATATTCGCCGCTCTATCCTGTACTATTGACCCGTCGCTATTATTTCTCTAGGGTCTCTAGTTGAGGGTTCTATCCAGAATGGCTCCTGAGTATTTGACCTTTTCAGAAATGCCCAGTTGCGCACCACACATAAGAGGTGGTCTTAGACGGGTGGTAGACGATGTGGGTCTTGGACAAGATTTTAGACTACCACTCGAGTGCTCGTTGTACTCGCTGAGGCTTTTCTTACTAGAAGTTAACAGTGAATCACCCTTTTAAAAATTTGTCAACACAATATAATCTCTTGTGACTGCAAGAGCTTTTATGGTGGAGGGTAACGAATGAGTAGGTGAGTTAGAAGACTTTATCCTTCACCCATTCGCTTAACTTCCCGGTTTTCTGTGCTCATAAAGAGCGATATCCTCCACAAAGAAGATCCTCGTTGTTGATAATTTATACTCCGCCATTGTGTCTTTCATCGTTCAAGCTGATATCTGAAAAAAATAGATCAAAGAAATATTTTGCTTGTCGCCACACCAGTTTCTGTACTTTAAAATTATTTATTCCATATTGTACCGTAAAGTATCATTTACCGGACCCAAAACTAGTCGGGTAAATGAAACTTTACATCATCAGAGACTGTAAAAAAAATTTACTTGACCACTCCAAAAATGATATTGCATCATCAAAGACTGTGAAATTGCGTTGGTAGCATGGTTTGGCTGGCGTCATCTCATGGTAAGAATGTGAGGCCGACTGCCCCTCTAAGTGTATGATTTGACAAGGATGCACTTTAAACCGATTAAAAAAAATTATCACAGTATTAAACAAAACAATGTACGATTCACGTGATGCCATCCCTGTATATCCTCAACATAGCTGTTTATGCGAAGAAGATCATGAACAAATTCACGAAAAATTCGGACAATTATTTTCTATTGAAGGAAATGAAAAACCTGGGCACATTTAGGAGAACACTCGATTCAATTTTAATTGGCCATGTTTAAGCTACTGTACTGTATTGTTTAAATTTTTCTTTTTTTTTTTCACTATTTGTAATACTTGACGATTGTTATGTTTCAATGAAACTGACAATAAAGGAATTATTATTAATTATACACAGCCTCCTTCGTCGCGTCGTCCATAAACACCTCGAGTCGTAATTTAAAAAGTCATTTACCGCCTTAGTAACGTAAATTACAATTTCCTGCTTTTTTCAATATTATCAGTAAAACCCGGAATCACCAATTTTCAGAAAATGTGTGTGTACCTGATAAATAAAAGTGTTGTTCAGAAACTTGAGAAATATGCTAGTTATTCTCCTCTATACAAAATCCTCTTTTCCCATTGTATAATCCCCAAGATTGGAGTATTAATTAAATGCGAAAATTCCAAAGGCTTTATGAGACAAATGCCGTTCTCGCTATATTCATAAATTCTTCAACGAACAAAAAAGTGTCGTTCGAACCAAGAAATATCTGAAGTTTCTCCATTGATTTATCCAATGATGAAGGGGTCTTTATTGAGAAAGTGCGAAAACTAGAATCATTGAGAGTATTAATAAGAATCCTGGGGTCTCCTTATAGTGTTTTGTTTTTATGGATAAAGTTTTAAGTGGAGGCAGTAAAAAGTTCTTGCAACTATAAGGAGGCTCGATAGTGGTGAATTTAATGAAATTAATTATTTCCCTCATAAACTTTTATTCCGGATAGATGATGTAACTTGATGAAATCGCTTTCATTCCATGGACCTGAATTCAATCAACTACTGGAACAATAAAAAAAACATAAAACTAAACAAGTTTACAAGACAGCGGCATCCCTAATCAAACTATTGCTGAAAGAGCGGTACGTGTTCTGGCCCTTGAATGTGACTACTTCACACCTTTCAGTTTTATTTTCCGACTGTCGTATTACGTGAAAAAGCTTTCTTCTTTTATATAGTTCTCCATGAAATTTCCGTGAATTATACGCCCTGTATATGCAGACAATGAAGAACTGCTGGAAAGTTCGTAATTCTTGTTCATATTGACTTCAAAAAGAGCAATTTCAAAACGAATTCCGACTTCGTCGTCGAATAAAAACTTTCTCATCAGCCAAAACAGAAACGAAGAAAGTTTTGCGTCCGTGATTAGGATATCGCAAGCAAAACGAAAAACGTGTTAAAGCAGAAACTTCTTTTAGGTAAAGCCGTTTTAATTTTTGCATAATCAGAAAAGTTTTATGCTCGTAATTTTCCTTTAAGTCTGTATGGATTAGCTTTCTGAACTGTTTTAGAATTCGATCGATAAACCCTGGCATTTTCCATTGCACTTTACAATTTGAAGGGTTTTTCTTGGACGAGATTGCAGGAAACTAGCTACTGATTTAACTGCATTTATGACGAAATTCTTTTGAATATAGAATTCTCAAATTACGTCTTGTGCTCTGGATCGAATGAAAATAACAAACAGCGACGTTGCCATGTGCCCTGTATTTTCCACAGCTTTAGGAAAAATACCCGGGAAAATTAATTAAATCAACCAAATAACCAATCCAAAACACCTATAAATCCATTCATCCTCAGTTCTTCTTCACAAATGACTACTCTGTTATCAAATTTTTTTAGAGTATCGAATCACGGGCCGGTCAACGCCGACGTTAAAATTTGTCTTTGGCCGTCTTGCGGTGCGGTTGAACTGTTGGTCCAGTGTCATGGATGTTGGCACGTAGATGAATTCTACCCTCCACAGAAAGGAATTCTGTAAAATCACCAGATGGGGGAACACAGATTACCTGGCGTCGGTGATTAGCCCAGATGGTCGCAGAAATAGACCGATGAAAAATGATCCAAAAAAATAAATAAAAAAAATTAAGAATAGAATTTGAGTCAAAATTGAAGAAATTCAGCCACAAATATCAATCGAGGTTCTACGAAAAGCATATTGACTTGCATACTGATGCTCATTTGGACATAATATGTACCTATGTCAATTTTCACATTTCACAGAATCGTTTCCCCGGTACGCCCCCTTGCGGCGATCCTAGAAACTTGAAATATATTTCCATCATTTTCTCAGTGGTACACTATATAGATCTCTTTTTCTGAATCTCTATATGATGAATAGTTTACGAGAACTGGCAGCCTGTCGCTGAAAATGAATCACCTTGTTCTCACCTACCTTATTTTTCATTTTACGGAAAAACTCCATTGGAAAAAGTTGTTAACGATCAAAATGAATGTTGAGATACGGAACTAAATCAAAAATTATGAATATCTCAAAACTGTTTTGTATGTTTTGATTTCAAAATATTGTGTCAAAACTCAAAACCGATTTGAATATCAACTTTGAAGCGGTTATAGTTACAGGTAGCGGACTAAACTTTGTTTCTCTTGAGATAAAAAGGTAAATCAAATTCAGTTCTTAACAATATTTTAGACTAACCTAACATTAATAATAATAACATTAACATACTAATTAGGTATCATATTTTCTTTCGTGTTTGGACAATAATTTTGATTGTGAACAACTATCTCTATTGAAACTTTTCCATAAAATGAAAAATAAAAGTAGCCGAGATCTCCTGCTCTTGAATCATTTCCATGTTTTCTTGAATTCCGACCACCTTGTTCTCCTGGAACATATTTTTAGTCAGGAATTACTTGTCTTTACCAAGCAGGAGTTTTATGTGTATTTTTTTATGATAAAAATTTTTACCTCTTCTAAACATGCTTCGTATATCTAAGGCTACAACTTGTAAAAGTTGCTCATTATTGGATTTATTTAATTGCCTTTTTTTATTTAGCGACCAACCAAACTTCTTCAAGAATAGGGTATGATGCTTAAGTTATCCCAACAAATACTAGAACTGTGAAAAATATTATACCAAAACCTTTCACAAGTAGTATTCACAACTGGTTTAACGGATGTCAGACCAGAACAAATTATCTATAGAATCATCACTACCTACCAGAAGGCTGGTAGAGAGAAAAGTTCTTCTCGAAGAAAGACCGATAGGTGTAAGGTTTGGTTGATAACGCGCTCGCGTTGGTTCTTACATAGTTGACGCTGAAGCTTGTAGCTGTATTCATACTCATAAATAGCTAAGAATAATGCCAATCCACAAAAAAATCGCATTTTATATGAATTTTTAATTAACAAACAGAATAGGTCTTTAGGCCAGGAAACGAAGACATTAATTCGGAAATAAATAGTGCTAATCGAATTATTGTTTTAAGCTGTAGAGTTGACCCTTAGGAGTAACATACCAAAAGTCCCCAGCCGTGGACCTCGTGCGTTAGGCGTGGGGGAGGGGGGAAGGGCCGGTTTATAGGTTTTTGCCTTTTATCTAGAAAACCAAACGTTCCAGCGCAATGATCGCCCTATACAAAATGCAAGTAAATTGAATTGTCTACAAAAAAGGTCTCATTGTTATTTTTGCTAGGAGCACCAGTTAGTTGTGTTTGATACTTTGGAAATGCGGATAGGTGCAAAAAACTGTGTATTACGACAGATTAAGACAAACAGGAATAATATATTTCACAAGGCACTTACAATCACTTAATTGTCTTTGGAATTCATCGTCGAAACTTTCATCATCTTGTCGCCTTTGATGTCAAGGATTGGAGGGCCGTTGGCACACGAAGCGCGGCATGTGCTGCACACAAGCGAACATGGGATTCCTGCTTTGCGGCATCCGCAACGTCTTCCGCAACCAGTTTTGCAGCCGCAAAATATGATATTTGGGACGGGTTCTGGCGCAACTGGGTCAGCGCTTGTGACAGGGGTGAGAAAGCCATCCGAACCCCTCATCCATCCCCAAGCAGTTGGATCCTGCTGCTGATCTCCATATAGCCATAATATATTGATACAAACCTGCAAATGAATTCTAAGGGAGTGTTGGCGAGTAGCGCATCTGGTAGGTGGAAGTGTCGCAAGATCCGGCTTTGGTTTTGTAGAGGCTTTAATAAAGACGTGGTGTCGTACCCGGTTCAGGTCTGCTCCTTCTGTGGCTTGGTACATTGCCAAAAAAAGGAACTCTCCTGCATCAGATACCATGTCCTGTGATGATGAGGGATCACTAAAGACCTTGTAGATGTCTGTTATCGTCTCCCCGGCATAAATACTTTTACCACACCTCCCCTACTCTTGTTATAGATAGCGGAGGTAGTATCACAACCGCTGAATGAATGGAGTAAAAAACTAGTCTTCGCAAATGGCAGATTTTGGAGGCTGGCCACATTATACCAACGTGACTCCACCTTTCCTCTGCTTGGCTTAAAGAGGAGCATTTGTCTCGCAGGAGGGGTATGTGCAACAAGCAACACCAATAATAGGTCTATATTCTCCCCTATTATTGAAACAGTTTGGTGTTGGTCAGCTGCCTGCTGACCACAGCTGACGATTCTGGTATCAGCATCTCCATTCGCTACTACTGCTATTAGTCCTTGGGCTCAATTTTTTGGTTAATATGGGGTTTGTTGGGCTCGTTAGATGAAAAATTCTCCTGCTGAACAGTGCAGGATACGTTTTCGTCAATGTGGATATTGACTGAAGTTCTTGATAGCCCTTTCCGTTTTTGCTCAGACCTTTTGGTACTGTTGACATCACCGTAGCCATCAAATACCACAGTGCACAGTTCACCATAGTGGTTGATGATATATGTTACGTACAGATCGCATATTTTACCAAACGTTGAGCCAACATTCCACTTGACACGATGGAGCAGGAAGGCACCGTATCAACTATGTTGTAAGTTGATTTCAGATCATGAGTAGTGTTATATCCAGTGGCAACGCTTCATACAGAGCCGACTTCTTCCCTTTTCGGAGACTTCCTTAATTGAAAAGAGCCAAAGGATACGAGGACAACTCGCATTTAGAAGTTCAGTTACACCTTCGTCAGTCTTTTTTGATATTAGGGTTCTTTGGAGAATAGTCAAAGGATCAATTGTCACTGATTTGCCATTGACTTTGATCGAATTGTTATATTTCTCTTGAATTGTTTAATTTTACTGAATATACATCCAACAAAGGTTTTCATTTTGTTGTTACCCACTTCTAGGGCTATAGGGACAGTTGATTGTAGGATTTCCTATTAGACCAGTGGACATCGACATGAGGGACTCCCTTTCTAGAAAAGAAGGATGATATTTGAATCAGAGGTATATCTTTGCCCTATCTTTCGAATTCCTCTGTTGCTGAAATGTACGGAAATCCGAGTGCATCGTAGCCGAGTTGATTGAAACTGCAGCAAAAGTTTTCGAGTGAACTGGAAACGGCCGCAGATGTGGGAGGAGGTAAAACCCACTTTGCCAGTACTGAATCAGTGAGTCCTCTTCCAATCAGGCCACCGGAGGTAATTCATTGATTAATCAATTAATTAAGCAAAGCCAAAATGCTTGTCATAACACTATCTTTCTCAGTTATTTATAGTGTGTTTATTTCAAGAAACTTCAGTATACATGGTGCCTTTTGAATACCTCTCATCCTCTCAATAAGTCTAGCTTCTCAGCCGCAAGATGTCACTTGCGGGGTGTTATTATGCTCATTTATTATTAATAATAATAATAATAAACATGTTTATTTAGCACTTGGCTAGTTATTACAAAAATACACTAAATAAATCATATATATGTCAAGTCCATGTCAGTTACTTGCTACATACATTTGCATCAGATATATGGAAACACAGTGAACAAACATGTCTATACTTGGCGCATTTCTGATATTTTCAGGCAAGGCATTAAAAAGACGAACTCCTTCAAAAAATAACGTCTTTTGTAATGCAGTTGTCTTAACACAAGTGATATGAAAGTTTTGCCTAGAACGAACATTATACTCGTGCACGTGAGATCTCCTAACTAGGAAGGTCTTCAAGTAAACAGGCAGTTTATTATTTTCTATTTTATAGATTAAAGTCAGATTCGCCTTATTTATACACTGAACAATTGGCAGCCAGTTCAATGTCCGCAACATATCTGTAACAGATGAATATCTATCGCAATTAAGAATTATACTCATGGCCTTATTTTGTTGTACCTGGAGTCTTTGTATGTCCTCTTGGGTACAGGATATAAGAAGAGAACAGCAATAGTTGAAATGAGGTAACACAATAGTATTGAAAATTAACATTTTTGCCCATTGCGATAAGCAATTTGAAACACGATAAAAGAAACCTATCTTTTTACCTAATTTCTTACATAGATAATCTATTTGATTAGAAAACGTCAACTGAGGGTCCAACACAATACCCAAATATTTGATCTCCGAAACAAAGGTAATAACCGAATCACAAATGTTTACATTAAGACCTGATGCCGCATATTTTCTACAATTTGCCTTAGACCCTATCACCATACATTTTGTTTTTGCCGTATTCAATTTTAATCTATTTTTGCAAAGCCAGTCATAAAGCAAAACAAGCTCATTGTTCAATGTCTCAGTAATTTCTCTGAAATTTTTCCCCGATACAGAAATCAGAGTATCATCCGCAAACAGATTAACAAAGGATTTATTGAGAACCTTGTGAATATCGTTGACATAAATAACAAAAAGGAGAGGGCCGAGAACACTTCCTTGCGGGACTCCTAATACACTTTCAATTTTACCAGAAATATTACATCCTACCTTAGTTCTTTGAAATCTATTGCTTAAATAATCCTTAATCCACTCTAACGCTATATTGTTCACACCATACAGTTTCAACTTTTTGATAAGGATATCCCGATCAATAGTTTCGAAAGCCCGTTGCAGGTCTACGAACACACTAAGCACGACGCCATCTTCATTTATGTCCCTTCTCCACATTGCACATACATACTGCAGGGCTGATTCGCACGAATGGTTATTTCTAAATCCAGACTGTCCAATATATAGTAATTCATTAGATTCAAAGTAGTTTCTTAGCTGCTGACACACTAAAGTTTCAATAATTTTATCTAAAACTGGAAGCAAATTAATCGGTCTGAGTTCGGAGGGCATAGTTGGCTTGGAAACTTTGGGTATGGGAATTATAATACTAGTCTTCAACTCACTAGGCATTTTTCCAGATGTAAGAGATGTGTTTATTATATGGAGTAGTGCATAACCAATCACACAAAAAAGGTCCTTCACCAACTTAACGCTCAACGATTCATCACTGGTACTTTTATTCTTGAGTCCGTATACAATTTTTTTGTTGTTTTCCGTCAATTGAGAGTCCCACTGTCTTTTTTCTATGCTTGCTGAGATATCCACGATGCTCTTCGAATAGAAATTATTGAATTTTTCTTCTATTTTCTCATCACATCCATCAAAGTCAATATCTTCCAAGTCCACCAGTTGTTTTCCATTGCCCAACAGATCTTTCAATGTTCTCCACATTTTTTTGCTATTTCCCTTGCACTTGTCTATATTCTGGTCGTAGTATTTTATTTTTTCGGTACGCCATATGGAGATTGCTCTATTCCGAAGTCTTTTAAAGTCATTCCAGTCCTCAGGTTTCCTGGTCAATGAAAATTTTTTATAGGCATTGTTTCTTTTGTTATGCGCATCTTCAACAACCCTTGTGATCCACGGATATTTTTTTGACTTATATTTTGTCATAGGCGACATTTTGTCCAATGCAGATTGAATTATATTCATGAAGTCTACATATAAAGTGTTTACGTCTGTAGATGTGTAGTTCCAGTGTGCTCCTACCAATTCTTCGGTCAATCTCGATATTACCCCTGGATTTAGACTTCTAAAATAAACATCCCGTATATTCTCTGAGGATATTTCAAACATTAAATGAGTACCAATAATTTCGTGGTCACTCAAAATAGGAAAATCTCTTGCAACCTCTTTGGCATTAAAATCGTCTGTGACTATGTGGTCAATTAAGGTGGAAGACACATCCGTTATTCTTGTTTCTTTTTCAACGATTTGTTTGAGTCCTGCTGCGTGTATAATTTTCCTGAAATGTGTTGTATCCCCTCCATTTCCCAGCCAGTTTATGTTGAGATCTCCCATGATAACTGTTTTTTGCTGATGGATAGTGTCAACATTCAACTTTCCTTCGAGGTAATCTAGGAATAATCTACAATTTGCGTTTGGAGATCTGTAAATGGCTCCTACCATAGCAGTGCTCTTACCAGAATATATCATTGACCAAATTGCCCAATAGTTGTAATCTACGGCCTCATTACAAGTTTCTACATATCGTAGGGTGTCTTTTATGTACATTATGGCCCCCCCAGTGTGTCTACTGTTTGAGTAACATATCAATGCGCTATACCCAGGTATATTTATTTCTTTGTCCTCTATTTCAGGAGTAATGTGGGTCTCACTCAAGCATACAATGGATGGTTTTCTATCCTGTAGCAATTTTCTAACTTCACTGATGTGTGATGTGAATCCTTGGACGTTAATGTGAATAATATACAAACCGTCCCTTTGCAATGGACCTGCTACCGCTGAATTTTTTAATTGTTATATGTACTGAGTTCTGGATCTAGTTCTTTCAAGTGCTCTCTGGTAGCATACACATTCCTTATCAAAGACAGTGTGCCTATAATTCACGTTGACATTAGAACGACAAAAACATCGTTCTCCATGGGTTTTTATTTTCAAAAGATCATACACCGTTAACTATTGCTCCTAGTGAAAAATCGATAAAGGCTTTTTTGTTGACAATTCAATTTACTTTCATTTTTTAATGATTGATTTTTTCGCTAAAACGCTTAGTTTTTGATATAATAACGAAAAACCGACAAACCGGCCTTTTTCCCTCCTTCCCCCCTCCCCCGCGTCTAACGCACATGTTTCACGGCTGGGGACTTCTGGTATTTTACTTCTAAGGGTCAACCCTACAACTTGAAACAATAATCCGTTTGGCACTATTTATTTCCGAATTGGGTGATTGTTTGGTATTCGTTTCCTGGCCTACTTGTGAAATTACATTTTTTGTGTTGGAAGTAGTGCTTTTCCAAAACTGATTATATCTTGAACTTTGAAGGTGGCAACACTGCCAATGCTTGGAGTGTCAAGACCAGAGACCAAAATACCAATTATTTTATTCTCGGGTCAAGACTAAGGCTTGCTTTGCTAGCTACGCCAATTCGACATTGACTGTTTTGTTTATTGTTCGCGTTCTCGTTCGCAATTTTGGATTGGACTATTACTCATAATATTCCAATTAATAATGGAAAATTGACATGTTTTGAAAACTATATATATATACCTCTGTAGGTTATTTATCGGCTCATCCTCATATACGGATTGCAACCGCAATAATAGCTCTCAAAATGGATCTGTCATCTCTTTTTCCATGAATAATAAGGATAAGCGATGCGAAACTGTAGTATTTCTCCACTTCACTTTTTTTATAGCAGGTTAAATCAAAAACGTTCGTCTTTCGCTTAATTTTTTACGTTAATTGCATTGTTACTTCCTGTTTCGGTCGTCAACAGTCCTTATCTTGTTTAAGACCGCTTATAGATGTGGTAATCAAAAATCGTGGTAACAGAATCAGAATATAAGAAACATAAAAGGTGTTTGAAGTACACCAAACCTTCGATATGAACGCGCATTGATATAAAATATTGGTTCATCAACTACAGATCACCACTTCAAGACCAATTTTTTTTTCTCTCATTCCTTAATAAACAAAAAGTAACATGATGCTCCTTTGCTAGCATCAAATTATCTTCTTTGTTTTCCCCTTTGAGAGCTCCAGGCAACCTACTCCAAATAGCTTTTCTCGAGTTGAACAACAATCGACCATCGCTGCGGCGACTTCAAAGAGGAACAGGCGAACGCGTGCGGAATGTAGATAGATCTCTTTTGTAATTTGCAGACTTGGTCGTT
Organism: Orchestes rusci; assembly: GCA_958502075.1. Classification (NCBI taxonomy): domain Eukaryota; kingdom Metazoa; phylum Arthropoda; class Insecta; order Coleoptera; family Curculionidae; genus Orchestes; species Orchestes rusci. The sequence continues at coordinate 17,841,794 of OY293310.1, read as the reverse complement.
TGGGCAATTGGTAATTATTGTACTGGGGCGATCGCTGCATGGAATATAATAAGCTATTCGTGGCTTCAGTTTCAGATCTTTGAAATATGGATAGATACCTTTGTGGTCGTCTCATATTGCTTTCAATATAACGAGTTGAACTTCTTTTTAACAAGGCTTATATTTCTCTATAATTTTGTTGCTTACTCCATGACACTCAATAAAGGGTGTTTCACAAGGTTTTTTGTTTTTGTTTTGATCGTTACACGCCAATCATAGATAGCAAAGGGAGAGTCCTGGTGTTGAATGCTTCGTGAGCTTATTTACTTCAGAAGTGATGGATCGTTACAGCGACAAATATGTCAGGAGCGATATTTATCAGGTGTTGGTTTCTACAGTTTAGAAAGAATCAAGTGCGCAATCAAAAAACACATCATAAACTCGTTCTCTTGTTAATCTCGGTAAGTCTTGACAAATTATCAATTTATTTGTCTGGGTGTCTAGGTTCATTTTGTAAATGGTGTGTGCAACGTAACACAAATCAAAACTAGCAACTGTTTCAACAAAAATTGATTTATTGACCAGAATTTATAACTAACAAAATTTTCTGGGTTTGTGGATGTCAATATCAAAAATATAAACAGTGACTGCCAACAATGGACCATAAAGTGAATGCCTAGACTTGAAAAGGATATTGATGTGAATGCCCAACTATGGTCATTGACAGTAACAGAAATACTGAAAGTTGAAGGTTATGTATCAAAAAGGGCACACGAGAACTGAAAAAAAGGGGTGAAGTGAACTTAGTATGGACTAATTTCTCTTTGACCCTAGTCTGCAATCTTAGAGATACAAAATATTGACTCATCTGATCAAATTTTCCAGCAAAGAGTTGCCCAGTATTCCAGTTCAACAACTGTTCCAAGTCTAAAACGAGGATATTTTTCTTGGCCAAAGAGCCCATCTCTACCCTACCTAACAAGAGGCAGCTTTCTTTCAGGAAACTCCAAATTTGCACTCAAGCACCCACATCACAGTGTCTAAAATCCAGGTGAAACAGTAAAAACACAAAATACATTAAACAATGTAAAAGTGATTAACAATCAATCACTTACAGACTATAATATGGAGACAACACAAATGTGATTCTTTATTATCTGGTCCATTCCAATATTTGAACGCTCTTCTAGAAGCTTGCAAAGTTTTTATTTATCTTGAGCCAATTCCTTTCTTGTAGCAGCTAGAAACTTCCAGGCTCATGCCCTTTTTAACTTAGGTTGTAGGGGCTCTAAAGAGGTATCAAGAATGTAAAAGTCTAACGTGAAATGAGAACGTCTTTCTGAAACTTTCTCTTACAACTTCTACTTCCTCAAACTCAAGAATCGAATGCCAGATGCATTTAAACATTCCGGTATAGAATTTGACACCCGATCAAATTCTTTTGGTCGATTTCGACTAATCAAAGGTAAAGTGCCGAAACCGATACCAGAATGTTGAGGGGTGTTGAAAATCCAAGTCGGAATGTTTCCCTGCATTTTGCGCGCGCTTTGTTTTTGTATCTACCTATTGAAACTATTACATATTTACTGCATGGCCATGGTCACGTGCTGCAAAATAATATAAATAATATGGAGCATTTAAAAAAGTTACGGAACATGTGTTCAGGGGCCAGATTAAAAATGAGAGGGATGTAATACAGTCATGGCGAATAAAGAGAAGCCCACAAAACCCTTTAATGATTGTTTTTACCCTCCAGTATGGTACGATTGGTATGCCCCTGATTGAAATTTTGAGCTTGAATTCTGATTCAGCAACAAAATCTTGAGCGATGTAGGTCTTTAATTTCATAATTTTTGAATGAACGTTTTTGGAAAAATTGGGGAAAAACCATCTTCAGGGTGCCCTATTTAAAAGGGCGTAGTTTCCTCAGGAAGCATTTTTCACAAATCTTTATCGGAACTTTTTTCCATTAAAACATCTCGGGAATCACCCCTCTAATTTTTGAATAATATTTAGGAAACACCCTTTATAATAAATACCTAGTTTATGTACAAATCCCGCCAGGATATTCAAAGTTGCACGAAAACCTTACCCAGGCTCGTGAATACCGCAAGGTTTTCTTTTGAGCAGTTTTGTTAATGCCGAAAAAACATGTAATTACACACCTCATTCTGACCAGTCACTAAGTAACTATGCACACTATACACGTAAACATTCCGACCTTGATTTCAGCACCGCTCAATATTCTGGTATCGGTTTTGCGGGTCTTGGCACTTCGACCAAGGTTGAAATGAAATCCACCAATAGAATTTGAGCGGGTGTCGAAGCCTTTACCGGAATGTTTAAATGCCGGGGTGCATTTGAACATTTTTAAAAAAACAATTTGAGAGATGGAATGCGTTGTATTTTGTGCCATCTCAATTCATGTATGAACTAAAACGAGTGATATAAAGGAGATGATACCATATCATACTCTTTCGTATCTTTGTCAGAATGAAAATTCTGGGGGACTGAGAAAATCTCGTCATCACAAAGTTGTTCAAAAACTAATTGAGGAACATTGTCAATAATTGCACACATGATATTGAAAACCTTTTTTTTTCCAGGTATGTAAAGAGTCCCGCTGAGTGGCCCTCAAAATAATCAACAAATGAATGAACAAAATATAAGGTATTTTAAAAATAGTTGTTAAGTATTCTATGAGTCTGCAAACACCCACTACAATCAGATACACGATTAGATTTATCCAATCATCAGAATTGGAATTGAAAAAACGCCTAATAATTTAAAAAAGCTATCAGCTCATAGCATCATTCGTATAATCAGATTTTTGGCAAACCGTCTGCAAAATGAGACCGAAACGAACGAATCATCGTTTAGCCAATTTTAATAATATTTGACGAACAAAAATATCGGATAGCGGGAATGCAAACAATACGATACATGTGTTTGTAAATGAATTTGCTGCATTTTTTTTGGCTATTAATAGACTAGACATACATCACTTTGATGAGATTGATGAAATAAGCAGTGCAAAAAATAATGGTTTAGTTTTGATCAAATTTCGGTAAAACTCAATAATTGGCATGTTTTTGGATGATTAAATTTGGATTAATCCGAATAAATTCCAACAAATGTATTGTACGTTGTGTAATGTGTTCTCGATCCAAATGAGCTGAATAAATATGTCGGTTATAGCAAATATAAGTTAAGCGATGCATCCAATGGGCTTTGTTTCGACGGATTTGTGGGCAAAGCCCAATTAGTGAACTAAAATAAGCAAAACTGTTATGGCGTTCTGAATTTTTTTTATTTTTTTTAAATAGTATTTGGTGACACAACGCCAAATCAAATAAACCTTCTGTTACGTTAGTACGAGCTACAAATGTGAAACATTCATCATTCGCGAAATCTTTTCAACTCAAACGTTTGGCTTCATGCTAATGATAAATGTTTCACAATGTCCAATTATCGAGTGTCTTAGTAGCATCGTCTGGCGCCGGCTTGATACTATTTAACCTTGAATAAACTAATAATAAAACTAGATTAAGATATAATTGAAATCTATTCCCTGGAACAAACAATTTCCAGTTTGGAGAGCTAACTATAAAGTCACGGTATGATAATTAAAGTTACGGAATTACGCTCTGCATTTCCACTAGTGTTGAATAAACATTCGAATAATCCTTTAACTGAAAGTCATGAAGAAAGTTTCTCTAATGAGCCGTTATCAAGACGATAAAAGTAGTACTGTTTTGAGAAAACATTGTGCATATTGAATAGTACAAGTACAGGGTTATTGACTATATATGCCGTCTCCTCTAAATTTTTAATTTGACGGTTTAGAGAAAGGTGTCCCAGTTAAAAGTTTCATGGTTGAAAATGAATATTTCCTGTTGTCACATATACAGGATGTTCCAAAAAGTCTGGGCGAGGTGCAACTTTCTTCATTCAAATTGATACCCTATTTTTTTATCTGATATTTGGATTCTCCTTTAAATTCTAAAAATTGTCTATGTAGCATATCCTAGGTATAGGATATGCTACATAGTTTAATGTATGAAAATATATTTGATATTAATTAATCGAATAATACTAATTTATTGTTATAAAAATGTAAAATATATCTATGATTCCGAATTATTGACGCTCTGAATTCAATAGATTTCTTTTATATAAGACGTTATTTTATTTTTAGTTCATGTTTCGGGTATCAATTTAAAATAAGAAAAGATTTGGTATATCCTACACATACATTCACGTCAATACTTCGAAACAATAGATATATTTTACTCTTTCATAACAATGGATAAGAATTATTTAATTTATCAAATATCAAATATCTTTTTATACATCGAACTTAGGTATAGGATATGCTACATAGAAAATGTTTTGAATTTGAACAAGAATCCAAATATCGAATAAAAAAATGGGGTATCAATTTGAAATAAGAAAGTTAGACCTCGACCAGACTTTTTGGAACACCCTGTATGTGTGAAAACAGTTTTTTTTCAAATTTCATTTTCAACCATGACAATCTCATCTGAGACACTTTTTTCTAAAACGTCAAATTAAAAAGTTGGTTGGGGGGGGGCATTCATAATCAATAACCATGTACATTGCAAGGTTCTACCGTGAAGAAATAGAAGATTGTGAAGTCAAGGCACCGAAAGGTTTTCCAAAAAGAGTTCTCCTACCAGCACTATCTCTCGACGGACCAGTGTTAGAACTGATATCTGTTCAACAAACATTCTATATTATTTACTAACTGAAATAATGATGGCCACGCATATTTCACCAAGTCAGTACTCCTCTACCTCAGAATGCTGATTCGACAAGTTTGGGGTTTACTCTAGTTTATCACTAGGTTCCGTGGCTGCTCGCGGATTGAATTATCAAAAGATCAATTTCTATCTTGATCTGCCCATCTACTGAACAGGATCTCCAGCAAATTGCAAACAATATTGTTGATGGGATCAACTGGACTGTTCCATATAACAAAAAAAGTGAAAAATCAAAAATCCAAACCCAAAAAAAAGTAAAAAATCAAGAAGCCCAAATACACGAACAAAAACAGAAAAAAGTTCACTTCTTCACAACCAAAGTTGAAACTGAGCACGGATACTGTCCGATAGTGATTAACCAAAATCTGGAATGTACCTACTTTTACCGGAAGCGAGAAAACCAATGGAAACCACCGTGACTGAAACGACAATCAATAATAATATATAAACATGATCCATCCAAATCTGACTGAAATCTGAAATATCCGTGTTAAATCCGTACCGCTACAATTTGAGCTGGCAACTTTGCGGCGGTCCATATGCCGTATGACGTCATTTTGTTTCCCCTTCATCTCCAAGCAAAAAAGCATTTATGAATTCAAATACTTATGAAAGGTTTTAATGAAAAAAATATGTTTTTGTACAACCTACACGTAAAGTTCACTTTTCAATGCATGCAAAGCAGGCGGAAAGTCGCTAATTTTGGCAGCCGGGCCTAAAAGTAGGTCGCTTAGCAACGGTTCCTTGGATCCCAACGCCTCTGAATCTAATAACCACGTGACAGTCTAGCATACTAAAATGAACTTATCACGTGACAATCTCGGTGACAATGAATCCGCACCACAAAAGAATACAGGAACACACCTATTTTAACGATGAATACCATGATTGACATTTGTCACTTGTCAGTTATCTGACTTGTCAGCAGCGTAGTGCAGTGTATCGGATCGACTATTTATTTTTGATTTTCATAATTATTCAAATGATTACAAACTGGTTGTACAAAAAGCACTGTTTGCATCACAGACGAAAGATGATTTTGACTCGGCTAATATCTGCCCTCGCTTCGCTCGTGCTGCTACTTATACCCTCGTCAAAATCATCTACTTTCCGCCCTTGATACCAAATGTACTATTTAATTTATTTCCTATCCCTTGGCTAGCTCCAGATTTCATTGAATATTTAGGTATTTGGAATTTGAAAATCATAACATTTCTGACATTTTTAACACTATTGCCAGGCCTTTTGACATAATAACTATATCTATACCTAGATCATGAAAAAAAAATCTCATTTATTCCATAGGTATGAGCACCTACTGACCCTAGACAGTCGATGTCAAGACTCTTGGAAATCTAAACCAGAGCCGTCTATATTGTAATACATGCCCTGAAGTTATAGTTTTCGCAACACCGCGTGTGGTCCCGATTGAGGTTAGGTTCACTTCTAGTTCCAACTATAACACCATAGACGGCTCTGTAAACATTCTACAAAAGTTTCAACCTGCTTTCATTCATCTTCAAATTGTATTTTGAAAAACTGAGAAATATGGTGAAATATTAAGTGATTTTTGCGTTAAGATTGAGGTAAGTGGATAGGTAATAGTAGGTACCAAAGATATCGCAATATAACAGTCATTTTCTCCTAATAGACTAGTAGATAGTTTCATATTATGGTATGTGTGTGTCTACGGTGTGTCCACTCTGAAGTCGCCCACCCTGTATTAGGTATCGATGATTTTTTGTTTAAAACACACATTCTGGGATTTCATTAACATCTTATTAATTAGAACGTACAGGAAGACTCAATGAGCAGTATAAGTATTAAATTAACAAATTAACCAAAAAAAATAACCAAAACAGTACATTTTTTTTTTTTAATGTGAAAAGGGAGGTTTTTGATAATTCTGATTGAGATTCCGTTGTCATTTTTTTCCTAAAAAATCCCCTAATTCGATTTTCTGAAATTTGACCCACTTTGAACCCCCATAATCACCCAAAAGTACGTCCCTGGAATTGATTTGGTACCATGTTCAAAAAGTGTTTGACGAGACCTAACAAATAAAAAAAAATTGAAGATCGGTTAATAAACAAAAATGTTACAGGGCTGGGACACTTCAGAGTGGACACCCTGTATATGCCTTTCGGAGAACACTGGATAAGAAAAATACATATTCAAATGGGAAAACTCGATTAATTATTACCTCATCCTGGATTCCTCACACATAGGTATAAGCACCAGCTTCTATGTCATGCGGAAGAAACCAGAGTAAACGAGTTTTGTTTCGTTCATTTTTGAAAAACAATATGGCGACGTACCTAGATAGTGCTTTTTGGTTTATCCGTTTTAATCATTATTATCAACTTCTGTTCTCCAGAAACTGAGGAAATCACATCCCATAATCTGTAACCATCTACCTATCTGGCGATTTCAATGTTTTTATTGTTTAGAATTAATATTTTTTCCCTACAAATCATAAAACTCTTGTTAGGTTCGGATATGTTTTATGTGAATTCTTATGTTATAAGCTGATAAACAAACTTGTTGTGATAATATATAAGTTATTCTTTCAAATTACAGTTTCATTGAACAATTTTCGTGTCTCGTTACCGTAATATACCTCCATGTTCAAAGAAAGCCCTTTCAATCAATGCAAAATTTTGACCACCGTTGACGTTAGATGCGACGTTGCAATTTTTACTTCATGGCTTGTATTTCAATGTAGGCGGCTCTGGCTAAACCAATCCATAATATGAACACAAAAAAATCCGTATCGTTGGCAACACAGCAACTAACCGTCTATTATAAGAATAATGAGATCCGACATCCGACCGAACGTGGACCGAACATAGATAAGTATATTACACGGTTCACCAAACCTCACAAAACGTACGTCGATTGGTAGGTTCTGAATTGACTCAGCGCCACCCATTTCAGGTATCGTCCTGTCACGACGCGTCGCCATGGCAACCGGCGTAATGAAGCATCAGCTCAAGGTTTCTATATAAGAGGTTGCCTCGTTTTTACGGTCATGACGACATTTGTGTCTACTGTAGCGCCACTGCGGCCATTTCTCGAACCATTCCATCATAAAATCAAGAATTTCATTTATCAATGTCATAACCTCACTATTTATTTCGTGGTGGACGAGAGATTTTTTGCTGTCGATGGTTTTTCTTTTGTGAAATTATCCATTTACGTTTTGAAAACTGTTTATAAGTGTCTTATCCTTGGATTTGTCTATCGAATATAGTGTTTTAAAGGTAGGTGTGTCAAGAAATGATCATAATAGAGTTTGTTCACATGCGTGTTAAACTCAGTTCAACTGTCTACTTCATGTGTATTTTACGTAAATTAAGCTTTTATTATAGTTCAATAGTTTCTTAGTAGAATAAGGTAGGTCTAATATGAACTAATATATAAAAAGTTGTTGAAATCTGAGCATTGATTTATTTGAATATACATATTATAGAAAATACTCACATTTGCAGCAGTATTTTCGCTTTCTTTACCAATAATATACAATAATAATGTCCCAAAAGATAATTTTACACCTCTATTAATATTTTATTTTGATTTAAATGATAAAATTAGCAAGAAATTCAACTTTTCATCAATCATTGATCGAATGACACATGACACGACACAATGCAGTCCGATTCAATTGCATGACAGGAATGACAGAAATTCTGTCAAGAATGCGGACTGTTTCAGACCGCTATCCACAAATGACGTCATATTTCCCCCCCTTCCGTCTTTACCTCAGGCGAAGTGAGGCAACCTCTGGTATACTGATCTTGGCATCAGCTGATTCGTAATACATCACGCCTCCGGCTATTGTGTATTTTGTTATAGTGAGGAGGAAGCATAATAATTTACATTTGGAGGAGGACAAGTGGTTTTTTCATGTTTTTTTAACCGTAATTCGTACGGATGAAAACCGCAGGCACCAGCGTTTCAAAGATTATAAAATGTCGTATTTTTTGTTTGAAGATATAGTCTCTGTATTGAAAAATATAATGTTTTATCATTTATTTTTGGTGAAGTGGCACTTCACCTACTTCACCTAAATAGCCGCATCCTTTGTAATTGCCCGAATGTTCAAATTTATTAATTGAATTGGAAAATCTATTGAAATGTTGAAAATATTGAGTTTGCTGCCAATATTTTGGCAATATGTTAATTTTTCAGGAGAAGCAAAAACTTTTTATTCAAATTCATGTTGATCGAGAAGTATGGCCAGACTAGCACAACAGCCATAAATGGTTTTGACAGTATTCTCCAGTCAAATAACAATGCTATTGGATAGTACAAAAATGTGGTGCAAGAATGGGATAAGCTACAACCATATTATACAACAGGAAAACTTTATTCTTGGATGTGAACCAACAATAAAAATATTCGCGTTACCAAAATGACTGGTGCAGTAGTGGGACGAAGTTATCCACATACAAAAATATTATAAAATTTGGTGCGACAACGAGATAAGTTACAACTTTATACATTTATTGCACCAGACCATATGGGGGATATGTAGTTTGCTATCATTATTCAGTTTCTATTACCCGGATGTACAGTGTGGCAAACGGATCTGTAACTACGGAAAGAATTCATATAATAAAAATCAATATTGCCATATTATTATTTAACTTCCAGAATGCAGAACCTGTTGCTTCGTGAAACAAAGCTCATATAAAATCGATTTTTATAATTACAAATATCGACAAGGATAATTCAAAGTATATTAACGTGCATTTTTTAATCTATTTTCAATTAATAACTAGTTTTTTCAAGACCTAATCTTAGAATGAGTAGAATTTTCTCCAAATAGTATTATCGGCATCGGAGAACCGGCAACACGACTCGAAAATAGTCGAAAGGCGCATCTTGAAGGAGTCTTATTGGTTGTCTAATGTGATGACACTTTTTTGATTAATGAAACGGAATCGCAATTGGCCGTAGTAAGTAACGTGACTATTTTCAGCGCATCATAACAAACCCGGACAATAGCAAATATTGAGACATTCAGTGGCGATGCTTTTATCGGCGAATTCTGAGCTTTGAGGATAGTTACGAAAAAGTTATTGCTGTTGCTGATTATTGACATTATTGTTACCTAGTTATTGTTGTTGGTGTTCGTCATATCAAACAGGTATTTATTATGTTTTGAATCTCTGAACTAAACCTGATTTAAAAAAAAAAAAAAATGGGTAAATGAAGTGACCAAAAAAGATTTTTTGGCAAATATTGTGACAATGACAAATGAACAAAATTTCTCCCTCATTATTCTTTAGACAAAAATATTCTTGAACATCAGCCAACACTCCACGCCATTGGGTTTTTCATGAATGAGACCGGCCATGTTTTAATAATATTTCGTTCCCCTTACCGATGCCCCACAGTCACAGATCCATTTGCCACACTGTATTCCATGCTTGCACCTACAGTATAGTCACTGTACTTGCACCAGGCAAAAAGAGCAACTTTTTGAACCTATAAACAGATATATCACTTTTGTAGGACTATGCACTTATCCTCTTTTTGCACCAAGGTGTTCATTCGTTGTTTCTTTATATTCAACCCCTCACCTCTAAAATTTGAATAGCAATCCTCAGTGATGCCGCCATTCTTAGAATTTTCACATATCTACAAATTCCGAATGATCTACTTACGTCACTGAACAAAAAAATGGATAAACTCGAATCGCTAGAACCTATTTAGAGGCTGGAAAATCCAGAATCCATATCACCGATTTTTTTTTAAAGAAATTTGCCACGCCAAAATGGATCTGCACCAAATTTCATGAAAAAAATTCAGGGCTATTGCTGTCAAGTTAGTTATTAAACGTTTGGAAGCTTTTTTCTCTATTTTTTTTCTATCGTCTCGTTCTTTTTTTTCACTAGACTTCCTAATAAATCTTACTAGAAAAAAGTCTAGAGGATTTAAGTCGTGGATTTTGTAAAGAAACTGTTTTCATCCACTATTTCGCTCTATATGCATCGATTAGGAAAAGGTTCATCTATCCACACTCTCAGGCATGAAAATGACTGAGTTTAAAGTTAATTCATGTGTGTTCATTTTATTCTATTTTGTTTTTTGTGTGAATTTCATGTGTCAGGAGGTTTATTGTAGTTGTTATTTCATAATTTTGATGTGACTGATTTGTTGTCGCATGAACACGAGATAAAAAGCTTCCAAATTCATAATAACCTAGTTGACAGCAATAGCCGTATTATCGTTAATGTTGAATATGATGACGAATCAAGTGGCGTTGGCAGATTTTTTCTGAAAAAATCGCTAATATGGATTCTGGATTTTTCAGCTTTTAAATGTTATCTAGAAAGTCTTGGTTTGAAAAAAAAAACTGTATGCCGTCTGGTCCCAAAATACACTCTTTTCCCTCAACAATTCAAAACAAATTGCCATTTTGAAATCGCTCGCTAAATAAAAATGTAATGATGGTGGCCCGCTTTTAAATGGGTCACTCTGTATACAGGGTGTCCCAAAAATATACTGACAAACTTTAAGGGGTGGTAGGCGACATCAAAACAAACATTTTTTGTCAAGTAAACATATGTCCGCAAATGACTCCAATTTTTCTAAAAAATAAAATATGAATAAAACAAATAAAATAAAATGAACAAAATTGCGACCAAAAATGTTCAGAAACATTCGCGAACTGTTTAGTTACGTCCATTCCTCGAGGCGGTTTTCGATTTTTTTTTTAATATCGTCTTCTTATGAAATTATAAGGCTTTGAGTCTACAACTGACAACCTCATGGCATCATCTATTGATTGAATGTCTTTCTAAATACTAATTGGGTGCTCAGCAATATTTGGGTTTACAGGGTGTGCCAGAGAATTTTGACGATAAAAAAGATTTGTTTCGTTATTTTTTTTTTCTTGAAATGTATTATGTCAAAAAGAATTAAAAAAATTCTAGTCCATTTTAATGTGACGTGATTTCGACAAAAAAAAAACAAAATTTCTACAAAAATGCAGAATTACGTGAAGATTTCAAAAATAGAAGAGTTAGGTTTGCCATTCAAAATTTTAACGATACTACTTCAAAAGTTGAAGAATTATTGAATACTGTCCCTTTGAACATAGTCATTCTGTATTATATTACCATCGTCATCAAAAACTTCTATTGCATCCATATTAAAATCGGGGGAATGTTGCATTGAGACTAAAACAATACTGCTTTTCGCGCCCCCATTCCGAGTAATTGACAGCAATGAAAAATGTTGCGGCCGTATATTATAACCAGAGGGAAGATTTATAATAAAGCCGTGAAAGCACGTGGTGTATTGTTTTCCTTTGTATTTTCAGGACATAATAGGGATATATGGAGAATTTTATGGCGATATATAGATGATGCTAAGGTTGCTATCTTTTTTTAAGGGCTCATGAGATCTGTGTCAAGTTGGGGGAATATGTGTGGTTGTCGCGTTGACAAGCTTTTGAAATAGCAACAAACATGTTTTGACCCACATTTTTATACAATAATTGAGAGTAACTATTTTTGGATTGTTGTGAAACTGTCGAGTAGCTTCTCTTATGATACTCAACCTATTTCCGGCACAGACAAAATAAATTACTTTACTCATCGCCTTTTCTGTTTTCGAAATGACATGATATAAAACAATTATTGTCTGAAAGGTTAGGAAATTCATGAATATTTTGATACAGAAATCGATTACCGCTCTAACCCATATATCTCTATTCATGGTTCATCGACAGTTATGTATCAGAAAAAAAGCATTAGGATTTTGACAGAAAAGCACCAATTCATTCATTGAATTGACACATTTGCGTGCTACCAAACACGGCTTCCATCTAGACGAGATTGTTTCCAGAAATTTTGCGCAAAATTGAAACCACTTATCTGTGTCAAGTGACAATGCCTTTCAAATAGGAAGGTTAAATGCAACACGATCATTTTTTTTTATCGCGAAATGAAAGCTTCGCTACCTGCTTTCGAATATGGAAATGAATCCATCGTGCAACTGCATATACACAATGCAGTTTTCCACCCATGTTGATGATTAAGCTGCTGCTTCGCCAATCCATGTTTAGGTCTCCTGGATACTACATACTACAAGTATGTGAAGATGAATCCCTCGCTTAATAAGAGCGCTCGTGCGCGTGAACTGCCGGCAAAAAGACGAAAAAAATAATGAAAATAATATTTTAAAAAGTAAACCCTAATAACAGAATATTTTTGATATTATGAAGAATTTTTTCTATTTTTATATTGCTCAGAAATGCAAAAAATACCCTATCTATCAACACAAAGCCCCCGCGCTTTTCGCATCTTCTGCTCTCTTGAATAGTGACTGTGCTGTGTGTCAGTCTGTCCCAGCCCATGTGAGTATTTGTTCGGCGCTCAAGCCAAATGCATTATTTCCATGGAAATCAGTCGGAACAATTCGGGAAATCGCCCGATATACGAGTTTCGCCGTGCGCCATTTGAAGACACACAAGGGCAAGGAAGCGTTGTTTCTTTTTCAGGTGTGTCCCCAAAACTTGTACAATATTTGTGCGGATCGTATTGATATTTTAGTTCAAAACTAAGCAATTCAGTACATTTGTCATTGTTCCAGTACAATAATTGTTATCTGCCTTGTCAGTTGTCACTATTCTCATCCTGTTAGTCCGCTCCATCCACGATACACATACACGCCGATACGCATATGTGACGTCACGATGAAGTTAAAAGTTACTTCAAAATCTAACGAAATCAGTTTCGAAATATCATAAACACACAAAAAACAGCAAAATAACGATTTAAATATAAAATTACTAGAACTCTACCCCTAGTTAATGACAGAAGAAGAAGATCATGAAATTTGACAGGACGAATTGGATGCTGTATGTTTATCGTGGTTCTTGTATAAACAGAAACGCAAGTGATTTCAACGATCAACCTCACTTAATAATATTTATTCATTTCATTTCATTCGGCTGACTCTGTTCGTGCAACTGAGGGTGCTAGTGGGAGTGAAAATTCGAGACTTAATCCTGTGCAAAACATAAGTAATTACAAACTTCTTTAATTTAAGCTTAATAACTTTTTAGATTCTTGTAGTGTAGATACTTCCAGTCTTTTTATCAATATACGTATAGCTTGGCTGGGTTGGACTTTTTTTAATGGTGGTAATAATTGATTTTTGTTTTTATGAAACAAAACTTTACTTTTTTCCTGGAGCGGTAAATACACCGATTTTCTAAATCATTTTTTGCAATTTTGTTTGGATCTCATTTTTGTTGAGTAACAAAACTTGAACCAACTATCCATTATTTGAATGAGATGGTGAATGCTCCGTATCTTGAGTTTTTTCTTGGTAGCGCACACCCATACTTTCACATCACGAGCCGACACTGAATCCACCAAAGGCATGCAGCTTTTATGAAGTCAAGGTGATCCTTCTTTTAGTTTCTGGAGTTTTTTGCCAAGGGTCCATTTTGTCAAAACGTGAACTATGGTCTTCTCATTCTCTGAACACTGTCGACAGTTGGAGTCTTTCCCGATGCTGACTGTGCATGGAAGTGTGAGTTCAGGTTCATGTGAACTATCAATAGACCTACCATTGCATGGATCAGGCACTAGTAGTAGCAGTACCTCTTTTCTTCCACGTTATCTGCGTAGATACTCTTATGGAAGAGGTTTTTGTTTTAAGCCCATCTTTTAACTAAAGATTTGAAGATATATCCTTCAGAAGCGATGCACTGATGAAGGCGATTTTTGATGTGCATATCGAACATCTGCTGCAGATTTGTAAATCGCTTTGTGGGCTGTAGTCTTGTTGGAACGAAATATCCTCCAGGCCTTGTTCCTCAGCCAATCGTCCCAATTCTGGCTCAAAAACTTGTTCGAGTATTGGAACGGTTGTATTACGCTCATCTTTCTCAAAAAAGAGGAGAGGTCTGTTGTGAACTTGACATGGGTTATTGTCCGACCAATAACAGGAATCATTTTTATCACTTATGAAAGGGCTTGATCAAAACTGAAGAACGTTGACCTTGGTGGGAACCGGTTTAACATTTCTTGTGCGCGATTCACGCGGTTTTGAAAAACTGGATGCATCAACTCGTGAACCAGCATAATCTTATTGAAATGGAAGAATAAATAATCTGTATGCAAAATTATCCTTTTAGAACGAACGGACAAGTTCAATGCAGATCCTTGTGACATGTTATTCGAGAGCTGATCTCATTCTTGCTCTGTTTTGAGTCTTCACATACCTCCCCTAAGCCTTTTTGTTGACTCAGGTCTTTCCAACGCATGAACTCAACTCACGTCAACATTCCGGTGCCAAACGGGATCACATGTATATTTTACAGGCTTCAAATAAAGTTGATCCAGGTCAAGATCATTGACTGCAACTTGCAGAAAGCACACACAAACGTCGATCGGCAATCTACAGATGTTTAAGAAACATGCTGGAAGAAAGAAAGACCCAAGAAACCATGCTACCAAAGAAGTAGCTAGAGGCTGTCCCCAGGAAGGAGTCTCATCTTCTCTTCTATGTAAGCTCGGAGCAGATAAACTACTGATGGTGGAACTAAAGAAAGAGTCATCAGAATTGATGCACGTCTATATTGAGAATTCCCCGCTCAGATTCACGAGGAAAAGTCAAATTCAAACCCGTATTTTTTGGACAAGAACTGCAGGTGACAAGAGAAGTCAAATACCTTGATGACAAGCTCTCATTGAACTCACACCCACAGAAAATAGTTAATCGGGGAAAAGCCATAAAAATTGGAACGAAAAGAGCAGTAGACAAAACCTGGGTATTTGTGTATAAATCCGCGTAAGCTACACTGGCTCTACTGTACTGTGTTTAGGCCAACACTTGTCCATGACTCTGTTTTCCGGAGGCCACTTTCCACTCTAAAGAAAACGTGCGTGGCTAGTTTTGTGTACCCATATATGGTACACAGACGGTTCCAAGACCATCATGTCTTGGGGACAGACGCAAGAATCGTATGGAAAAAACCAACGTGGGAATCATATGAACCACTTTGAGAGCACGCTACTCTTTTTCAAGCATAGGAAGGGAGAATCTCAGGAGAGGCAACAAATAAGTGAGGAAAATCCTTATCCTGATGAATGGATACCAGGACACAAAGGCACGATAAGCTGCAAATGGAGAGGCTTGCTGAACTGTCGGTCCAAAAAAATCAAGAAGCAAGATGGTGTCAATCACCTGGACTGAGATGCAGTGAATCATTGATGTCAGAGGAAATCCAACCATCAGTGTCTGAAAGTCCACTGAAACTCAGTATAGGAATCAGCTCAGGAAAGTAACGGGAATATTAACTGTACGCCAGCCTAAGAAAACATAATATGCATACCAGGAACCTCTTCAACGAAGAACCTTTAATACAGCCTTTCGACTTAGATACAGACACGGAGAAAACACAAGCCTTACAAAGGCTGCAATGTCAGTGAAAATGACCCAGAAACTTGCCTGAAATTCAGTAATCAGTAATGTTGATATTCGAAAAATCAATGATTGAGCTTCTCTACTACAATTAAAATATATTTGAGCGTTTCGAAAGCGACAGCAGATCAACTTATCACAGAACAAGTGAAAAATCAGAGGGACGAGTTCATTAACGCCATAATTAATGAGAAGCTCCTTCACTCTTAACAAGATATTTCGCTTCCTCACTACGCCAGAAATGTGCGAGATTGGCTGAACAAAAGAAGTTCAAAGAGAAACGATGGTTATTTTCTTGTTGAGATGTCAATGATGAACATTTCGAAAAATTCATTATATCCCGCCATTATCAATCCCAACAATGAGGACTTCAATTATAACCATATAAATGGCGGACATACTTTGATACAGCTGCAGTGAAACTACAGGAGACTCAACAAAAGAAGAAATCTAGTATCTAAATGTACAGAATACTCTTCAAATTGATATATCACATTACGGTACGCCATCCAAATTTTTGTTAAATACTTTAAGGTTCACGTCGTTGATAACTTTTCAAATCAACGACCTCTTTTATTCTTGTCGATTGTTCAAGGTCTGTTATAATTCAATCTGCATCACATTTTTATTAATTTTGTATTCAAAAGGCTATGCATATTCATGAATGCAAAAATGCATGGAGATCAGTTGAACGGCCCAAAAGAAAATAATCCGAACTTTTATTACTACTTTATACCATCCTTTCAATGCTCGCGATTTGTTATTTTATTTAATCATGGCTTTTATTGGTTATCGGTGCAAATTGGTGTGATGATTTATTTTGAGCTGTGATGATTTGGATGTTGAATACATGATGGATGATATTGTTCTATGAGAAACCTAAAATGATAAGCGTTTATAAAGAGTTCTATCAAGTCACTTTTCCGGCACTGGTGGTTATTCGTCCACTTTTTTCGAAAAATGTTTGTCTTCCATTAGATCTGAACATTGATGCATTTGAATATGGCTTTTCCAATTGAAGACCCTGGTGCAAGGAGAGGATGAGTGCATAATTTTGCAAAAATGAGTTAGCTGCTCATGTAGGTTTAAAAAGTTGCTATTTTTGCTTGGTGCAAGTATTGGATACGTGCGGGTAATAAATATTGAATTATTAATGCAGACAACATATCCTCTGATATGGTATGGTGCACTAACGGGATAAGATATCTGTAACTTATCCCGTACTTGCACCAAAGTTTGTATCATTTTTGATTAGTCCCAATACTGCACCATCCGGTTTTTCTTGAGCTTATCCCATTATCGCACCACATCTTATGTTTTTTTCAATAGGTTCGTTATAACTGTAGAATGATGTTGAAGTCATTTTTATCTGATGTTCTAGTTTGGCCACACTTCATGACCTACAAAAATGTTTAAGTGAAAAATAGTTATTTATGGTACTGGTGCGTTGTGTTGAAAATAAGTCACATGAGAAAGATTTGTATAAAAGAAGACAGTAAAAAGCAGCAGGGTACCTACGTGTCATGTCTGTCTATTTTCAACAATAAGGATGTCGCTCACGCGACATATATTTGTTAACCAAACCCAAATTAACCCAAACTCATGTCTTATTCAACATTAAACACAAATTTAATAATATTGTTACTCCGGCGATCACTATGTCAACCAATCTGACCAATCGCGGACGACGTCCCTGCTACTTTTTACTGTAGTCTTTGTATACATTATCAAGTTACTTGTGAAACATAACGCATGGGTGCCATATAATGTTTTATCCAAAAAATGGATGAAATCGTTTTTTTGTAAGATTATTAAATATAAGTTAGTGTCAGTGTCAGAATGACTAGAGAGTGACATGTTTACATTTTGGTCAAAATAGGTTATTGTTTGTTTGGTTGCCACGGGAACGTGATAGGTTGTTTGTTTGTTTACCACGGGAGCGTGAGTTATAATCCATAACTCACCAGTGACTAGAGAGTTATGGGTTATAAAACACCAGTGTCTTATTTGACACTTAACTTGTCCAAAATGACATCAATAATGACATCTCTAACTATCATGCGTTAGATAAAAAAATGTTTTGCCTCTCCTGAAAAAAATACTTATTGCACCAGAGTCTCCAATATCTTAAGGAGTCTGTCATCAGTGAGATTGATTTTTTTG
Organism: Orchestes rusci; assembly: GCA_958502075.1. Taxonomy (NCBI): domain Eukaryota; kingdom Metazoa; phylum Arthropoda; class Insecta; order Coleoptera; family Curculionidae; genus Orchestes; species Orchestes rusci. Next base: position 17,823,417 of record OY293310.1, on the reverse strand, counting down.
GTCTGTATTAAGATGGTTGATGACAATCAATTATTATTTTCGATGATTGTCGTAATATCACAAACATATTTTCACCATTATTTATACCGATGGTTGCCCACTAATGACAACTATTATTAATCGCCTACAAATATTATTATAGGCACATATTGATAATTGCTTTAATTTGTTGCAAGGCATGAATGTGCTGTTCAATTGCTTTGTTAATTTCTCCCGATATTTTGAGTTTTTGAAAGCTACTTGTCACTTTTTTGTCCTGTTAGACATTTCTGTAATAAGTAGATGCTAATGCTATTTTTTTTTTAATAATATGCCGATATCATCGATCAGCTTCAAGACAATATGCATTAGCAAAATGAACATTTTTGTCTTATTTGCCTTTCTCTTATCCCTTTTGCATAGGATTATTCCAGATTGACAATGTATTAATCAAATCCGTAAATCATATCAGTATGTCAATAAGGTTGTGTTTCTCGCCGATAGTGTAAGGCGCATGCGTTCTAACCAGGGCAACTGACAAGCAGTGCCGCGTTCACGAGTTTGCTTTTATCCTTGTCTAGCTGAAAGTAGAACAAGGATAGAGCATAACATCTTTTGTGCAATGTGAACGTGGAAGAGATGTCAGAAATATGAATTTTGCTTATACTGAAATGGCAGTTCTTGACCAATAGTTCAAGCTCACGTACTCACGTTTTATTTGTGTATCACTGTATCAACAAATATGTAACTCTTCATGAAACTCAATAAACACTCACTCAAACTTAGCACTGACACTGACACTATTTTGGAGGTTATAAAATATTGTCACATGTCATAACTCAAAATCAAAACTGTCAAGAATTTGACATTTCCAGCCACCAGTTGGCCTGACATATGCGCATGTGCGGCCCGAGAAAAACAACCCTATATGTATACTACAATGATGCGATGTGTATAATAATAATATCATTTCTTCTTTATTCTTTGCCAGTCAAATAACATGGAAAAAGAGCATGCTATTAGGCATATTCATATTCTTTATGAAGTAACATCCAAAACTCTATATCAGTGAGAAAAACGTTCATCTTTATTATTGATTACCATTTACTTTACATACCTATTTAATAATGGGTAATTCATACGTGACATTTATTTTAATAGCTGATAAAGATTTTGATGAAATATTGGCATACTAAATCAATCTAAATCGTGGAATAGAGGATGACAAGTGTGGTTCAGCTGTTCATATCGACCGAAAGACAGATCCAATAAATATAATTCAAAGTATCTAATCAAATCTGTAGATGCTGATGCTATGATTAATACTAATCCATAAGTTCAACAGCTTATTGATTGTAAGCAAATCACTACGTCGATCCATTAATCCGAATTGATTCCTCCATTTGGCGTTTATCGCCAGCTTATGAAAAACTGAATTTCGCAGCAAGGCAAAAACACAATTTAACATTTCCCAAACACCGATAATTCGGAGAATGAAATGCAAAAACCTATCAACACGCCACCGGATGGTCGTGGCAAAAATGACACTGCATAAATCAGGACATAGTGCGGCCACACGTGAAATTTCCAATTTTCGCCCGCCCGCGAAATCCGCCAACTTTTTTAATAAGCCCGCGTTCGTCGCAGTCGATTCCGTTTTATCCACCTTCTGGTGCTGCTTTAGACACTTGACGTCGTCTTGATTGGTTTCCCATTTGCCGTCTTTTTAATGAGAATAATGACGAGAAATGGTGTACTGCTAATGATCAGAAATGCAGAATTCACTCGAAATAGAAAATGCCTCGAGGCTCTGATCAATTGCGTGTTGTGAAATGGGCAATTTTGTGAAAGCAGCTCTTTTCAAATAACTGATACAATTTATTGACGAATCTGTTTCTGTTATGAACGGTTTTTGGAAATGGGCCATCTATTCTTCATATCATGTTATGCATCAACTAACAATCATTCATCACAGTTCTTGAATACAAAAGAAAGGCTTTCTGGATTTGTCGAAAGCCTCTCAAGAATGATAACGAATACGTGGTATTTTAGCAAGAATAGTTTTAGATAGGACAGATGATTTCTCAGTATATGTATACAGGGTGTCCGGGAAAATGTGGGAGATCTCTCGGATTCTGATAGAATATTAAAAAATAAGATGACAAGTTCCCATAAATTTTTTTCCTAGCGTTAGGTTCACAATTTCGTCAAGAGCACCACTTCGTCATGGCTTTTCTCGAGGTTTTGTTTAATAAAAATTGTTTTTTCTCGAAAATGGTTCATTTTATCGACAATGAACAAGAGTACCTTTTCTTTAGCTTAATGTTCAAGGTATCCAAATTTATTTTTTTTAACTCCTTATCATACAGGGTGTTAAAAATTTGAGCGTTAAAATGTACAATCTAGTCCGTCCCTGGTAAACTAAACAAGCTAATTATGTTTTAAGGGAAGTATTTTGAGAGGTCCTTACTACTGTTTATCATATTAAATTTTCATTGAATTATATTGAGTCGTTTAAAAGTTATTCAAGAAAAACCGATTTCCAGTGGGGTCCTTTAGAGGGCCGTATCTCCGTAGGGAGGGCCGTTAGGAAAAAAATTTATGGGAACTTGTCATCTTATTTTTTAATGTTCTATCTGAATCCGAGAGATCTCCCACATTTTCCCGGTTACCCTGTATATTCATCATGATCTAGAAAAGCTTGTCCGATTTGAATAATAGGAAAAAAAAATATTATGGAAATATTTATGACACGTACATCTTCATTTCCCAACAAAACGAAAAATTCGAATTTACGTTCAGGAAAGAGTTATTAATCTATGTTTTTTGTTATTACTCATATGGTATGGAAACATTTCAGTTGACAAAACAAAAATGTATCGAAGGGATGCAAGTATGTTAATTGGATCTCATTTGATTTCAAATTAAATTAAAAAAAAAAACATGTGTTGACATCACGGACCTATAGTGGGTGTGACATAAGCGCACGGACCTATATAAAAACTGGACTGCTAATGCATATGGCCGACCTTGCCAAAAATCACTGAGGCATGGGCGCCGCCATGATGGGACAATTTGTGTTGGTATCTATGATTTTTTTGACGTGCCACTTATGGCTGCGTTCCGAGAACTAGCACTTTATTTGAGCGGTCCTACTGGAATGACATGATTCCCTGTGCTGCAGCACAGTGGTCTTGCGAAAAAAAGTATATTTCTTTCGCTTTATCTCTGGAACTGTGATGCAGTGGTGGAAATTATCATTGATGTCATTTCAGTGAGATCGATCGAAAAAGCGATTTAGCGCTGCAATTCCTCTTATGCGGCCATTGCAAAATGCAGAAAGCTGTCTTTCTGCTAATCATTTTGTTTTTGAGGTTATGACATATCACCTATTCCTACATATTATTATACTTATAGTATAATATGTATTCCTATTATTTCGATTCGGTTTTGGATTATTGGATTTTAAGAAGACGCCTATAGGTACTCAAAATTCAATATTCACATTCACATTGTAATTTTGTGCAGGGTTTCTAACATTATTATTCTAGATACTTATAAAACTATGAAACGTTTTGTGTTGGATTATTATTAACATAAAAATGAGCCTTCATTCTTCATTCAACTCAATTCTTCAAAAATATCATTACCTATTAATCCTATTATGTCCTTTCAACAGCATTATAAGTAGCGAATAGCACTTGATCTGTACCTTACCTACCTACTATTTCGTAACGAGTTTAACTTGGACCCTGGAGATTGGTATAGGTAGTAGGTAGTTGAGATAGTCGATGTTTCATGATTTATGCATTCTGCGGTTTTAGAATTGATGTAATAATATTCTCTTCAATATGCACAAAAACCACGGGAACGCGAAGTCACAGACACTTGAAGAAAAAAAAAGAAATATCTACCAATTTCCTTCGTCCTTTATCTTATTATATTGATAACAATTAATAACCCCGAAATCGAAATCAGACGGTAGCGGGTAGATGTATGTAAGGTTTACATTCAAGTGGTTTTCGAATTGGAACTGTCAAATTTCCGCTTGGCAAACGGGAATCATATGCTACCATCTACATAGAATTTGTGTCACGCTTACGCCAAATACAATTTAAATGGTGACATATGATTCCCGTGTGCGAAGCGGAAATTTGACAGTTCCAATTCGAAACGGAATTCAATGTAGATCAGGCTTTACAGATTTCTGCAATTTTCAACGATGGCACCACTGAAAATCAGAAGCACCAACTTAAATTGTCCCATCATGGCAGCGCCCATGCTCCAGTGATTTTCTTCTCATTGCATTAGCAGTCCATTTTTATTTACCAAGTCCGTGGTTGACATACATAGAGGGTCGCTGATAAATCATGGTTCAAACTTAAAGAGGTGATAAGTCAGTTCTGATCAATAGATTTCCATAACTCATTATATTCCGATTACGTATGGTTTCACTTGACAGCATTATTCTAAAAACATCATGTGCAGCATCGTACACGTGGCAGAAGTGAAACTTCTTCCAAACTGGAGAATGAGAGAAATTTTAGTTGAGAGCGAGAAAGAAAGAGAGAGGGGGAGAAAAGGATAATTTCAAAGGATATTATAACGGTACAACATTTTTGTAGCAAATATTCGGTTTATTCATTATCTACACTAGGTGCTTCAGTTAGTAATAACTGTAGCAATCTGGATAGTTGAAGGGGGTAAGAATCGAATCCAAGATTCCGTTACAAACTTACATATAAGCATTTTTAGTTCGTGTTTATTAGTTTTTTTTTAACCCCCTGACAAGAATATCACCTTGGCAGCGTTGCATATCAGACGGGCGGTTCAAGTTCAAGTCCCGTCAACCAGTTTTTCATTCACCATCTGTTAGACAAGCAAAAAGTGAGATAATTTATCAAAAGGAAAAAAAAAATGAACAACAATTGATCACTCTTTAGCTCTTTTTTAATTGAAATTATTGTATTGTCATCGATTCTTGACATGTGTCACATGTGTGCAAGGTTTCAACTAAATCTGGAATTTGAAGTGGGTGAAAATCGAGTTCTAACCCCCATATGCACCGTACAAATCTAATCCGGATGAAGTCTTTATCGCGATTATCTTCCATACCACCTAATGGAAAATAATCGCGATGAAATCTTCATCCGGATTAGATTTCTACGGTGCATATGGGGGTAAAACATCGTTTGGTAGACAGGGTGCTCCGGAACAACGTCAGGAAACTTGGGGGAGTGATTATATGTGACCAAATAATGTTGAGTCGTAAAACGATATTTCGTAATCTCAATATTTCTCGAGTTTCCGACAATCAAATTTTTTTTTTTTCCATTGATACATTTCGGTCATTTCTCACAGAATCAAAATGGAGTCTGTTCATTGGTACAAAGTTTCAACTTGTTTATCTGTATCGTTCTGTCGAAAAAATGTTTCTCTACCTTTACCTGAAAACAAAATCACATATTTCGCATATCTTTCTTGTTCGACAGAGTCCTTAACAACAAATACGTCATTATAAAGATTGGGAAAGATTAGACCCTTTGTACGAGTCGATAAGTCTCACCGTTTTGCCGCAAATCGACATTAAAATTACTCATGTGTAAAAATAATTACTTTCTATGAAATGATAACAAGGAAAATACAACTCAAAAACAACATGAAAACACACAAACAACAAAAAAAAAACAATCATCAACCAAAAAAATTACAAAAACAATGCAAGAACCACACAAAAACATGAAAAACCGAATTCTTGTTCCTGTTGTTTTTGTGTCGTTTTTTGTTGTTTCTGTAATATTTGTTGTTGTTGTGTTATTTTGTGCTGTTTTTGTTTTGTGTCATCTTTTTTCTCATGTCATTCAAAGCAAATTATTTATCACATGAGTTTAAGGCCAAACGGTGAGACTATTCGACTCGTACAAATAGTACATTTTTTGACTTATCTTTACCAATCTTCAAATCGACCTATTTGTTTTCAAGGATTCTGTCATAATAAAAAATATATGCGAAATGTGAAATTAGGATTTCAGAAAATGCGTCCTCTAGGGTCAAAGTAGAGAAACATTTTTTTCAAACAACATTACAGATAAACAAGCTGAAACTTTTCACAATCGTCTCCCTGAGTTTCCTGACCTTTTTCCGGGACACCCTGTATAGCTCTCTTTCTCATTCTTACTACGAAATATCTATTTTTGATTTGTTGGCCCAATATAGGCTCAGAAATATTGTTTTTGATAATATTTTAAATATTTTTACAAAATAATGGTCCAAGGATATTATCAAATAATCACAGGACATAGCCTTGACAAGAAAATTATCATGGCAACGTTGCATATGAGATGGGCGGTTTAAGTTTAAGAATAACAGTCCGGTCAAAGCATCAACCAGTCTTCCATTCACCATCTGTTTGACAAGCCAAAAGTCAGATAATTCAACAAAACCAAAATTTTGTTTAATTAAAAATTATTGATCACTTTTGAGTTTTGTTTTAATTGAAATTATTGTTTTGTCATCAGTTTTTGACAAGTGTACAAAGTTTCGAATCAATCTGGGTTGAGGTGGGTAAAAATCGAGTTCCATGATTCAGTACGGTATATGTATAGCACTCTTTCTCATTCTCACTACGTTATATCTTTTTTCTCTCTCGGATGACGAAATCTCGAAACGTTAAATTTTTTCCAATTCCTTTCCCATTATCGACCAAATATCAGAACGCCACAAAAAAAGTTTCACTTCAAAAAGTTGAGGATATTTTGGTTTATTTGTAGTTAAAAGTAGGTAGTGGGATAATCGAATCTATCAATTGCAATATGAGATGATTGCTTTGATGATTCTTCCAAAACCCTGCGAATCGTTGCACAACGAATCCCTTCATCCACACGTGGAAAAATCTGTGAATCATTGCAACGAATGTTGAGTGGGCTCAGGTCTTGACAAGCAGGAGATGCGCAGGTCAAGACCAAGGCGAGGCAAGTTACTGGAAGCGATGTGTCCAAGTATAAATAGACAAGACATTCTGCTGGTTACGGGAGACAGTGATGTTAAAATTGGAGGATGTATTACAGGGAAATAAGAGAATGTGTAATTGGCAAATATGAACACTTTATTTCCACATAAAGAATGCCACAAAACAACTTGAACCTCACTAATGATGCGATGAGTAGAAGGTGAAGATCTCTCCTGGACCCGTATTCTTGAATATCTGGGAGGAGAACTTTTGCGGGAAGTGGGCGTGACCTCACAATCTGATTATTAAATTTTGTTGTTGAAGCCGATTTTGTGTGCTGTTTATATGATGGATGTAGATCATTTCAATCATATTATGATCTAGAAGATGTAGAAGACACTGAAGGGTGGATGGAAATAAAAAAGATGATTCCTGCCTGGGAACATTCCCGGGAGTGCTCCCGTCACAGACATTCAAGAATAAGGGGCCCCAGAGGAGGAGCGAACTCTAACAGCAGATATACGATTGGAAGTCCGAGAAAACTCAATTGGAAAAAGGAAAAATCACAGGCATTTAGATACAGCTAAAAATACATATGCGGATTTAGTTGAACAGACAGAACACATTGAAAACAAATGGGAAAAACCCAAGAAATCTTTTGTAGAGGCTGGAGGAGCAGAAAGAAAAGGCGATCATAGAGGAAACTTTGGAAGGAAAACACCGGAGTAGAAGAAAACCAAACCAGGAGAAAAAAAGAAATTGCTGCAGCTCCAGAGGAATACAATGCAAATCATAGAGAAGTTCAATGAAGATTCAGCAGAGGCAGACGAGGTTGAGCTAACTTCAGCGGAGGAAGCCCAGGAAGCAAATGCAATACAAAATCACTAAAACCTTAGACAATAGAAAATAGATCATAAGTGAATGAGGAGGTGGAAGGAGTTTTTCGAAAAGTAGTCATGTCGTCAAGTAGACAGACAGCGATCGAGGAAGATCAGGAGAAAAATATAAATGAAGAAGAATAAATAAATATGGAAAACCCCAGGATACATACCTACCAAGGCAGAAATAGTAACAGCCCTCAAAGAAATAAAAAATGGAGAAGCACCTGGACTATATATTACAGGGTCATCTTGAATAGTAGGTATGTCTTTTTTTCCATCAAATTACAAAAAGTATAACCCCCTTATTTCGAGAGCTAAAAAAAAATGTGAGACATGAAAGTTGTGCGGAATCACGCTGACAACCCAGACGAACTCATTTCACTACGCCTTAGCATTTGAAGATTTCAAGGAAATTAAAAAATCGGCTTTTTTTATCAGAATCATTTTCGAAGAGTAGACCCTCATCGTCAAAACGAGATCAAGATCACGTCAATCTGTTGAGTTATTTCAAAGTTATAAGCAAAACTTTAACAGCTGTAATTGCCCTATTTGACATGCTAGAAAACAAATTTGAAAAAATAAGATTTCAAGGAAATTTCTCGAAAAATCCATGAAGAATCCATGAATGTGCTCATTTATATCTAACTCTTTTTGAAAATCTTGAAAATACAGCAATTTTATTTTTATACAGGGTGTAGGAAACACCTTTCGTTTTCGAAATAGAGGTCGTTGAAAAAATGCAATTTGATGCTTTCTTTTGGTTCAAAATGGTCACACAGTAAATAACTTGAACCTCTTATTATGTGTACGAATATAACTGAAAAATTGTTCGCCACTTATATGTATAATAATAAGAACACCCTGTATTTCAAAAAGGATGCGATATTAGAAAAAATGTTATGGGTACTACATTTTCGTCTTGAAATTTGGTGAGGATTCTTCCCCTACCCAATATTCCTATATTTATTCTCATATCATAAATCCCATGTGATCAAATCAAACCTTATTTCCAAAACAAGAGCATATTTGAAAATTATAATTTTATTTTTGTTTTGTTTTGTTTGAAAATACATATACATGATTTCTCAATAATCTATGAGTCAAAGTATATTTTTAACATGGTAAGCAGGCCCAATAAAGGATCCCACGTTCTCACGTTACTCTCGTGAATTCCACTGTGCATCCACCATAATGTCCACATCTCACAAACTGATATGATTTATACGGAGGCGTAGGTAACTCTAATCCATCATTCCCGTCTATGTTCAAATATTTTTATATTTCTGTACATTTTCAAAAATGAACGGTTAAAAAAAATTACTGCATACAACAAATTTCAATAGAAAATTCCATATTATATCATTTCAACTGATTTTTACATGAAGAACTGAAATATGAAAAGTAACAACGGATATTTTCATTTATTCAAATGCTCTGAAACGTTTTAAATTCCGCTGAACGCGTTATACCGAGGGTATTATAGGGGTTACTGCATATTTCATTAAAGTTAGTTTCATGGGAAATGAAATTTCAATTTTTATTTTAAATGCAAATGTCTTGTGGAGTGGTGTTTTTTTATGGAGTGAATCCGTGAACATGTTTTGTACAATTTATTTCAATTGCTGTCGGTAATGACTATAAGGATTCAAAGAAACACGCAATAAATTATTTTTTTATGCTTGTTGATGTTCTATTGTTTAAATATCAGTAAGCTTTTTCGAGGTTTGTTAATAATAATTTACATAACTGATGATACTTTCACAGGTTTTCCGGAAACGGGTACGGAATTGCTGTATCTCGACAATGGTTTGGGAAAAAAACTCTTTTTAAAAAAGAGGGCAAGAGAAATCATCATTTTATAATTTTTAGTTCGTGATTCTACCGCTAAGAGTAAGAGTTTAACTGCTAGGAGCAAACATAAAATTCTTGGTTTCGGAAATATGCACGTTGAACTATAACTTTGAAAACGCCATTTTATAGCATGCATGATACCAGATCATTTTGCTTCATGACATGTTTTCATATCTTTAATGATAAGCATAGATCACAAGACAAGTAACAAAAGAAATATTCCTAACCCAAACATCCCTCATATAAATATTTACTCTTTTTTCAGCTATGTTGTCATGTGCCCTGAATGTTCTAAAGCCTTATGAAAAAATACCCGGAAAAATAAATCAATTCAACTGCTAATATCTCAATCACCAATCCCAAACAACCATTATTCCATTCATCCTCAGTTTTTTGTTACAAATCAATTCCCTGTCATCAAGAAAAATTTTATTTTTATACAGGGTGTGGGAAACACCTTCCGTTTTCGTAATAGAGGGTGTTGAAAAAAATAAATTTGATGCTTTCTTTTGGTTTAAAATGGTCACACAGTAAATCACTTGAACCTCTTATGTGTACGAAAATAACTGGAAGGTCCACGTTTTGTGTTGAAACTTGGCAACATCTGATCCCAAAGTTGAGACTAGTTTCTCTGACGCTATTGTTTACAAACACCGTTTTGTGAGGTTGGGAAGTTAGTTGTGGGTCAATTTCTCAATTTCTCAGGCTGCTTGCTCTATGAATTATTTTCCATTCTAAATTGCATTATTTACTGTTCTCTTGATAAAACAATGCCTAGAAAATCTGTAGTGTTTGGCCAGAAAGTAAAATCAGGCAGACATTTTGTCATTTCGCCGGTAAGAAAACAAAAACAAAGTTGGCCTCTTTTATCATTGTGTTCGGGTCAAAATATTTAATGCTAAAGGTATAGGCGTTATGTGTCTTATCATTGTAAGTATGATAATAAGGGTGGGGAAGACCAATGTATCTTTTTGTAAAATTTTGAACTCGGCTAATATGAAATTTTTGAAAAAATGGGTCATTCTGTTCAATTGGAAAAAATCAAACGATGAACAAATTTTTCAAGTTAAAAAAATCGAAAACCCGTTCAAATCAGAAAAAAATCCGTTATAAACTGATAAAAATATACTTGAAAGTGAAAAATACTGAAAATCGATTAGGAACGAACTGGAGAACTAATAAAGAGATTACAATCAAGAAAAGTCATTCAAAATGTAGTCCAAGTTTTCTCAAGGCAAATTTTTTGACAGTAGGCTAATTTTTAATAATGGTAAGTGACTGTAGAGTCAACACTTCCGGTTCCGGGAGACCTAGTATTGGGAAGTATTTTCTGGACATCACCGGAAAAATTCGGAACTTTTTGAATTTTCAAACGGCATTTTATTGAGTACCAGAATGCACAAATAGTCTGAACAATATAAACATGATATGTTGACCAGAGAAAAAAAATACGTAAATTGTAGAGATTAATGAACTGATTGTATTTTAAAACTTTTTTCCATTATTCCGTTCATAATTGAGTTTGACGACGTTTGTATCAATGCCATTTTGAAATTTGAACCTGTTAGTTTGGACTTTTTTAGTTTTGGGGAGATACACCGGTACGTTAAATACTATTGAAAGACAAATAGAGACTTATTCAAGTACTTGAATTAATTTCAGAAAAGTACCTATCTTTAAAAGAAACCGTTGATTATAGAGCATGCTCATCTAGACAATATTAGATTCTCTCAGAAAACTACAGTACTAAATTTTTGGTTTCTCTGCTGATAAATATTTATGACGTGACGTGACTGAGGTCATATATTTTTTACTTGAATAATCATTCACCCGCAACGTTAGCAAATTGCTTATTGTGATGTTATCATTTCTCTTCATATGGTCAATCGTATTGTATGTTTCTTGATGGTGTAACCAATGCTGTACTCACAGTCATTTGTCTCATTATTGTTCGTTTCGCATGAAATAACAAGAAAAGCGAGCCAAGAGCAAGTTTCCCACCCTAAAATCACGTATCGAATCATCTGTTTCCAGCACATGTACCTACAGAAATCCGCACAATAAATTCGGATGACCTATTGGCAAAAATCAAGGAATACGATGGGTATTTCCGTTTTATAATAGTTCTCAACGTGGAAGGCGAGAAGGCCTGGAGTAGGTAGCGAAAATGTCGAAAATGTGCAATCCAGATGTTCAATGCTTGTACGTTTTCTAGCTTTTGTATACACTTGTACAGGGTGTAAATCATTGTTTAGTTAGTTTGAAATATATATTGAAGATTATGACTTCAAAAAGAAAATTAATTAATTATGTTTTAAGGATCTATCAAAACGTTTACCGTTCAATCCAGGGTTTATGGTTCTGCTAAGTTTCATTATATTTAATTTCATGAGGTACGGGAATTACAAATGGATGTAATATTAAAACAAATTCTGACGTGCTTTTCATTTAGAAAACATGTCATATGAATAAAATAAGTGCAAGATGAAAACGTCCATTGAAAATAAAGATAATAAATAATAAAAACAAAAATTAAGTTTTTCGAAACTATTCCATTTTTAAATTATTTTCCAAAAAATTATTTATTTGCTAGAGGATAATTTTTGTTCGCCAACACCAGTGTGGTTTATGTTTTAATATATTACATATTTTTTCAAATTATTTTTATATTATTCACTTATTATCATTATTGTTATCAGTTATTTTCATCTTCAAATTGTCAATTTACTTCTTGATAAAATTTATTTAATAAACACTTTTCGGTTAAAAAAATTGATATCACTCGGGTGAATGCCGCTTTTTGTGTGCCTCTAAAATCTGTGAAAGGAAGAGTTTAAGCGAATAATGAACAATAAAGTTTCATTTGAATCTTCATAAATATGCAAACTTCAATAGTTTGTAAAATCCCCATAGTGTTGGGTTTAGAAAAAAAAATCGAATCCGGGATCTGGGCGGCCATATCCAATTAGCTAATCGGAGTGTGACACTATGGTAGTATGGTATAAAAGTGGTGTGAAACTATGGTAGCATGGTATAAAAGTAATGTATCCTCTTCATTTTTGAACGTAGTTTTCAAGTTTTCATTCTCTTTAGATATTGAACTGAGAGCAAATAATTGGTACTGGTCCATATACGCCCGGTCTTGAACTTCCAATGAGAAATCAACTAAAGCCTCATATACATTCAATTTCACTTCGAAATTGAAGTGAAAGCAATAGTGGCTATTCAGGTGGAGTAGGTGAGGTGCCACTCCATCAAAAATAAATGATAAAACATACCAATATTTTTAATCTTATAAACTTTATTTTGTGAGCAATTTTCTCCTATAAACAAAAAATATCAAATTACAATGATCAAGAATGAACCACAGGCGCGACAGGCTTCCCACTGAAGTACGAGACTAAGCAACACCACCTTAGAAGTCTGGCGGGAAACTGAGACGCCTTATTCTTTGTACGGTTTTCTTTGTCGGTCGCCATGACAACGCATTTTCTTCAACTGGTTCTTCTTTCTCCTTTACTCCTCTATATTGTGAACAATCTCGTTTGTTTCACGAATTCTGATGCTATTTGAGTTCTTGTATCTGTTGGTGAAGAAGAAACGGAGAGATCTTCATTGTCCCGAACTTGTGCTTCTTCTTCCGCTTCCCCACGATATTGTGGCAAATTTTGGTTGTCGAAACATTCTGCTGCTTTTCGAGTTCTTGTATCTGTTGGTGAAGTGAAAACGGAAACATCTTCATTGTATCATAAGTTGAATTTTTTCCTCTACACCTTTATATTGTGACAAATTTTGCTGCTATGTGTGCACTTGTATCTGTTGGTTGAGAAGAAATGGAGACATCTTCACGGTCTTCATTTGTTCTTCTCCTTACTCTTACTCTTCTATATTGTGGAAAATTTTGTTTATTGCACAAATTCTGCTGGTGAGGAAGAAACGGAATCAATCTTCAACTTATGGAAGCATGGTTCAAAAGAATGTGAAGCAGTCGAGGATTCATTCCTGATATATCTTCAAATTTTTCTGAAGTAATAGCAGGAAGGATTGAACTGACAAAGTAAAATAACAGAAGCCAGAAAAATCTTCATTGTATCGTACCATGATCTTGGTCATCTGCGAAAAGTTTAATCATTCAGAGTTGAGCAACAACATTCAAGAATATCTTCAGTCTCAGGAAGCATAAGTGAGTTGTTGCATTTCTTGGAAGATTTAGAAGAAAGTGAAACCCCCTCATCCAATGAAGAAGAAAGATCCAAAGAAATGTTCAAATCTTCGAAGAATGAGCAGGAGGAATTGATCTTCAAAAATATAGAAAAAACTCCATTAAAATTTTCACTTTTGAATACTCGTGAATCGTTGCAATGGTAGATATAAAAGAACAGGAAAAAAAAACAAAAAAATTGCTTTTTCATCAGTCTTGACAGCAAATCACATTTCTCTTTAAAAATTATTTGGGAAATCGTGTTGGACAATTTGGTTTGCATGAATAAAGTAGAATAAGCCTATTTCTGTGAAGAAATCAGATCAAAGTGCTTTTCAATCAGTTTAGAGAGCATTCCAAAGTCTGGAATCCACTCTTCTCATTAAAAATGGTGTTGGAAACCATGATGGACAATTTGGTGTACATAAATAGGAAAAAAATCAGACAAAAGCTGCTTTGTAATTAGTCTGAACCGCATTCTAGAGTCTGGAAATCACTTTTCTTTTTAAAAATGGTCTAGGAAACCGAGTTGGACAACTTGGTTTGCATGAATAGAGTGAAATGAACATATTCCGAAAAAAAAAATCAGACAAAAGCTGATTTGTAGTCTAGTCTAGTGTCTAGATAGCATTCCAGATTCTGGAAATCACTTTTTTGTTTAAAAATGGTGTGGGAACCCAGTTGGGCAAAAGCTTCTTTTTAATCAGTCTATCGAGAATTCGAGTGTCAGTTTTGATAAGGAAATATAAGATTTAACTAATAATTCTTTTGAGGAATTCATCAGCAGTAATAACTAGGTAAACTATTTTTGCGGTTGGGCTCGGATCTTTTATCTTTGATTTGTTTTTGTTATTTTAACAATTCAAGATGAATCCAGGTGACGATATTGTTTGTAGGTTGCTGAAAACCTCATTGAGTAGTACTTCACTTAGTCTTCAATCCGTGAAACGCCAGAGAGTGGAAGATATCTGCTTGCCAAACGGAAATCATATGCTACCATCCACATTGAAATTTGCACGCTCACGCCGATAAGTATCAAATTTCTGTTTGCATACTGCAAGCGGAAATCTGTCAATTTCTATAGCTGCCAATTCGAAAACAAATTGAATGTAAATGAGGTTTCAATAAGCTGGAAGATACAATACATGTTTTTTTATGTAGTAAACGATAAAATGGATCATCTTCAAAAAGAAATCATCCAGTAAAGCTATATGCGAAAACAGTCCGCATATATTCAACAAACCTTGAATACATTTTCAATATTAAGTGATTCTTATTTATATATTTTCTTAAATCAAGAGCAATCGTGATAAAAAAAATCGCTGTTCCGCTGGTGGGGAAATCATTCTCAAATGCAAGAATGGGATAGGACACTTATTAAGAAGAATGTTCAAATATGTGAAGGAAATACCCCAGATATAAAATCTCAAAGAAAACCTGAACTTTATATGAAATAAAATGAAAATATCTAACAAAATATGGGTCAGTTACCCAAAATATTAAATAATCACAGTGAAGCATGACATTGATTAAAATCAGCAATGCTAGAAAAGTTTTGCGAAAGCTTACTCAATAATAATTGTTAGGGTTCGCATTTCATAAAATCCTTAAAATATTAATGAATAAAAATTGGTACAGTGGGGGCTAGATACTTTTGCGAAATCATTCAATATGAATCAAAGGAATATGAAAATCACTCAAAATAAGAAAAATTTGAATTGATGAAGAAAAGTTTCATCCCACGTTATCGTATTTACGTGAATTATGAGTGAGTTTGAGAAGGCCATATTTAATCATATCGATTAATGTTCGTTAAGACAGAAAAAAAGAATGTCTCATCATCAGATCATTCATTGAGTTTGAGTGAATCAAATATATAGTTACTTTGAGCTGTGTACTCCAGTAAAAACCAAATGCATGATAAGATTATCGAAGCCCTGAAGTTTCTTGGTGGTAGGTCTAATTACTGTTTGATTCATTAACGTTGATTATGAGAACCACAATGAAATAAAGCTGCACATAGTTTCCAATCCTACGGATTAACATTTCTGTCTTAACCGTGAAAATGTTAACCAGACCGATCCCTTACCCAGATATGCAACAGTCCCAAAGATCCATTTTCTTGAAAACAAAGAGATGACAAAATCCCTCTCGGTTCCAACTTAATCCACTCACTGCGAATTATGAAAATGTAAGTAGACGAGAGTCAATTTTTTTCCGCAACCCTCTCAAGAGCTCGGTATTCATTAATTTAGATTGAGAAAAAGCTTTCTAGTTCGCGAAATATTTAATTATAAAAGGAAACTCTCTTGGACAAAAGATGTTTGCCTTCTTCAAAGAGGAGAGAGTGGCAAACGCTACCGACCAAGTTCTTTTCTTCGCTCCTTCGCTTAAACTGATTAGCCTGCGTTGAACCTCGACAAAAGAGACAAAGTTACAAATTAATTCGCTTCAGGATTTTTTTATCTAAGGAAGTTGACGCAGATTTGGCGATCCTTCAATTTAAATCAAGCGTGTATACGCATCAATAATACATTTCAGCGACCAACGGCATTGTAAAAAAGGTATAAAATGATAAGTATAATTAAAAACCAACCTCCGACGGATTATAAACACTTGTCTGGAACTTCCGAATGTAAGCCAGACGCGCTCATATAATTTTTATGAGGCATCAATGGCGTCACAATCTGCTGCCGATTTGAAAGGTACCATCTGTTTTGAGAAATGTAACTTGATACCGTAACTGTTTGACCTCAATTAGAAAAAAGTACATAAATGTAAGAAGCTGAAAAATAACTTTGACTATGTAGGTTTTTGAGGCATCATCTCATAGCTTTAACATAAACAAGCAAAATGTCATCCCCTTTGACCGATCAAAACAAGAATTGCATAACTATCTCCAAGGTAACCATTTCTATTTTCAACTTTTGCGCACGGCACTTCGGCATCACCGTACAAAAATAGTCTTCTTTGAATGCGTCAAAGAATCAAGTTTCACTCCAAATAATGCCACTGTAATAAATTTAGTTGTCCATATGATGATGCTCCGGTGATGTTGAACGACCCTGCTCGCTCCATACTTCTTTACATTCCATACGTCAAAAATACTATGGGAAGTAGAGAAGCACGGAACTGGCAAAAGGTCTCTACTGGGACGTTATTAGCTGAAAATGCACCATACCAGATATTTGTGGCACTAGATCACTTATAAAGAATACAAGATTCACCGGAAAAAAAAAACACAATACGGAACTAAACCTTCACATAGTCCACATCTTGGAAACTGCCCAACCGGCTATCGGCAAACCGGAATTCGATCACTTTTTTGGAGAAAATCAACCGGAGTGAAATCCAGTCTTATGGATGGCCAAGGGGTACGACACGTTCGAAAGCTGAATGGGTAACTGAGTCGCACCCCGGTCGATCTCTCGCTTAGGAGAGGCGCCACACGGAGCTGCTTGGTGTCTAAAAATGGATTCGAGAACGCTATTGGACGAGACCCGTTTCGGAAACAGTACTCGTTCTCAACCCCCCTTAAAGCCAAATTTGTCTTTTCCCGAAATACATCTGGGATTGCGCGGCTGAATCCGAGAGGGCGGTGAGGCTGCCTTCACATCAGCTTTTTGTTGTCGTAAGATTAATCATCAGATTGATCATACCTAAACGCGCATGAAATTCAAGTCTATGTTTCCAGTTTCTCGTGTTACAAGTTACAACTGAACCGGAAAAAAATAATATAAAATCGTGGAGACTGAAGAGACGGTTTTATATGAATTTCTTAATCCTTCAGCACCATTTGAGACACTTCACATCCTTTTGAATTTAGCTCAGTTTAATATATCGCGGTAATTATGTTATCCTAAAGTCTGCATCTCAATCCTAATTAATTTAATGTAGAGCAAGCTTAATAAGTCGAAGTAGTAACAAGGCAGGAGAGAATGATGAGTTTAATTTTAGACTTACATGCCGCACCGGTCGGTTCGACAGCAAGAGGCACCATCTGTGAGCACATGTGCAGCTTTCGTGTATTGCTCTGAAAACTATAACCATTTTCTACTAAATATCCGATTATTTTTAGTCTAGACAATGGGGGGTGAGGGTTAACTCGTTTATTTCGATCCTAATAGTTGTATACTATGCATGCGTCGATATCTCGTTACTCATTGTTTACAACAATACAAGTTTAACGGGCCAATTATATTTTGGCATAAATATCGAGCCTCATAGTTATTCAACGTTAATTTTACATTGACAATGGTTAATCTTTTTGACCCCGGTCCGATATTAATTTTGCTTTGGAAACAATAATTGTTAAATTTGTTCAGGCAGATATACCCAATACGAAGGCATATTGTTCGGTGTAGACTAGTGTGTTAAGAAACGAAATACCCATAAAGTCGGAGTTTTACGTCGGTTGTTAATTTTTTAACCACGACCCTTAAACGACGGGTTATTGAAACATTACCCCAAACATAAACGTAAAAATATGGCGTAGTGACTCATTTGCCGAGTATTTTGTATTTTTATGCTGTCTCGATGGTGCTTGGTGGGCTAGTTATTGGAGCTGATACTGGCTTTTATGATAGTCTATTGAGAAAGATGCAGTAATGGAATGTTTTTGGATTTTCGTTTCGATGTTTACTGCTAACTAGAACTAGAAACAGTGATCGATACAGTGTGAGTGTGACTGATTTATGATTAAAGCCACAATCTCGTTTCCATAAAAATCCTTAGTTTATAAACCAAGCTGATTAAGTCACCAAATTAAACCACAATCGATTATTAATAATATCCATTTAATAGTAAAATTTGTTGATATAACATGATGCATTTTGTCATCGGATCAAAATAAGAATTATAAATATAAAACTATACCCAATCATTACTACTGTCATCAATGCCAATAGAAAAAGTCTGTACACATTCTCAAGTCGAAAATTGATCTAGGATGCTCCTCGTACTCGCTTCCTTTAACCATGACCATGATCATGATAATGAGCAATTCGTTATACGCAGCAATGCAGATTAACATAATCTCGTCGAATTTTAGTTTCAAAAAAAGCTGAAAAAAGTTCTCCCTAACCAAGTCTCATCCATCTCAATTTTCATTTTCCCCGAACTCGTTTTATCGCGTTGAGAAACTCGTGTTTCTTGATCCATGCCGGTCCTATAATTAGCCAGCACGCGCCCAAGTACCACGTGAGCGAATAGCTATTTTTGGATGGACGGATCGGAAAAACAGAAGCCGATACACCGCTCGGTAACAGCAATTGCCGATAAGTCTTGAATTTCATTTGAACTCTCGAAAATTTTGATTAGTTATTTGAAGGAATTTTTCTTCTATGAAAAACTGCTCACTGTTTACTGAATTGGAGTCGTGGAAATTCGGGATAGGCCCATTGTAAAAGGTCATTCAATTTCACCGACAGGGTGCTACTTCTCGTAAACTATTCATCATAGAGACCCAGGAAAAAATTCTTTGAAGTAATGTGCCCAAGAGAAAATGCTGGAAATATATGTCAAGTTTCTAGGACCACCGCAGGGGGGTACTGTGAAAACAGAAAATTGACATATTTTCGAAAATTTCCCCATTCAACTACCCAAAAAGAATATGGAAACAGATTTGCGCGAGTATTGTCTACAAAATTGCTCCTCAACACTTATCTCTTAGTTGTCAAATAAGACAGCTACAGGCCGTCTAGCTTGATGTTTCTAAATTGCAAATAACTTCGGAATCCCTTAACCCTCCATACAGATCATTTTTCTATATCTCTTGAAATAGAAAAGTTGAGGTGGCTCCATCAGGAATACCTCGAAAAATACTTTTGAAAATATCTCTGTATATTTGAATATGTCAAAAAGAAATACTTAGTTTACAGGGGCTGTTTCAAAAATATTCCTCGAGAAATGTCTAAAGTATCTATAACTCTTCTATTTCAAAAGATGTAGAAAAATTATCCATATGAAAGTGTTGCGAAAGAGGCATCTGTCATCTGTGTGGTGGGTTTGCATTTGAAAATTTCGATAAAACTTCAAAAACAGTTTTGACTGTCATAATTTATGATGTGTTGTCGTCCACGGCGAGTTAAATTGATCCCATGCATATTCAAAACGAAGAGCAGATTTTCCTCTTTCAAACGAAACCAAAGAACAGACAAAACGGTTAAGGGAACCCAGAAGTTATAGGCAATTTAGTACGTAAAGTTTTTAAATGCTTTTATTCGATTATGGTCAATTAATTTAGGCTCAATCTCAAAAAAATATATGCTAGTGATGGAATTACATCACAGGTCATTCTATTTTATTAGCCCTGTAGTGTGCCACTAATATAAAAAAAAATCCTGTGCACCCCTGGACTCGAACCAGCGCAACGCGAACTCATCCCCTCGTAATCAAACAGTATTTGGTCCAAATTAAAGGTTATTGAGAGTAATTATTTTCTAAATTTAGTCTGTCAACATTTTTTTAAATCTATCTAGAAGATTACTTATAACTAGTGAAATCTCTCAGATATGCCTAACTAAGATAAAACAGATTAAATCGAGCATGGTTCAGAATGCTGTGCACATCTATCTTGTTTTTCTCTCGGATGGATAAGTTTCAGTACAATTGGCCACAAACATAAGATGAACAAATAATCCCGTCATAACTAAAAATGTCTTCAAATTTGTGTTCATCATAGATTTATTGTATAATAAACATGCATGTACATACATATTTGCTCGTGTGAAATACCTAATCGATACTTCATATGGCGGTTTGAAAATATAATCAAACACAAACTCTATAATCTTTTACGAAGTGTTTATACCAGCTGTGCTGAAAATATTATTTAACAGTTTTTTGTAAATATTTGAATATAGTCCGAACGTATTATGTTAAAAGGCTCCAACAAGGTTCCCTAAATTATAATAGTACATTTTGTATCAAGGGCGGAAAGTAGATGATTTTGACGAGGGTATAAGGGTATATTAGTCGAGTCAGAATCATCTTTCGTCCGTGGTGCAAACAGTGATTTTTGTACAACCAGTTTGCAATCTTTAAAAAAAAATAATTATGAAAATCGAAAATAAATAATCGATACACTGCACTACACTGCTGACAAGTCAGACAACTGACAAGTGACAACTGTCAATCATGGTTACAATAGGTGTGTTCCCGTATTCTTTTGTGGTGCGGATTCATTGTCACCGAGATTGTCACGTGATTAGTTCTTTTTTAGTATGCTAGACTGTCACGTGGTTATAGATTCAGAGGCGTTGGGATCCAAGGAACCGTTGCTATGCGACCTACGTTTACGTCCGCGGGTGCGAAAGTACTTTTAGGCCCGGCTGCCAATATAAGCGACTTTCCGCCTGCTTTGCATGCATTAAAAAAGTGGACTTCACGTGTAGGTTGTACAAAATAGTACATTTTGTATCAAGGGCGGAAATTAGATGATTTTGACGAGGGTATAAGTAGCAGCACAAGCGAAGCGAGGGCAGATATTAGCCGAGTCAAAATCATCTTTCGTCCGTGATGCAAACAGTGCTTTTTGTACAACCAGTTTGTAATCATTTGAATAATTATGAAAATCAAAAATAAATAGTCGATCCGATACACTGCACTACACTGCTGACAAGTCAGACAACTGACGAGTGACAACTGTCAATCATGGTATTCATGGTTACAATAGGTGTGTTCCTGTATTCTTTTGTGGTGCGCATTCATTGTCACCGAGATTGTCACGTGATAAGTTCCTTTTAGTATGCTAGACTGTCACGTGGTTATTAGAGTTAGAGGCGTTGGGATCCAAGGAACCGTTGCTAAGCGACCTAATTTTGCGCCCGTGGGCGCGAAAGTACTTTTAGGCCCGGCTGCCAAAATTAGCGACTTTCCGCCTGCTTTGCATGCATTGAAAAGTGGACTTTACGTGTAGGTTGTACAAAAAAAAAATTAAGATCCAGAGTTGAAATAGGAAACATTATCGCTTAAAGAAGTCATCTGAATAAGAAAATAACAGTTTACATCCTTATTTCTATCGAGGTCATTCCAATAATTCCAAGAACTATTCTCCGTTACTATCGTTACGTGAAAAGCTGGAATAATTCAATTAATGTAATCTCAGTTGAACTGACCATATAACGAGGACCACACTCAATCACTTCTGTTTAGAGACTTAAACCTCACCCAACATATCTGTGCGGGTTCAACTTGTTCCAGGATGCGCTGCGTTCACTGTCTGACATACTGATCTGTAACAGCCTCGGACTCAATCATTATTGAACGTGAGGCAAGTGGAGGACGCAATTGTTACGGTTATCAATCCCCTAACTCATTGGCTTATATGGACAGTAGATAAAACGTCAAACTACCTGCGAATTCTCACCAATAAAGGTATTTTCCTATCAAGTTCGCGAAGTGATGCTTTCCCGCATGCAAAAGCAGTTATGCTTTAAGGGCAGGAAAGACTTTTTACGCATGTTTCATGATCAATATTTTTTCCACGAGTATTCTCAAATTAGAAACGATAAACTTTTAATAATAATTTATTTATCTCAAATAACAAAAGCCTCTTAAAAGAAACTTGGCAACGATGCGCATAGTCTTGCTTCAATCAATCGATCATAGTTGTCTCTGCATTATTTTGCTTTTCACCATGGGTAGTTGAAAACACGAATCCGCAAAAAAATAGTGTTATGTTAATATAATTTATTTTGACTGAAAAGTGAACAGTTACAAGAACATTTGTGCTAGGTATTTGCGTTGACATTTCAGTGCGAAAAAAATTTACTTTACGCCGTAGTGCGGAAAAAGATTAGGTACCTACTTTGCGCACGCAAATGAGTGTGCTTAGTGGTAACTTTGCGCACGCTCCTAGAAATTAGTTATTTTCTTATCGAGTGCACAAAGTAATGCTTTTCCTTTCCCGCATGCAAAAGCAGTTAATGAACGGATTTATCAAAAAAGGTCCAGATCTCCACAATTTCAAATTCAGATTCAATTCTGAAATTGTGGAGATTTGGACCTTTTTTGATAAATCCCTTCATATTATGACACTCCACCCTGAAGAGAAACTCGATGAACTGAGTTATATATATGAACGACGCGAAGCGGATTTCGAATATGCTTTGAGGCGGGGTAGGCACTTTTCGCGCATGTTTTAGGAACACATTTTTTTCTACAAACATTCACAAATTAAGTAAGAATTACAATTGTGTAGGCATTTTAGTTCACATTTGACATTCGAGTGCGGGAAAGATTTACTTTGCCCAAAATTTTCCGCCTTAAAAAAGATAGTTTTTGCTCATTCACGGTAATGAGTTCGACAAAGATAGGTTACCGTGGCAATGAACTGTCTGACAAAAAATCGCATACTTTAGAGTTTCATCGACAACAGAAAGGTCCTTTTCAAGTTCGTAGTATGGAGTTCAGTGGTAACAGCGGAATGAATTTGTATATAAGAATACCTATTCAATGTTGCCAGCTTGAACTGAAAAAAAAGTAATACCTACTGCTCGGTAAAATAATGTTCATATGTTAATATGTTCATATCAACAAGGAAAGAGCAGATTATTTTAACCTCATCAATACAATTGCGTTCTTTTTACCGTATACGCGCTGTCACAGATCCATTTGTCAGACTTGTACACAGAATAATAATTATTAAACTTGGCTGTCTGGAGCCGTCCAAACTGTACAGGGTGTCTCATTTTGGGTACTTTTGCGGGGTATCTCCGTTATTCTTATAGATAGAAAGTTGAAGTTTTCGCGACAGTGTGCTACTTTTTCGTGAAACGATGCCGTTAACAAAATTTTCATAGCCCTTTTAATTTTTAAGATACAGGGCTAAACTGAAAATGTTGCATTTTCAGGTACCCCTCGTATCTGAACTATCAGATAAGTTATGGAAAATGTGATAACTGTTTCTTATATAACTTTTCCCGTAGAACTTGATTCTGCCTTCGGAATTAGTATACAGGGTCAGGTCAAAAAGTTATCGGACCCAACTTTATTTTTTCAAATGGAACACCCTGTACATTTATAGTCCATAAGATTTGTCTTTTCTTTGCCTTTTCAAAAATATATGAGAGTATGCACTTTAAAAAAAAAAAAATTAAGCCTCTAACTTTTTGACCTGACCCGGTATACAAATTCCGGAGGCAAAATCGACAGTTATATATTTTTCCCGTGGAACTCGATTCTGCCTTCGGAACTAGTATACGGGGTCAGGTCAAAAAATTATAGGCTAAATTTTTTTTTTCAAGTGCATACTCTTATATATTATTCAAAAGGTAAAGAAAAGACAAATCTTATGGACTGTAAATATACAGGGTGTTCCATTTAAAAAAAAAAAGTTGGGTCCGATTACTTTTTGACCTGACCCTGTATACTAATTCCGAAGGCAGAATCGAGTTCTACGGGAAAAGTTATATAAGATATAGTTTTCACATTTTCCATAACTTATCTGATAGTTTAGATACGAGGGGTACCTAAAAATGCAACATTTTCAGTTTAGCCCTGTATCTTGAAAACAAAAAGGGCTATGAAAATTTTGTTAACGGCATCTTCAGTTTCACGAAAAAGTAGCAAACTGTCGCGAAAACCGCAACCTTCTATCTATAAGAATAACGGAGATACCCCGCAAAAGTACCCAAAATGGAACACCCTGTACAACGCCCACAAATATAATAATATAATCGACCGGCACAGCTACCTTGGGTGAACTGTACGCAGAACATACTGCTCCAGGTATAAGTTCATTGATGAACTTCTGGAGCTGATTGGCGACCTTTAAACTACGAAAGTACCTCGTGTATGTTTAACAGGGAACGCTATTTTGAGTAAGCTTGAACAGACTTTGGTGAAAGGCATCACTCATTGAACTCTTTGCACCTACCTTTATGGTACGAGGGTAGTGGAAGCAGATATTTTGGTGTAGCAATAACTACTTGAAATTTTAGTCAGAAACTCTACCGGATGGTCAGTCCACAATCGAATACTTGCCCAGTCGCTTAATCTACTGCTTACGTGAAAAAGACACCGGCAGTACCCAAACATTGAGAACCGCTGGGGTAATACGATCTGGCAGAAACAAGATACCACCTCGGATTGGCCTAACAGAGCAATGAGTCAAGCCACAGTTACAGTTCATTCTTATTATATACAGTTGGTTCACTTAGTTCATTTGATGTCGGAACGTTTGAAGTTGGTGTCCTCAAAGCGATTTGCCGAAATTCCTTGGATCGGAAGAAAACCGGACGTCAGTGAGTCTTACATGGGAGTCAAGTTAGAAGAAGGCGATCGATTCTAACCGCTGGACTAAAACTCCAACGTCGCATTTCTGCATCGGCGACACCTGCATGGTATATTGAAAAAATGGACTGGGAATACGACGACTGAACCTTCTAGCCTTCAGTTAATATTTGATGGCCAGTCATAAGAAAAACAGCCGCGAATGCCACTGCGGAAAGGGAAAGTGAAGTAACCGACCTTACATGGATAAGATGATTCGATACAATAATGCTCACAAAGCATAAGTTTCGACGGATCCTAGAGTTAGAGATGAAAGACATCTACTCCGTCGAGAGTTCCGCACGGGATTTCACGTACCCTTGCAGTCCTTATACATTTCAACAATCAACAAGATCATGGAGGGAAATGCAGGAAGGCTTCAGTTATGGATGAAATTTTGAATTGCTAATTTGCCAGAGAAAGGTTGAAATATGTCATGACTTATCCGACCAATATAATTAGGAACATATCTCTTTCATTGATCAGCTTTGCTAAGATTTGGTCATTCTGAAGGTAAATTTTAAAATGCTTAATAGTGTGACATTATTAAATTTTTCGTGGGAACTTATGTACTAAATTTCAATTGCAATGTTTGACGATACAATATAATAATGTAGAGAGTATTTCTAACAAAACTCAGTCTGTCTCGTTATCAGTTCAGTCTAAAAGTTTGAGAGGCTCGACTAATGAGAATCACCCAATGCTCACTGCATCTCCGCTTTGGTCTCTTATAAATTTTAATAAAATCAGCTGCCATGGCTTTGCCAAATTATTCAGACCAACCTCATATTCATTGTTCAACTTTTGAACACATTTCTCTATTTCTACACTCGGGCGATCGTAACGAGCTATATCATTAGAGACTTCAAACCTCCATACAAAGTCCCAACATCTCGTTTTTGAACTGTGTGAATTTAGGAATTTGATGGAACGTAATGAACGCCAATTGTATCGAGCGAAACAATAGCAGATAATATCTCTATCAGTGGTTATTTCCGTCCTGGATCGCCAACTTCAAACTCCATCCGGTGCTGTCGCAGTAAACTTAATGAAGATCGCGTTATCTGCGCCTCGCAATAAAACAAACGGCACTGGATTCAACGGAGGTGCATCCATAAATTCCCAGGCTGGATACGCGAGAATTGACCTTATCTTAATTGTGAGCCAGGGTGCGAAATTAAAGATGGCAGATTGCACTTCTGTGGTACACACGTGTGGATTCTGGCGGATAGAATTTTAATGATTATCTATAATTCTGAAGGCGTAGTACGGAATAGAACAGTTTATAGTCGAAAATTCAATTGTATTGCAAATGATTCAGATCATAAAAGAACGACTTAAACTTTTGCAGCAAAAATGTCAAGGCATGTGATAAATCTATTTCTCAACGTAACGTATGAACTCGAAGCGAAACTAAATAAATGGACGAAGTTTTAGCGTTTGTTTCTTTTTCATGCCAAACGACTGACAAGTTTTTGGATTACTTTGAAATGCATATTGCGCCAAAGCCTTGTACTGAATTGATAACGTAATTTCTAATACTTTATTCACTGACACAGAATCATTATCTATCATGATTTAATCATCTCAGTCATCGTGAATTTACATCTTAATGAGAATTTTCAAATGCCCGCCAGATCCAGATCAAAAGTTTGAACAATTAAAAAATATTCTATTTTTCCTTCTTTATGATCTTCACAGGGGTATCAATTAATTTTGTTGAACTGTGACTGAGCGCCTTGCAATAATAATAATTCACCGATTTTCTTTTTGAAATTTTTCATTTTATCGATCGAATAAATAACACTAAATACACTACACCTGTCCTTGTGAAATTCGTTTTAAACAGAATTGATTTTACAGTATGTACAGTATCATTTCGTATATATTGACTCATATGCTAGCGGCGTTATCTATTGATAAAATTTTGTGGATATAAAAGTTTTAGATATTTATCAGAACTTTTCAAAAATCTTATCAAAAAATTCAAAAGACTATTTTCCACGAGTTGCTTTTTTTTCAATGTATGCATGTATATTATAATTCAGTGTAAAAGAGCTCATTTTTCTGATTCCAAAAAAATACAGGATGTATTGAAAGTTGGGGATTTCCTTGTAACATGAGATAGGACTTTATAAAACAAGCACATTTCTCAAATAACAGTCAATTATTTTGGAAATTGTGCACAACCCAAAAAAAAATCCGATACAAACGTTTGATATTATTGACTGCCACTCACGAGCACCTGAAGATAATACTTCTGTCCAGTCACGAAGCAGCTACTATTTCTAGTTTAATTATTCGAATAGTTCAATAGATTCATCCGTTTACAAATACAGGTTGTATTTGAAGTTGGGGTTTTCCTTTAAACACTTTATAGAGTGCAAAAAAGTGAGAAATTTTTTCAAATAAAATTATGTCCGAAAACGCTTCGTTTCTGAGATACAGGATGTTAAAGTTTTATGAGAAAAACGCCTTTTTTGTCATAACTTTCCTACCACTCCAGATATTTCCACAAAATTTGGTGCACTTCTTTCGATCATTAAATTACATTTTTTAATGTAAAAGTTCTTAAAAAACTTCTACCAGTGGCGTGCGAACAGGATTTTTATTGATTTTTTTTATAGAAAAAAATAGTAGGCCACTGCTTTTTCTTGAAATCAATATTATTTTGGAAATACTCATACTTACTTTGGAGTTGATTTGGTCTCTTGATATTTTTTCTCAAGACGAAAGGTTTTCGTTTAAAGAAATAAAAGTCATTTTGATACATGGCAAAATCTGATATGGTGGGATTAATTTTTTTTATTTTTGAGTTTTCGAAATGTTGTTTGAGAAAGTTGCTTCTTTTATCAAGTCCTGTCTGATGTTGAAAGGAAAACCCCAACTTCAGATACACCCTGTATGTAATTTTTAGTCTTTAAGTTGATATTTTCCTTTCAACACTGTATAGAATGCAAGAAAATAAGAAAATTTTTCAAATAAAATCATGTCCGAAAATGCTTTGTTACCGAGATACAGGGTGTTGAAGTTTTATTGAAAAAATGCTTTTTTTATCATAACTTTCCTACCACTCCAGATATTTTTAAAAATTTGGTACACTCCTTTTGATCATTAAATTACATTTTTTGATGTAAAAGTTTTAAAAACATTTCTACCAGTGGCGTTCGAACCGAAATTGTATTAAATTTTTTTGAAGAAAAAAATAGTACGCCACTAATTTTTCTTAAAATCAATATTATTTTTGAAACATTCAGTTTATTTGGGTCTCCTGATGTTTTTTCGTACGACGAGCGGTTTTTGTTTAAAAAAATAAAAGCCATTTTGATGCATGGCAAAATCGCTAAAATCCTCGCTAAAATCTGATATGGTTTTTTGTATGTAAATTTTGTTTTTGTCTAATTTGTATTGAAGTTGGATCAATAACTCTCATTACTACAATTCATATGAAATGAGAAAAATGTGTCAGTAGGTATTTTTCATTTTTGATTGCATTTATATTTTTTATCTTTTTCTACAAACTTCAACATCCTTTATCTCGGAAACGAAACAGTTTCGGACACAATTTCACTTGAAAAATGTTGTTAATCTTGTGCATTCTTTACAGTGTTGAAAGGAATATATCAACTTAAAAATCACCCTGTATGTACAAGGTGTTTCCTTATTGCGTACAATAAATTTAGGGACGTATTCCTGAGCTAATTTAATGAAAAAAAGTCTATATACATGGGTCCGGAAATGCATTGTTTTCACAAACAGGTTGTTGAAATTTAGAAAAAAAATGAATTGTACGCCACAGACTTAATCATGATTTTATTTTTTTTCTTTCGTGAAACAACCAAAAATATAGCTTTTTCTTCTTTGATTTTTTTTTGTATCTGGCTCCGTTTCACTTGCTTTAAAATACTTTACACGTTTGGAAAAGGAATAAAAATATTTTGCGGAGTATGAATTTTTTTTTTCCAAAACGATGCCAGATACGAAAAAAAGTGGGAGACAAAAGAGTTGTATTTTTGGTTGTTCCATTTAACGGAAAAATAAAAATTACAATAAACTCAGTGTCGTACATTCATTTAACAGAAATATTCGGAAATATACCACCAGGAAGGCAATGATCTTCAAAATTTCTACCTAGCTACGGCCAAAGTAGGCTCCTATTACTAAAAATACATCTGCCAAAATTCAAACAAATCGGTTCAAGGACATTTGTAACATTTGTAAAAAAAACGTTTTTTTTTTAGTTTTACCCCTGTATCTTAAGAGACGGACCCATGTTTATATGAACTTTTTTTCATAAAATTAGCTCAGGAATACGCCCGTAATATACGTGATTCGAAAAACTCTGTATACATTTTTTGAGAATACTCACATCCAATATCACTTGAGATATGATGGAGTATTTGTATTTTTGAATGAAATTGAATAAAAAAAATCCATTCTGTCAAAAGTTTAAAATTTGATTTCCCAAGTCTCCTTCTTTTACTTCACTTGAAAATGTTCCAGTGCTTTTTTTGGAACAGAAACCAAAATGTAGAAAAAAAAGACCTGCAATGGACGATATAAATCAAAAAATTAAAAAAAAATACTCCAGGATTGCTCCGAAACTTCACCAAATTCGAAATTTTGAGTTAAAGTTATGAGAAATTGTTCAATTTGCCATTAGTTTTCCTATAATTATTAATTTCATGTCTTGAAACAGTACATCGGTTGTCACTTCTTCAAGTTTTTTACCAGCAAAATGTGAGTGACTCTCCAAATTCGTAATTCTCAATACGTATGACAAATCTTCGATTTGATGACTGGGTCACAAGAAAAGCATTAAAAAGTATAATGTTGTCACTCAGTTATTTATTTATTTTAACTAAAACCGTTTGATTTCTGAACATTTCCGAGTATTACCAGTGTCGTTGATCAAATATGTTTGGGTTTTGATTTACTGGAAATTCTCCAGACATATCTTCTAGGAATCCCATTTACCCCGAAAACTTTTCATTTGCTCTTAGGTAAGGGAAGCTCCATTCTAACCCTCATCTCACTTATGAATTCTGCTGTACTATCTTAGTCAAACTCATTAGGGTGTTATTATATGCAAAATTATTCATAACATGGGGTTAGCATTGTTCTGTGTTGTTCTTGGCAGAAATGCTAAATTAGCGCCGTGTGCGACTTCAATTTATTATCCAAATATTCCTGCATGTGTGTTAATGCTTTGTCAAATCTGGGACAGCGTATAATAGTATTTACGGCATATTATCAGATGATAAGATCTTACGACTTGTGCTTCTACTCAACAGCTCGCACTAAAGGGAATTGAGTTCGTCGCCTACCCAACCTACTAATTATAACAAATCTTTTACCCGTACTGGTAACTCCCAACGACGCCACAGTTATTTCACCAGATCAACTTCAACTCGCTGCTAAACTTTTAAACAAAACAACTGAACACTCAACTCACTGTAGCAATAAATTTTAATATATTTAACTGAGTAAGTAAGTAAGTAGTTTCAACAAATGCCACGTCAGATGCGTTGTTCAAACTTTTGGCTTTGCAATTATTCTCGTTAAGCAAATATTAGTTTCGTTGTCGCGATTCGTACTTTTTGACAGTTGATTTTTGCTCGACTAGGGAACCGTCCGCGGTCTCGTCACCATGAGTGGCCGCTCAGTTGAAAACGCACGCCTTAATTTCAATTAAATCCTTTTTAATGGGAACAGAGTCGGATTTACGACCATTTTCTATCAGAGTAGGTACTTTTTGATCACATCACTTTATAGGTGTTAAAACAGATAGGTATTAGGATGAATTATATCTTCTGTCTATCGATGTATACCATTCGCCGTGATGTTAGAATGAGAATGAAATGAAACGGAAGTCGTTATCTTGCTGTAAGTGCTGCCCTCAATATAATTTGACATTACATTTTTAGGATATCTGGATCTTGATAAATAACTTTTCCCATATTGCATTTGATGTGGTGCGCAGGGCCCATTTCAAATCCAGAGGGACATCCCCGCATTGTCACTTATCCAGTGAATATGTTGGTATGCAAATTCCAATCTGACTTGCCAGTTTTTATTTTTATTGGCTGATCTGCGTGCAAACATTTTTTTGTTCAATTATTCTTCTTGAGGATATGTTACACATCCTCCCATTGTTTGATTCCATAACAGCAACGTCACCTATTGTCAATCTTCGATGGCTAGCTTGTCTGTTTTCCGCACTGTGGCGGTGCGGAGCACACCCACGACTGCGATGGAAATTGTTCCCGGGCTTACCCTCCTGAACACACGCATCAAAAGTGTGACCATGCAGCACGCCTACAGAGCAAGGGCCATCGGAGCATGGCGTTAGTCCAATGTAAGGTATAGTCACGCCACAGCCACAAACGCAATTGATGATTAAATTCTGTGAATGAAATCGGACCACATGGTAGTCATGTACAGGTTCCAGAATTCATATGAGGTAATATGAGACCCTGCAATGTGGCTGAAAGAACCCCATCTTTTTTTGAATAAAGATCTGGTCTGGTACACGTACGCCTCAAAGATAGATGAGAGTGTTGAGGCCGTCATACATGCCACTGAACCATGCACAAGCCTCAGTGTCTTTCTAGGGGATAGTAGAACTGGGTACCAAGCGAAAATTCACACAATTCAAGCATATACCAATAGATTGATTGACTGGGCTACATTCTCTTGGACAGTCAGGCTGCATTGAAAGTCCTGAATACCTATCGCTCCACACCGAAGATCGCGATAGATTGCCTTCACGAGCTAGAAGAGTTGGCACTAAGGAAAAACAGAGTAGCGCTTATATGGGTTTCCGGACACTCAGGGGTAGAAGGGAACATCAAAGCTGATGAGCTGGTGAGAACTGTGAAGCTGTGCTATACCTTTCAGAAGAGGCGAACCCTTAATGGGAGTATCTACAAGGACGATTAAAACGAAAGTACAGGGATGGTCATGTGAAGAACATCTCAGGAATTGGCATGCAATAACATCTGGGATAAGAAACTCTAAGGATACGATTTGCCTCTTGTCGAAAAAACTAACAGAGACTGGGTCCCTACGATGGTCCCACAAACTTGGGGCTATGTGATAAAGAGCACGAAATTGCCCCACACGTCATCCTTATCTGGAAGCTCTAGCTTGCAGAAGATACGATATTCTCGGTGCAAAACTCCGCGACTGACCACTCTCTCATTAAACACAGGTGCCACCCCACATGCAACCAAACATCCAACAGAACGCCACCGCCGCTCACTGGCAAATTTTCATAAATTTCTTGCCAAAATTATTTTTTGAATATTTTAACTATATTTTCAGAAAAACAATAATAAGACGTCGCAACAATTTCAATGAAGAATATATTTACCACTAAAGAATACATAGGGCTGTCATGCTTTGCCAATTTTCACAAAAAAAAAATCAAAACAATTATTTCAGGCTCTACAAACATTGATGAAGCTCCATCAGATGAATAGAGAAAAACATCAATTTTAATAAGGGTTTCTCTATAATTATTTTTAATTTTCAATTCAAAAAAATATATACTGAACAACTAGATCCTGCAGAATTTGGAAACCACTCTTTACAAAAATATTAAGTCTGTATTGAAATATTTCATGAGCCGACTAGTTTTGGTAGCAAAAGGTGGGATTTTTCGGATGCTGAGCTCAGGTGTCCATGAAAGTAAATGTTAACAAAATTTTGTAGATTCGCGCAATTTAATTTTTGTAATTTTGGTCAAGATTTCTTTAAAAATTGCCTGTGTGCGTCGTCCCAAATTCCGTTGCGAAAACGCCTTCGCCGTGATGTTGCACTGTTCGTGACGGCGTTCGCGACGACAGTGAATAGACTAAATCGTCGCCTATGATTAATTGAAGTTGAAAAAAACAAAAATACAAGCTTGCGGACTAAAACGTCTAGAGTATTTTTTAATTTAAGAACAAAATGATCAACGAAATGCAGAGTTGTGTATAAATGTGTAACAGAGCACACCACGCTTTTATCACAATGACATTAATTTTCTCGTTAATCACTTTATTCTTAAATTAAAAATTATTTTCAACTTTTTAGTTCGAAAGCGTGTTTTTTAGTTTTTTCCAATTACAATTTATTTTTTACTGTTTTTTAATACTACAAAATTGCGATTTTTGTTTAATTAAAATATTTGTCATCGATTCTTGACAATTTTGCAAAGTTTCTACTCAATCTGGACATTTATTTGAAGTGGGTGAAAATCGAGTTCGAAGATTCCGTTACAAACCTACATACAAGTGAAGCTAATATGAAGCGTGTTGTTGACATTCATACAATGTAGCTCCAGGCAATTGGAATTGTTTTACGCAATAAATATAACCTCCGATGGACCTAAACACCTCTAATAGAAGTATTATTTGTATGAAGCAATAACAGATAACTATCAACGTCCCACACCGTTGTAAAACTTCGTACCTATCATGTTAATTATCAGCAATCAGCAAATCGTGGTGAACTTCTAGATTGGGTGTTGGATGAGTTTGAGATATCCAGCACGAAATGTTGATGCTATTTGTTTTGAGTTCCTCGTGTGACAAACAATTTCCGATGCGCGTCACAGCATTTAAGTTACGTAGAATATGAACAACGAATGAAAGAATCGCAACATCAGTTTTACTTGCGGTTACTGCATTCCATCACAATCTGGCAACGCTTATTTGTCACCTAAAGGCTATGACGTCCATCGGAAATGGTTGGGCGCTTATTATACAGTATACACAGAGAGGCAAATGGACTGAAAATTTGAAGATACGACAAATGATCATTCCTGATAAAAGTTTTTGTTTGGTCTAAAAATAACATCTGCGAAAAAAAAAACTTGAAATACACAGGGAAAGAAAAACTGACAATATGTGAAAATCACTTGGACGAAACTGCTGATATTAATTATATTTTTTTCAATTTTGAACGGAAAACGATGAAGAAGAATGGTAAGTTTAATAGAGGGCTGGACAAAATGAGAAAAGTACTTCAAGATATCAAAATCCAAAATGTCACTTCTGGTAAAGTTTTTACTTATTTTAAAAATTCAATTTTCCATAAGAAACTTTGATTGAGATTTACAGATATAGTCAAAAATACAAGACTGTATGCCTTAAGTGTATTTTTCTCTTACACAAAATAACAATTTTGAATTTTTTGACCGGCCCCGTATTGCACTTATCATTTTGTTAGTTCTTTATTCGAAGATTTTTTTTTCGACAGACGAAGAAAAAACTTTTATCAGGAACGTCGTTTATTTCAATTTTTTGTACTCGCTTAACACCTATCCAGGGACATACTGAAGATACTGGGAGTTAATTTGTCGGAAAAAAACACAAAGACCGTTCATCTACTCGTTTTTTTGTATTTACTTAAGAATTTTTGCATAGTTATCTTGATTTTTCCATTTGATTTGAATCAATTTCTTAGTTGGTTCTTTCAGTTCTAGAGGTATATTGGACAAAATCGAAATAACGGTTTATCAAGTGAAAAAAAAAATGGTTACTAAAAATTATATTCAAGATGGTTACAATAGGAAATTGAAATGATAACCTGTGAGGTCCAAATCTATTTGAGCGGTTAACTTAACAATCAGAACTTCCTCTCTTCATTATTAAGTTTGGTTTTTTGAGGATGCACAAGCAGCAACACTGTTATCTTCATATTGAAAAACTTTTTCATCCCAGAATTGTGTACAAATTATGTTTCGTTCCAACAAAATGGCGCCACTGCTGAAAGCGAGAATCTTCGATAAATCTCGAAATCTGCTTTATTTGAACAAAACTAATTATACATTATGAATAAAAACAATAACTTGATTTCATATTTAGACTCTTTGTTAAACTTTATATATGGCTTACACTTTATGTATACTGTTGATGTCTTGCCTCAACAACAGTTTTTATTTTCATATACCTCACTTATTAAACCTACATATGAAACTTTGCTTTTGCAATAAACTGAACTGGCTGTAAAAAGATTCGCATTTTATGGAAGTTACTTGATTTAAATTTATTCAGATTGCTGGATCTTTACTGTAAGACCAGCAGAAATATGAACATACTATGTTTCATACAAAAGCTGCTGTGTAGGTTGTTCGAGGTAACCGGAAATATCTGTATCTACTTTGTTGCATGCAAATAATGTTTTGAAAACTCGCCATATCATGGATCAAGTAGGGAACTCTATAATATCTATAGCTTTACACTGTTTTGAAGACATTTGGGCCTATGCAGGAACAATCTTGACAATAGTCAACATTGAAAACTTGACGTAAAATTGAAATTTGACAGACGTATCAATATTTTTAGCAATCTGTAGTATGGTATCATGAGACCATTCCAGTTTGGTCTGTCATTAACGTCCCATTCAGCCAATCGGCGAGCTGCAAGTGACGTTAATGACAGACCAAACTGGAATGGTCTCATGATACCATACTCCAGAACGCTGAAAATATTGATACGTCTGTCAAATTTCAATTTTACGTCAAGTTTTCAATGTTGACTATTGTCAAGAGTGTTCCTGCATAGGCCCAAATTTGCTTAAATTTTTGAATTGTATCTCGATGTGACGTAGGGGAATGATGCTATTAGTACGGGAGTTCAAAGTTGCGAATCGCTAATTTCTCAATTTCAGTCGATTGAACTGGATTACGGTGCATCTTTCTTTTTCATGTGAGAGTTCCAATAATCAACTACCACCTTCGAAATTGAACGACTAGAATCCGCATAACAACCCGAACGTAGGCGATTTTTTTGAGTCAATAATATTTTGTTTTGAATTTGACACGCGATGTTGCGACGTTTGCTCGTTTGAACTAATGTTTAACAGAGATCACAGATTTGACAATTTCTATCTATCGAGATTACATGCTTAACGATTTTAGTTCGACTTCTACAGATAAGTGAAAATTCACTTACTGCAAAAATGAATTTGAATTTTCTATGTAAAGAAAATATCTTTGTCAACCAAATCGCTCCAAGACTGACAACCATAGTTCCTTTCACAATGCTTATGTCATGTGATTAGATCTATACAATCTAGCCGTCCATGAAAATGCTCCAGAG
The DNA here is from genome assembly GCA_958502075.1 of Orchestes rusci. Lineage (NCBI taxonomy): Eukaryota > Metazoa > Arthropoda > Insecta > Coleoptera > Curculionidae > Orchestes > Orchestes rusci. The sequence continues at coordinate 17,787,192 of OY293310.1, read as the reverse complement.
ACCCAGCACTTTTTGGCATAAATGCAACAGAATATCTTCAGCTCTATATCAAATAAAATTATTTTCACCTGAAAAATGACACTGTCACTGTGACGCATCCATCAGCATCATGGCAACGCATTTCAAATAGTATCCGTTGTTGCCGTTATTAAAATTCCTTTGATCAACTTCTTAGTTTGAAAGATCAAAGAAAACCGTTCGAGTATTCAACGTAAAGTAGTAGCAGCGATGAAAAAGGGCTACACTGAATATTGAAGAGAAATAAATTTATTCGATGATAGTGAACTTCAGGTCATTGTTATTGAAAAATTGGTGACAGAAATTCTGGTGAAAGGAATTTCAGGAAGTAAATATGGCAAACAAGCACCTTGCTTTTCCCCTTTCCCTCCATGTTTACATTGACATGTTCGACCCACACAACAATGTCTGTTTATGCTTCTAGTCGTCATTATTACTCCCTTATTTTTTCCCATTTCAAATAGATGTGCGGATTTCCATTTTAAACTAAACAATTAGGTTTATACATTGAATATCCGTACAAAAACGTAAAAATACTGCTCTGTACAGCATTATTCAGTGAATTAAACATTTGTTGACACAACTTATGTTTGTTGCATGCCATCCAGTATCGTCGACTATCGTTTTGATTAACATCGAATTTGGGAGTTTCGAATTACGTCCCATATAAAGCTAAGCGCTTGACTGAACCTTAACATCGTCGTCAAAAAGGGTCAAGGGTTCAACTGCCCGATCCTGCATTTTCGCTGCACTGACGATGCATTTGATCGGCGGCTCTCCTTAAGCAGTCTATTGATGACACAGACATCATTCCGTTGGATCTCTGGTTCAAACGGGTTGGGTCTTTTGAACGTCGTAATTGCAAAGGAATAAATTTGGGTGATTACACGAAATGCCCGTTGATTACCAGCGAAATAGACATTCCATTCAATGAAAGTTTAAGGATAATTTTTTTAACCCAGTTATCTGATTCGAAATTTTCTTAGTCACTTCAGCGAATTTTATGAAAAATCTCAGCAGAAGATATTTAGCAAAATTTTCTGAGGATGCTGTTTTCATTAAAAAAAAAAATACTCGTCTTGAGGCTCAATTACTTTGATAGTCTTCGAGATATCAACTTGATATTTGAAAGTGACTTGATGCAAAGTATTCTAAGTCACTCCTGTTTCATGAAAAATGTCAAAGCAGTAGACATTTTGTACATTTTTTAATGGATGCTGTTTTTACAAAAAAAAAAATAACTCGTTGAGCCACCGTGAGAAGGGACATTAATATTACCTTTTCACTTTATTTTTTCCAATAACTAAACCCTATGATTTCAAAATGCAGTTCACATCCCAAATCCTGTCATAATCACTACTTCAAACCCTCTTTGAGTTATTCGTTCAATCTATCTTGCTTTTATTATACCGTACTGGATTTTTTGAAATGTGAGTTTTATTTTGATCGGCTGAGTATTTAGAATGGAGAATCAACGTCAATCCCCATCTAACAGAAAACATCGCCTGTCTAAGGGAAGATTGGAAACAGTGGAAGTCGTAAATGGCAATTCGCCTCCCTTTTGCCTCAATGAATTAACATTTTAATTCTATAATACACTCAAAGTATTTGTTCAATTCAGGGAATTTGGAACCTTTGCCTTAAAATGTACAAGATCCTCATAGACTGTGGATGGTATCCAAGTCGTACGTTAGATGAATATAGCCGGATATCCTCTTGTAAATTCATAACTTTCCTGTTAAAAATTGATGACGTTTTGAGCACGGCAACGAAGGTCGATTATCGACAAAAGTCAGCAAGGATTATTAACAACTGAACCACTCACACCCCAAGGAAAGCTCGATCCCCCTCCTATTATTTCCTCATAATACCCTATAGAAAACTCTAATAAAAACGCGAATTGCAGATTTATAGAGGCGTCTCCGCCGCAAATGTCAAGCGTCTTGACAACGCCATCGGGACACGGCAATGGATGAAAATAGTCCGCATTTTTATTCTTTTGAATTGCGTGTGTATTTCTGGATGGTAGCAGTAGCGTAGTTTCGAGACATTTGGAGAATCGAAATAGCTACTAGAAATGGATACTGTATAGAGATTTTTTCGACAAACTACCTGATTTCAAATGTAAATGACGCAGCTACTGGTATATTTCACCAAATTGCTATTGATTTACGTTTCACGTTTTGATTATCTCTGGAATATCCAACGAAATGCTCAATCTTGATCATCTGTGTTGAAAGACACGATTTTGTTCAAAAAAAGGTGGGTTCTAATTAATTCATGCAATTTTTTCGAGTGATTTGAGCATGAAATGATTGTCAAATCTTGACCAAAAGAACAACAATAAAAGTTGAGGACTTGGATAACCAGATTGTCGGACTCAAAAAAAAAGAAGGTCAACTGGTATGAAGAACACAAACGGTTAAAGTTTGGCGAATCTGTGGGAGTAATCGAGATCTCTCGACAGGAAAGCAAGAGGATAGAATTGGAATTGTAAGCATGAGGGGAGCACTCTCGATCATGTTCCATCCTTCAGAAATTATCCATTCACCGGAAGCTGTATTACTTGGATTTCTAAGAGATGTAACGACACTAGCCGAAGCAGGAAACGAAATAAATCCCATCCTGGTTAAAGAAGGACTCAGACTCAAAGCTGCGACGTGGAAATCACAACTCGCTATTGGAGAAGCCGAGACCGTGCTTGTGGTACCAGATCTCACGTGCTACATCAGTGGAGAACCGTCCAGGAAAAATCACATCAACCTCATTTAACAACACAAGAATCACTGGAAAAGCCTGCCAGCATCCAGGGGAAGATTTACATCATAACTCAACGTAGCAAGGTAACAGGCCATGTTCCTTCAGAAAACACCTTTATACTATGGTGTTCGCAGACGACTCATTTTGCGAAGGATGTGGGGAAGTGGATGAATCATCTCTTCTCTCTACATACGTAAGATGAAGATGGGAACCTCTCACCACTCAGGATCTCATGTGAAGATAGGACGGTCGTAATTGAAAAAATGTCCTTTGTGGCGAAGGAGAAAAACTCTCAATATCATAAAACTGTCCTAAATCAAGACGGACGACAGTAAAATGCAGCAGGGTACCTGTCATGTCTGTCTATCATCAAACAATAAGGATGTCGCTCACGCGACATCCAGTTGTTTACGAAACCCAAACCAACCCAAACTCTTTGTCTTTCTCAACATTAGACACAAATTATTGTTAGTTCGGCGACCATCATGGCAACATCTATGTCAACTAATCTGACCAATCACGGGCAACGTCCCTGCGGCATTTTACTGTAGTCTCCTAAATCATATCTAAATTATCTTTATTAAAAGTAAAGTTGAGACCACTGACTAGTAGATATGTGAATAAATAGATTGTGTTATTAGATATTATGTACTCAAGTATCAAAGATCACTTGAGGCTACAAAAGTATGTATGTACAGGGTGATTCATTTTCAGCAGACAGGGTGCCAGTTCTCGTAAACTATTCATCATAGAGACCCAGGGAAAAAAATCTGTCAAGTAATGTGCCTAAGAGAAAATGCTGAAAATATATTTCAAGTCTTATGATCGCCGCAAGGGGGCGTAACGGTAGTGTGAAAACAGAAAATCGATTTAATTTCAAAATTTTCCTCATTGAACTACGAGAAAAGAATATGGAAACAGATTTGGGACGATATTCTCTACAAAATTGCACCCTGACACTTTTCTCTAAGTTGTCAAATAAGACAGCTACAGGCCATCAAACTTGATGTTACTAAATAATAATAATAATAATATGTTTATTAAGCAATGCTTCAAATACACAAAAAATATAAAAATAAAGTGAATAATGTATATATAAAAATAAATAAAATGAAATAAGCGTCTTAAAACAATACTTGGTAAAGGACATGGATTAAAATATGTATATAACGAATAATAGTGTATAAAACGAGTGACAGAAGACAATTTAAAGTAAGTAGCACGTTATCACAGATGGCATCAGGTTTGTGGGACATTTACTAAAACATATTCTTTGGTCAATCGCTTGAATGCTTGCAGGTTATCACAGGTTTTCAATGTTGTTGGCAGATTATTAAACTCCTGCAGTCCCTTGCACAGAATGGAATTATGAAGTTGATTAGTCCTGCATCTGGTTGTTAGGATAAAATCAGTGTGATTTCTAGTGCTGTATCTGTAATCACCCATAATTTTAGAGTCCCTTGACCGATTTGACTATTCTTTGGTTCGTTTTAAAGAGGAAAATCCTGGTCTTTCTGGTGCATGTGCCTGGGATCAAATTTTTTTTGCTTAAGCCGATCATACAACATAAATTGTCGAAGTCAAAACTGTTTTTGAGGTTTTTTCGAAATTTTCAAATGCAAACCCACGTAATATATGCATGTATGGTGTTATTTGGTACATTTCCCACCACCCCATGGGGATTATTTTTCTATATCTCTTGAAATAGAAAAGTTAAGCAGGATTTATAGATTCGGTAAGACGTAAGGCGTATGCCGTAACGTAAGCCGCAACAACAATAGCGGCGTTAATTTTCAGGTGTCGATTTATAGTATACGTAAGGCGTAAGGTTCGCGCTTCCGTATTGCGTTATTCGAGTATCAAAATATCAATCAGCCGGAATCAGCATAACCTCAATTACTTTTGTTTTGCTCTTGTATTAATGTATATTATGGAATTATGGTGTGTATTCTGAATGTCCATGTGCTTACCGATAATTTCGAGAAGAGTTGAAATGCTTTCCCAAGCATTGCACTTTTTATAATTGTCTTTGAAGTCCTTCGAACTCTTATCATAATGAAGTTGCCACTGCTGAATCAACTCAATCAAAGATCATTCTTTTGAGTGATCCATTGTCCATTTCACTGATAATTTCCACAAATACACAGCACAAGGTCTCACGTAGAGGGTTGGAATCATAATGAATATACATAGCTGAAATTTCGAATGATATGCTTTTTATCGGAAATATACCCAGGAAAATACCAAATGCCAGGTAGTAATTATTACGAGCACAAAATTCAGGTAAACAAAACAAAGGGGATGTTTCGTGCAAAACAAAATGTTGTCATTTTTGTCTGTCTGTAATCTAGGATCGGATATTGAGAATATCATTGGACACGCATGCCCCTGCGTAACGCGGTAAGGCGTAAGGACATAAGAAATGAAATGAACCATTTCCTTATGTCTTACGTTTTAGCGATACGTCGTTGCGTCGAGTATAAATGGAAATACGGTTGTTTGAATGTTGATATGATGCGGCTTACGTTACGGCATACGCCTTACGTCTTACCGAATCTATAAATCCAGCTTTAAGGAAACTTCATAAGAAATCCCTCGAGAAATACTTTTGAAACTGCCCCTGTAAATTTGAATATTTCAAAAAGATAGATTCCAGATTTGTCCTGATTCGAAGGTAAGGTGTTCTTGAGTAAATGGGGAAACTTGAAATATATTTCTAGCATTTTCTCTTGGGCACATCACTTTACAGATTTTTTTCTTGGGTCTCTATGATGGATTGTTCACGAGAACTGGCACCCTGTCGCTGAAAATGAATCACCCTGTACAGGGTGTCCCATATAAGATCCTCTACTCCCTTATCTCGGAAGATATGCGATTCACGAAAGAAAATTCAATATCAATTCTTATTCTATCGAAGCGAACTTCATTGCTCTATATATTTGACATATACAGGGTGCTCAGTTTTCTCTGGGATGGACCCATTTTTTCAAAATTTAATAGAACACCCTGTATATTATTTCACAAATGACTTCTACATAAAAAATAAAAGTAACTTTAAATAGGATGTCCTATATCTAAACCCAGTAGTTTAGGATATAATAGCGATGTTGACTTTTTTTGGAAAAAACGCATTTATTTCATGCAGAATAAAGGTTCATATAGTATTTCGTAACCCTGCCATTTTTTTCCTACAAAAAATACCATAATATTTAATTCCAGTTGGTTAGAATGGCTGCCAGTTATACAGGGAGGTGTCAGAAGTTGTACCCAATCGGGACATACAGTGTGGAACAGCCAAAAGGAATAAATTCGATAACTAATGACGCTCGGTCACGTCGATTGATATTTTTGGCACCACATTCTTTTTCCTGCAAGAACATTTTATACAGGGAGTGTCATGTAGCAGTGGCTGATACCAATTTTGTTATTTCAAATACAACGACTTGTATATTATTCAATTTTTTGATTTTAGACATATTTCTTGTAGAATGTCTTATACATCTTCAACTGTTTCGGAAATATTCAGTGTTTTCGTATGTATTGAAAAAAATGAGATTCGCTAGAACACAGTCAATACTTATCTTCCCGTTTAAGTCTTGATAATGAAAAAGTAAGTGAAAATCATTTCACCGTGTGTTCCAACTGATATGGAAAAATTTAAAAAAAAAATGACTGCATGACAGTAGTTTGTCAGACTTTATTTTTTGATTTTTTAATTTTTTTCATTATTAACAAGTATTACTACTAGGTATTTATTTAAATTTGAGTGTATACTATGAATTTCTCTCAAGAAATAATTTTATTTTTGTAATATTAATTTTTGCAGAAAATCTAAAAACACTTGAAATTTCCAAAACAGTTAAAGATAGGTAGGTATAGGATATTGTACATGAAATATGTCCAGAATTTTCTAATGAATCAAAAATTTGAATAATATACTGTATGTCAAGTATAATATAGCGATAAAGTTCCTTCAAAAACAATAAGATTGTATTTTAACTTTTCTTTCGTAAATAGCATATCTTCCGAGATAAGTGAGTAGAGGATCTTACATGGGACACCCTGTACAAAACTGATGTGGATAATGAACATCTTCAGGATGAGAAAATGATAAAACTTTTTATAACTTGGGAATATCTCGAGAATCGACCATTGATTCACTTTTCCGAATTAATCATCAACATATATTTTATTACTCACAGATTATTCTTGACAAATTTTGATTCTTACAATCCCAATGTAAGATGATACAATCGTCTCTTTTTGTCCCGTCACTGTCTGGATGCAAAGAAATGCCACAGGTCCATCGACCCCCAGGGAGCATCTAATTTTCACACACGCATAACACATAACGTATTTAGCATTCATTCGGTCTCCTCCATGCAGATTAGTTAAATTCACCGCCAGTCGAATGACTCATAGTTCAGAAAATAAAACGACTAGGAGTGTGGTACTTACATATATTTTAGAAATTGGAATTATCACCAGCTGAAGTGACTTAATTTATATTATCATGAAAATAGAACGAAACATTTAAATTATACAAAATGGAAAAGCTGTGGACGGGTGGCGTAATCCGTGGATTATTTTTAAAAGAATCAGAGTTAAAAATATATTATTGGAATGATTATCACGAGGCGACCCACGTAATCTGATTATAGAATGCACATTAAAATACTGAGTAATATTGAAATTATGCATATTCATTTTTGCAGTGCAATGAAGATTTTGCTGGCCAAACTGCCACGGCCCTGGATCGTGGATGAAAAAAAAGATGATGGATACACAGCCCTACATCTAGCAGCGTTGAATAACCACGTCGAAGTAGCCGAACAACTTGTTCTGCATGGAAAAGCCAATATGGATCTACAAAATGTGAACCTACAGACTGCCCTCCATTTGGCTGTGGAACGGCAACATACACAAATTGTTCGCGTATGTAGTGAACATATTTTCAACCTAATCATAATAACTTCAATATTTTGCCAGCTTTTGGTAAGAGAGGGCGCCAATCTCAACATTGCTGATAAAGATGGAGACACGCCCCTTCATGAAGCGCTTCGCCATCACACTCTTTCGCAACTTCGTCAGCTTCAAGACGTCCAGGACGTTGGCAAGCTACTCATGGGCCTTGGTACACAAGGCTCAGATAAAAAATCTTCAGCAAGCATCGCTTGCTTCCTGGCAGGCAATGGAGCCGACTTGACAATCAAAAACAAAAAAGGGCAAACCCCTCTGGATCTCTGCCCAGATCCCAACCTTTGTAAAACATTAACCAAATGCCACAAGGAAAAACAAAGTGGTGAAATGGACATGGGGCCTAACTTAAATACCCAAAATTCCAACATCAGCTCCACCTTGGACGAATGTCTTGTGTGTTCTGATTCCAAAAGGGACGTCTTGTTTCAACCTTGCGGCCATGTAACTTGCTGCTCTGCTTGTGGACCTAGAGTTAAAAAATGTTTGATCTGTAGAGAGTCGATAACTGGTAGAATCAAGGTAAATCACAATTCATTGATTACGTGCAATACATGATTATTTGTAGATTGAGGAATGCTTGGTCTGCTCAGATAAAAAGTCCGCCGTTCTGTTCAAACCTTGTGGGCACATGTGCGCATGCGAAAGTTGTGCTCTTATTATGAAAAAGTGCGTTATGTGCAGGTCTCAAGTCGAACTCATGGTTCCCATGACAGTCTGCAGCGGAGGTCTCGGTAATTAATTTATATTAGATTTTTGTTCAGCGATTCAATGATCACTTTGAAGGAACCATTTCTGAAGTGAAGGCAGACGTGGAGGAAGAAAACATCAAACCATCCCAGCCTGCAACAAGTGCTGCAGACATTACAGCTTCTCAATTGCCCATAATGAATAATGGTGGAAGAGATATCACTAACGTCAATGATATACAAAAATTGCAGCAACAGCTTCAGGATATCAAGGAACAGGTGAGCATAAACTGCTATGATATAATCATAGTTTAATAAAAAAAATTATAGACCATGTGTCCTGTGTGTCTGGATCGTCTCAAGAACATGATTTTCCTCTGTGGCCATGGACTTTGCCAAATGTGCGGAGATCAGATGCTGGAATGTCCCATTTGTAGAAAAGCTGTCGAGAAACGTATTCTTTTATACTAGGAAATCACTATATCAGTAAGATTATCAATGACTACAATAAACCACCATGTATGTATGTTAACTTTATCTGTTGTATTGTATACGTATTATATTTTGGTATAGTTAAGATATTCTGAGGTTCAATATTATTCAATTATTTTTTTTTTCATTTGTCTACAATATCATATCAATGGTTCATTATAATTTTTTATTCTTGTAGTTTCTTTTATATTCATGTATAACGATGTAGGTAAACTACATCAATTCAGAATTCATGTAGGTATAACATTTCATTAGAGTATTACACATTTCGGAATGGATTTATAATAAATTGATTTAAGTAATAAAAATTGAGGTTTTAAACGGTCATTTCAATTATATAATAATTACCGTTATAGTAAGTAGGACAGAAACATGATACAATTTTCCTGTATATTGTAAGTTTTTGATTGTTGATCCATCTTTCATGAAGACCTGCAATGTTAAAGTTCGTCTTCAGTAACAAATGCTACGAACTAAGCAAATGCGCCGAGCACGCCGCGCCGAATGCAACAAACAACGCCAAAAGATCGTGCTATTTGTAGTGTTCGCTCTGTGCCCGGTCTTTTCAGGATATGTAGTTTGAGCTCCATCAGTCTTTATTTTCACCTTATAAAAAGTAAAAAGAAAAAGGAAAAAAAATCAGACAGTTTGCTCAAGATGTCTCTATTTACGACGATTTTTTTTCAAATTTATTGTAATAGGTAAAGGATTCGGGATCCTCAAGGTATTTTTTCCGCGTCCATGTCATTTTTGTCAAAGAAAAAATGTTTTGTTCGTTCTGTCCGGTGAGGTGCAATTATTTAAAGTGAAGACGCACCTTTAGATTTTATATTTTCTCGATCGGAATACTATGATTTAGTTATTTTCTGATTATAACGCGTTTTTTGTATTGAAACAAACTGACGTTTTGCTCAGGATCTTATGAACTTTATCCAAGTTCAATCAATTTTGAATTTGACATAAAAAATAATTCAAAAAATATCAATTCTGGGGTTTTCAAGGTAAATTAAGTGAGTCGTCTTTTTGTTGAGTGCTCGCTGATACTCTATTTCAATTGATTCTCTTGTTTTGAATGTTTATTAATTTGCCACTGTTGGAGTCCATCGTATATTATATTCAGTTTTTTTTATGACTATTCAATAATAGATGTATTATACATCCACTTTCTATTGATTATTGTAACTCGTTACTCATACCAGTGACTTATTTTTCATTATTCAATTGTTTTTAACCAATGACATGATTTAATGTCATTACTCTACTGTTTTAGGCCAATCAGAACATTCGATAAAATGTCAACCTTCAAATACATCATTTTGAAACATCCTATTTGATCGTCCATACTTGTTTCATAGTCATTGTCACATTGTGTTGAAAATCTAACCTCACTTTAAGTAAACTAATTCTCAAAAAGTGCCGTCCAAATGGAATTGAATATTTCAAAGTTCGCTTCAATTATTGAATAATCATAGAAAAAGTATAGTATTCCACTCGCGGGAAATGGATATTACTCACTCAGGTGATTACGCTTACTCGCCTACGGCTCGTAGCGCAAACTTCATCCTCGTGAGTAATGTCCACCATTTCTCGCTCGTTGAATAATATACTATTGTTTTCTATGTTCCTAAATAGCAGAAGGTCGTTGTCTTTTGTTGTTGTTGCAATTCTTATAACCGTTCTGTCTTGGTGTTGTCTTCAAATTATCTAGGTACTCTTTCTTCTCTATAATCTTCATTACAAATCTGATCAGGAAATTGGTGAGTTTGCGACAGAGTGAATTTGTGCTGGAGGGTGGCGGAAATGTTGAGGTACCTGGATATGAGTAAGTAGGTTTCCTGAATGATGATATTAATTTTATGATTGTCTTTTTTTAGAAGAATATCCAGAAAAGGAAGACAGTGGTTTCGTTCTATTTCTATTGTCAGTTTTGCAAAAATAACCATTCCGAGTCATTGCAAAAAAAGGGTAAATAATCAAAATCTAATCTTCTTTCATAAAGTTCAGTGAATGTAGTTTAGTGGGCAGTGTCCATTTTTTTTAAACGTTATAGAAACAATTAGGGGCTCTACAAAATAAGTTACATAGATACATTCACAACTATAGATCAATCTAAGAATTTAGGTACCTACCTACCTTTGGAAAATACATATTTAATTTAAAAATGAGACACGGTATAGGATACCGGTAAGTTTGATCCTAGTGTCGAACACTTTAGTACGGTATTCTTTAAGCAGGAATTTTCGCTACTTACCTTTCAACTGTTAACCAGTAACTTGATTATACACATTAATTATTAATCTTTGTCATGTTGGACCGGGAGATAACGACCATGTTTGGGTAACGTTCAATGCCTGTCTGCCGAGCTGGGGTAAGGTATATTTCGATATTTTGAGTCGATCAATGCAATAAAATTGTTCCTCCCCCGTATACCATCTCCAAAAGCAATAATTGAAATGGTACTAAGAAATTGTGAGAAAAACGATCGATGCTCGATGCACATCTCCCGTTGTGATTTTATGATTCTGTACTAAAAAAAACCATCGGTAGTTCATCGGCAGGCAATTTCGAGTGATAGGTTCTGCAGGACCTTACTATTAAACTGTTGTGAATAATGATGAAAAAAAACACGATTGATACCCGTCTGCCGGATCAAAGGTAGGTTTAAAAGCTCAAAGGAAACCTCGAAAATTCATCGGCAAACATATAGGGCAGATACTTAATAATTAATGGGAATTTTTAATTGTGATATTCTCATGACAATATATGACATTAGCAGACGGACATTTGTCATTTCATTTGACATAAAAATACAACAAACAACAAATTCGCAATAATTATTAAGTATATGTCTTCCGATGGATTTTTAAGATTTCCTTTGAGCTTTTAAACCTACCTTTGATTCGGCAGACGGGCATCAATCTTTTTTTTTTTCATCATTTTTCACAACAATTTCATAGTGAGGTCCTGTAGAACCTATCACTTGAAACTGTCTGCCGATGAGTTACCGATGAATTTTTTTAGTACACAATCATAAAATCACAACGGCAGATGGGCATCGATCGTTCTTTTTTTCAACTTTTAGTACAATTTCAATTATTGATCTTAGAGTTGGTACACGGAAGGAAACATTTTTTATAGAATTTGATCGACTTCAAATATTGAAATATACCATACCCCAGCTCGGCAGACGGGCATTGAACGTTACCCAAAATGGCCGTTATCTCCCGGTCCATGTACTTTATTCATTTATAATCGAAAAAGACTGGTAATTTCAACTATGAGTGTTTAGCATTTCTTTTATACAGGGTGAGAATTCTAAACCAAAAATAACTGTTTCTATAACTTTCTTTCGAAAATTGATTATTGACGGTGTTACAGGGTGTTGAAGTTACATCTTATTTGCAGTTTTTTTTTATACCTTCTGCCACGCTCATGATATTTTGACAAAATCTCGTATTTGGGGCTTTATCAGAATGAGGAATACACACCGTCTTTTCGCATTTGTAGAGGGCGCCATATACGAGCCTATACTTTGATTTGAATGGTCCAAACTTTCTTGTGCCACACCGTATAAGACTTTTTACTAAATATTATCATTGTCCTAACCTTTTGATATAAAAACTACTTTGGTTTCGATCTATCCGTTTTCGAGAAAAACGCTAAAATAACTTTGCTTGCCTGTGAGAATACGAGAGCATATTAATTTATTTTCAACCTTCAACATAGCATGCTTTGGAAACATGCTATGCATGGAACAAGTTTGAGGAGAATTAGTTCCGAAAGTTGTTAATTTTTTGAAAATTGTCACGCTGATAAAAAACACTGAAAATAAATTTTACAAAATTATAAGCTGTCAAAACTTATTCCCAAAACCACGATAATTATAACAGCACATGTTTCGGAAGACTACCATGTTCAAGGTTGAAAATAAATTCAAAAATGGTTTCGTATTCATCACATGAAGCAAAGTTATTTTAGCGTCTTTCTCGAAAACGGTGAGATTTATCGAAACTAAAGTACCTTTTTCATGTCAAAAGGTTGTGAGAATAAAAATATTCACTCAAAAGTAGCATACATCGTAGCACAAAAAAGTTGGAAACATCCAAATCAAAGTATGGGTTCGTATCTGGCGCCCTCTACAAAATGCGAAAGAACGGTGGGCAAATTTGTATTTCTCATCCCGGTTAAACCCCAAGTACGTGTTTTCCCCAAAATATTATCAGCGTGGCAAAAGGTATCCCAAAAAAACTGGAAACAAAATTTAGCTCTAACACACTGTAACTCAGTTGATAATCAATTTTCGAAAAAACGTTATAGGAAAAGGTAGCATTTATCTACTGGTCTAGAATTCTCCCCTGATTCTTTTGCTCATCATTTCCGGACGCTCTGTATAGGTGAGCATAGTGAGCATAGTACTAGCACCACTGCAAAGGGATTCCCTTTGCAGTGGTGCTAGTACCACAAACATATCAATGCAGTAAAAGTCATATCCCGTTAACTACCACGGCGCAAGATTTCTGAGTATTTGTGGTTGTGGTCTTCGAGTCTTTATTCTGAAGCCACAAATCTCCATAATAAAGGTCTGTCCACTGATGTATAACTACCGATGGTGACCATCCTGAAGCAACCAGTAAACTGTTGTAGCAGTGAATCGATAGAGACAATTACACTTACCAGCAGATGTTGCATTACTCTCTAATTTAATTTGAACTTTGAATCGTCAGGAACTTCAGAACACAGAACTGACTGAGTCCTCTGGTTTCAATCCTCTTCTCTCAGTTTTATTCCTGAATCCTCCATCTTGTGACTGGCATTTTTGAATATTATTGATACACAATACACGTGATCTAACACAGTTTAGCGGATGTAACCCATTCATAGCAATAGCTGAGCTGATGACGCCTAATAGATTGGTCTGACAGAGGTAACAGCTCGAAATATTTTTTCTTTTCTTTTGCTACAAGGAGATCTAATACAAGCAGTTGATGATTTAAAGTTGACGAATAACATCTCAATTCTATGCGACTCTTATCGATATCGTAGTTTGGTGCCAGGTACAAGGCCAAATAATAAAAATAAAAGCAATATCTTATCAGAAAAGTTTATTAAATATCCGGATCATTGATATAGGGTTCGGGAATATCAAATTCGAATTCACAAAGAAACGATCCTTTTGAACGAACCAAAAAGTGCGAAAAATCGTCGTAAGGCATATCCATTTCGTCGTAACACCTCGGGGATTTTTCTCCAGATACATGCATATTCAGATGACTCTCTTTAACGATCATCTTCACTTTCACCAAATGGGTGTATTTTAGAAAGGAAACCACACTTGCCGTCAACAAATGTTGTCGCTTGGATATGTTGATGATGAACAGATTTTTACCACTATGGTATAAATATCTGTCTCCTAGTAGAACATCATTGTAGGACATCCTCTTGATCGGTTTTCTCAAAATCATATTGCCATGAAACTGTTTGTAGTGATGAAGTAGATGTAATAAAGATCTTGGCCGTGTACCTTGATTACAGCAAGAAGTCTTAAATAACCCTCCTGTACACTTTTTTTCATGTTTGATCACACTGTCATGTCCCAAAATAGTACGACATCCTTCATATCGATTCACACAAGGAAACAAAGTCACTTCAGATACTTTTCCAAACATGGATGTGGTACCCTTCAATCTTTTATCCATTTCTTTGGAACAACGACCACAGCAAATTTCTCCAGTTGGGTAGGCTTTGATCGGTGGACAAGAGAGGTATTTTCTACACTCAGAGCAGGTTTGAAGTTCAAGAACTTTATCTGGTAAAACCATTTTCGCACTACTTCCCGAACCCATTTTGATTTATGACGAAATATCAATGAATAAACAAAACGTATTGTTGCATTCGGCAAAAATGTAATAGTGATACGGCTTATCATCTAGTCGGTTCATAGGGGATTTACACGGAATTTTACATATTTTCGTTGGCCTAGTACCTAGTAGTAGGAGGATGGAAAATGATTAGAGAGTTCTCGTGCTGTCTAAATCTCACGCTATTTGACATACAACACTAGTATGACAGTTCTCACCGGCGGTTAGGGTACCCTGTTACATTCCGAACTTACTGAAGAAAATTTGAATTCATGAAAATTTTAAAAAATCAGGTGAACATTTATTCAAGCTCAACTGATTTCTGATCCAAAACAACTAGATTCAGGTAATTTCTATGAAGCCACCATTTTTTCCAATACACCTATCATGTCTTTTGCGAATATTGAAAATTACACTTGGTATTTGCTGTTAATCCACCACAGACGCGGCGGATTAAAAAAAATAATGTTGATAAAATTGTCTTCGGTGAGGGTTCCGAAACCACTGGCGTGCATAGATCTTTTCTTAAAAAATCGACAATGTGGTTTGACCAAATTTTGCTCCTGAGAACTGGCAAAGTAAGCCTTTGATTTTTTTTCAGAGTGACACGAAAACAAATGTGTCACACTGTATAAAGGCAAAAAATGACTAAAAACAAAAATAATCAATTTTTTCATCGTATAATTCCAATTTTTTTCGATATGTAGACTTTTTTATCAATAACTGTTTTTTTTTGTATATACCAATTTTTGATTGATTTGTCGTCTTGTTAACCGCAGCCACCTGCATACTGTATATGGACATTTGGATAGATGAAACCCCGTAACGTGGAACCAGGTATTGCACCCACGAGGCAGGACGCATTCACCGCTCTCTTGTTAACATTCAGCCAGTGTCTACGTCATTGTCTGGGTGAAGACAAAGAGATGGGACCCCGTAACGTGGAACCAGGTATTGCAATCCTAAGCCTCCCTAACCAGGCAGGAGGCATTCACCCCATACAGACCATGCCTACGTCATTGTCTGGGTGCAGTCTGAGAGATAAGACCCGCAACGTGGAAACAGGTATTGCACCCCTCAGCCTCCCTAGCCAAGCAGGACGCATCAACCCCACTCTCACACCATTCAGACCCTTTCACCACTCTGTATCCTTACCATATCAGACCCTCATCCTGGCGAGATGCTTCAGCGTTGCGGGGGGCTGAAGCAACTTTCCCTGGGTTCTGGTGCTGGTTGCTGTTTTTTTTTTTGTTCAGGGGTTCCGGCCCCAAGGAGAGGAATCTGAACTAGACACTCTATGGTCCGAGACCCTAGAGTAGTGTGGGGTTCTACCCACTAAACCTCTCCTCGGCATAATGACGTCAGGGATAAGCCCTTCAGTGTCCCAATCTTTCACTTAAGAAGTACCCGTGTGTCTCCGCACTTGTGGTTACGAAAAAGAGAAGAGAATAAAATAAAAAGGGGTAAAAATCTGGAGCCACTACCAGAGGTGAATACACGGTTGCGACGTGTTTGTCCTATCTCCGCTCTCGCTGCGGTGAACTCTTGGTTTTGTGCAGCCGGAAAGGCTTGCACTCTTTTCTTGACTTCTGCTTCGACGCGAGACTCAAACGCAGCTTGGGCTTTCTTTGACCAAAAAGCGTATGCTTTTGTCTTCTCATCCCCTTTTTTGGGGTTTGTTCTGCCCATGTACCATGGACAGCCACGCCAGCTTGCGGGGTGGCCTTTCCCCCCGCAAACCACGCAGCTCGCGTATGTTCACCGAATCTCTCGAGCATGCAGTCTCTGCTGCTGTGTGCACCGTCACACTTGACGCAGCGATGTGCATGGTGACACCTGCTTTGGGTGTGACCGCATCGCTGGCACCGGAAACACTGCCGTGGTTCCAGTGACTTCTTTTTGAGTTCCACCTTGACATCGACGCCCGAACGCGTGTGTGTGGCCTCCTTATACATCCTTCCATGCGTGCCCCCACTTTGTCCCAATTTCTCGAGCTGAGGAACTGCGCGCGAACTGCCTGCGTTTGGTACTCATCTGGGTTCTTATAAGTTGTGAATAATTTACTTTTGTACCGATTATTAATTTATAAAATGTTAATGAAGGTTTGCGCGAGTTTTCAGATAGCAGAATGAAATTCCCGGGATTTTGTTATTTGGAAGTAGAAAAAGAACGAGTTTAATTGACCGATAAATGAGGAAGTCTCCGGAAAATATAGTAACTTCGTTACACATGGTACAGTCAAGCAGGTCCAGATCTCTGGCATTCTTGTTGATGAAACAAATGGACCTTTCAATTAGAGAGTTCCTTCCATACGATGCCGCGATGTCCGATGGAATTTTATATGAAAAAAGTCAAGACAGGGAAAATTGAACTTGATTTTGCATAGCAATACCGGATTATCGATCATGACATTTAACAATTTGAAGATATAGCACGCGTCGGTGATGAGTCTCCGTTGCTGTAGCGTTATGTAGGGTCAGTTCTGTCAAGATGTGGCCTCGATGGCAATCCTCAGTACGAATCCCCTTCTTGTAGGCTATTAAGCATAGGAATCTGTTCTTGACCCTCTCTATAGGATCTCTGAGTGAATTTGGTACTGTGGTGATCAAACTGTTGAGCAATACTCCAGGTTTGGATGAATCAGAGCGCAAAACAGTGACCCCGTATTCACTGAGAACTGCATACAGAGGTTATACAGTGTGTCCAAGATAAGGATGTCTTTCATGGGGATCTTGGAATCCATAAAGATACGAATATGGTTAAATCAGAAAAAAGTTGCACATATACAAGCCTAACAATATGCCGTTTAGAAAGTTTTGAATGTATACAGGGTGTTTCAGAATAACATGCTAATAATAAAGGGGGTGATTCTTGGGCTCATTTTAAGAAAAAAAATTCATATGAACGTATGTCCTAAACGCCTTAACTTTTGAGATACAGGGTGTCAAAGTTTTAAAAAATAGATACTTTTTTTACAATAACTTTGTCATTACTGTAGATATCTTTATGAAATTTGAGTCATGTATTTTAGGCATCAATACTCATTCTTTGATGCACCAACAATTTAATTATTCTGACCAGTGCCGTCCATGCGGGTTTTGGTTTGCATATTTTTTGGGAAAAAAGTTAAGGCGTTTAGGACATACGTTCATATGATTTTTTTTTCTTAAAATGAGCCCAAGAATCACCCCCTTTATTATTAGCATGTTATTCTGAAACACCCTGTAGATATGCCTAAAAAAGCGAAATTTACCGTTTTGTTTTTTTTTCTGACGTTATTGTAAGAGATATGGAAAAACAAAAGACACTTTCTCATAGCCACTTTTAGAGCTCTACAAGACAGCGTTGAGAGATTTTCCGTGAAACGTTTCGTTTCGGAGATTTGGTTTCCAAGATCCCTTTGATGGACATCCTTATCTTGGACACACCGTATATGGTGATGAATCCCAGGACTTACAGGCTCTTCTGTATGTAAGTTGGATGAAACGTTCTTAGTGAATCACACCCCTTGACGTACTCCAATTTCCGCCACCTATTTGGTATAACGAACTAAATCTGCGCATGCCTCTGTGAAAACTTTAAAAAATTGCACTTTTTGATGATCAGAGGTGGGTGGTTTATGATAATGCATCCAAATCTGGTTGAAGGAGCAATTCATCATTCCAGCCCTCAATTCTGCGATACATTTTTAGATCGTCTGAAAATAATCTTATTGTGCTTTATTTCAGATCACGACAGATATCTGAGGCACACCAGACAATACTGAAAATTAATCGGGGATGAAATTATTAATTTTCACTCTCTGCGATCTGTCTCGTAAGAAGCTCTCAATCCATGATAGACTCCGTGAAACCAATACGAGAAAGCTCCGCCAGTGAAGGCTCGAAATTCACCCTCTCAAATGCTCTAAAAATCTGTGTAGAATAAGTCCACCTGAGATTTGGCTCCCATAGCCTCCAACAAATCTGTCATATAACCAACCAAATTGTCCATCGAAGACCTGTTCTTGGAGAATCCGTACGTGGATTAACACGACATAACCAGCTGAGTCGCTCGCTGACTAGGCTATCGAACAATTCACCGATATCCGACTGAATACAGACACCCCTGTGGTTTTTAATATCCTACCGGTTACCAGACTTGAATATCGGCGTAATGTAGCTTAGCTTCCAGGCATCGGGGAACACATTGGTATCCACAGATCTGTTGAACATCATGAGGACTGGCTTCAATAAGAAGAAAAAACAGTTTTTGAGAAAGCAGGTTGGAATCTGATCGGAACCACTTGCATGTATGTTAGTTATAAGCCTTCGATGTTTTCGGAAACGTCAATCATGTTGATAAGTCCAATAAAGATATCTGAGGCGTTGGAATAGGTATGCTCGGGAACTTGACATACTGTATAAACATGAAAAATGCCGTGCGAATAGGTTGGCCGTTTCTAGGCCCGACTCACTCCTAATATGGTCGAGAACCATACTATTGGGAAAATGATTTGAGTGTCTTTTATTTGCCACGTACCTCCAAAAAATAATGGAATGATTAAAAAACAAAATTTTTGGAATACAATATACATCTGAGACCACAGCAAACAGTATGTAGACAAAATTATCCACGTCAACTTTACCACAGAATGCTTTGAAATTGCGACAAAAAAAAACAACATTTTGATTCACCCTTTTATAATTAGTGCATAAACGAAAAATTTCACTTAATTATTACAATAATTAAAGAAACCACAGAAGATGTATCTACAAAGTGGAACAAAATTTATTAGAATATAGGATAAATTATAAAAAAGTTATAAAGCCTCAATATTTGATATTTCAGGGTGGCGGAATTTTTGACCGGGAAGTGTAGATACTATGGAGCAGCAGATTTCGCATCATTCTCCAATTTGATTTTGGAATTGTCAGAACCCACACTGCATGGCGTTTTTGAATATCATTGATGCACGTACATTTAATTGAACTTGACTAATAAAATCTCACATATTGTAAGCAACTCTTATCGATATCGTAGTTTCTTACTAGGTACTAGGCCAAATAAAAACAATATCTTATCAGAAAAGTTCATAATACCAGATCATTGATATAGGGTTCGGGAATATCAAATTCGAATGCACAAACAAACGATCCTTCTGAACGAACTAAAAGGTGCGAAAAATCGTCGTAAGGCATATTCATTTCGTCGTAACACCTTGGGGATTTTTCTTCAGATACATGCACATCCAGATGACCCTCTTCGAGTTTCTCTTTAATGATCATCTTCACTTTCACCAAATGGGTATATTCCAGAAAGGAAATCACACTTGCTGTCAACAAGTGTTGTCGCTTGGATATAACGATAATGAACAGATTGTTCCCACTATAATATAGATATTTGACTCCTAGTAGAACATCATTGTAGGACATCCTCTTTATAGGTTTTCTCAAAACCATATTGTCATGTGAATGTTTGTAGTGGTGTAGTAGATGTAATAAAGACCTTGGCCGGGTACCTTGACTACAACAAGACGTTGTGAATAGCCCTTCTGTACATTTTTCTTCGTGTGTCATCACCTTGTCATATTCCAGAATAGCACGACATCCTTGATATCGATTCACAGTACACAAGGAAACAAAGTCATTTTTGCTAATTTTTCAAAGATGGATGTGGTACCTTTTAATCTTTTATCCATTTCACTGGAACAACGACCACAGCAAATTTCTCCAGTTGGGTAGGCTTTGATCGGTGGACAAGAGAGGTATTTTCTACACTCAGAGCATGTTTGAAGTTCTAGAATTTTATCTGGCAGAACCATTCTTGATCTCGTGATAGTCGCACTACTTCCCGAACCCATTTTGTTCAACGACAAAGTTATCTTTATCACACACTTAAAAGTCATGTGGAATGTGGAAATCCTATAAATGCATCCAAATCTGTATCGATCTGCGCATGCGCAAACTTGATATGATATGGGGACAAGCTGTGTGTTACGGGCTAAGTATCGATACGTACCATTAAGGTGGGTACAGACATACGACAGAATCTCGTATCGTAACGCCGTCGCGTAACAATTTTTATTACGCGTGGACAAAAAGTTGTATTCTGGTATTCAGTGTATCAGAACATCGCCGTGTATCATCCGACCGGACACTATCGCCTCATCGTTGTGATTGGGTTTACTCTTGTGAAGTGCGATCAAGATGGAGATTGCTGCAGCAGCTTTGCGCTAAGTGTCGCGATGAACTCTATGCAACAGGAAACCAATCGCAAATATGTTACGCAGACCTGTACATACATTCAAATCACTGGTGCAAGATACGCCTGTATCATTTCTTGACGTGTCTCCTGACAGTCCTGACGCCGGACGCGTTTTGTGACTTCCTATAACTATTTGACAGCACATTCATTGCGCTGAAGCGTCGTTGCAAAACAGAATACCATATTCTTCCTGTGACGTTTTGAACCATACGCGAATTATGTGTTGAAGTCCAGTAGGAATTTAGAAGCATTTGAAGGAGTGAAGGCACTTGAAAACCTTCATCTGATAAAATCGCCAGTGCTATTATCCAATGACCGTCAAATTTAGTTTGATGCAGTTTTCGTTTTTGAACCCATCATCAATAGCTTTTTCTTGATACGGTTTTAGTATAATGTGGCTCGAATGTTGGAGGGGTGATTATTGCATGTACGATTTACTGCTATTTTTCGATGTTTGCCAAATAGCACCACATTCTAGTGTCTTCAAGGATTGCAGATTTTATTTATAACGTTATTTATAATAAAAATCAAATATCATAATTTTTTCCCTCCGCCAGTAAATTTGCAATCCCTGAAGACACTAGGTTGTGACTATATAAGAAAATTTTGAAATCATCGAAAAATAGCAGAAAACCGTATAAGCAATAATTGTTACCGTTGGAGATAATATTATAATACTGTGAACCAGAACCGTGATGCATTGGATATGATATCAGAAGTTCATACAATTTTGATTTTAATTGAATAGGTAAAGTATGTGCCTATTTATTGAGGAAAATGAAATTGATGGTGATATTTCAAAAATATTTTAGATAAAATCTGACGGTATGTGCATAATCAATTTTGGTGTTCTCTTCTGCAAATAAGAAACTAATAGACAATAATTTGTTTATCTTGGTATAAAAGGGGACACAAATAAATGTTCAACATGCACTAAAAAAACTACTACTTATATCTTATTAATTTTCAATTTACTGCTCAGGATTTGGTTCATTGTTCCTAATGTTACTTAGTAGCGAATGGCTTCTTTTTTTCACAACCCTTCCTGACTGAACCCTATTTTTTGTTTTTGCTCCTTTATGAGTTTGTTTTCTGCGACTTAAAGCGGTTGGCTGCACTCTTATCTTTTTACTTCTTTTAAAAATCATTTTATTCAGTATTGAAACGACGGCTTGCTTAGATGTATTGATCCGTTTCAAGTGATTGGTAAGTGTATTAATAGCTTTTAAACTTCAGAATTGGGAATTTGCTTAAACGTTTTCACCAATCTGTTAAATTCTTGTTTTAAATTTTAGAGTGACGCTTGGTACTGATGAACTTCAAACTCATGGGTCTTAGCCGCGTCATCATCGTTCGTAAAATTTGTGGAATGAGCAATTTTATTGACTAGAGACGAGGAATTTGTATCATGCACTTTGAAATCAGTCGGATCAGTCTCATCTTTGTTCGAACTGGATTTTACCATGCTTTCATAGAATTTTTCATCGACTTCTTGAGATGCTTTGCGAACATAATGCGATCTTTGGTGAGTTTTTGAAAACAAAATTGTAGTTATTTTCAACAGCATAAAGATGTTTGCAGAATGATCCTCCTTTTCCGGCCACACAATCGCAGAACGCTGCATCAATGTTAATAGGGAACTTGCCCATTTTTTTTTATTGTATTAAAGTGTGCGTTCATGTCTAAAAACACCGTTTACCAAATATCAACCCTCAAATCGCACTAGTTATTTTACAATAAATTATCACAGTTGACATCGACGCTGAGAAAATTCAAACGAAGCAAAATGAGCGGAAAAGTTTTGACGTCATAACGCGTATCTTTGGCAACCGTTTGAATCTTTGAAGTCTGAATCGACATTGAGTTAGTTTATTTCGTAGTTCTTGAAAAAAAGCGGATGGTATAAATATTGCACTCTGCCGCAGTGTAGGTACTTATTCAACTTTGAAATTTCCAAACAAACTTTTATTCGCGTGCCTGATGACGAAAATCGGCAAACAAGATTGCTTAAAGTATGCAGAATTAATGTGGAGAATATCGCTTATTGAAAAGCAGTGCTATTTATGTATGTGGAGATCATTTCAATGTACCTAAGTACTATGAAAAAAAATCCAATAATGGTGTTTATCCATTTTGAAAGATTTTATTCTCAGGTACGTATTACCTCGCATATTATATAATATTTACAAATTAAAAAAATGGACCTCGTTATTTTATTTTTTTAGCAAAAATGTAACTTGAACATTCTATTGGTTCACAGTGTTAATAACGGAGCAAAGAAGACACATTTTTTTAATTTCTAATTTTGTACATCGAACTAGTACTTTTAACGTGATGCGATAAATATAATAATATGAACCAATAATCTTTAGTGATTATTAGTGAAGGCATAATTCATATTCTTTTTGTATACCTCATCGCCGGACATACTGTATACTAGTAAATTAAAATAAAAAGGTTCGTTTTCTTAATTTGTCTGTAGTAATATGTACCCAAGAATAAAATCTCTCAAAATCTAAAAACACAATCAGGTAATGGTATTTTTTGTCATAAAACATACTTCTATTAAAATGATCTCCACACATATCTCCACATAGTTACATAAAATAATAGTACCGCTTTTCAACGAAATATTCCCCTATTGCGTCTGCATGCTCTTAGCAATTCTAGTCGCCGATTTTTGTCATCAGGCACGCGAAAAAAACTTTTTTTGGAAATATTAGAACACAGCGACACAAATAACTATAATAACTATCCTTAATTTTTTTCAAAAACTACGAAATAAACTAACTCAATGTAACATCAGACTTCAAACATTCAAATTGTTGCCAAAGATACGCGTTATGACGTGAAAACTTTCCCGCGCTTTTTGCTTTGTTTGAATTTTCTCAGCGTCGATGTCAACTTTGATCATTTATTGTAAAATAACTAGTGCGATTCAAGGGCTGATATTTGGTATACGGTGTTTTTAGACATGAACGCACACTTTAAAATAAATAAATAAGATAAAGAAAAAATGGGCAAGTTCCCTATTGTATATAAACTGTATCATCTTTACTCGATGAAACATTGAATTCATGAGAATTCACCCGAATCACAGTTAATGCCTCGCCTTTCTTTGCATAGTCGGAGTAGATAGATTAAGTCTATTTCGTCTCATATTGGCGAAATCTAGGAACCGACGATGGTAATATTTTTCAAAAATGGTTATTATGAAGTCAAAGGAAGCACAGACATTGAACACTTCACATCTTTGCAGAATGACGTCTTTCACTATTCTGACGGTTGCTTGGGTGTAATTTATGGTGTTATGGCCACGTGTAATAGAATTATATCTATAAGCTATACTATACACCATTCTTCTTTTTTTCTCCAAATGTCATTCAAATGAAAATGAAAAACTATGTTTTCAGTTTTTCATTTTCTTCTACATGATAACCGGGTTGGAAAACTCAAAGTCAAAGTCTCAAAATATTTATTTATTTTCTGAACCAAGTCTCTTGAAGTTATGGACGCTTTTCTTGAATTTCTACATTATTGCCTTCCAAAAATTCGTTGAATCAATAGGCGTATTTGAATACAAAAATGCATGACACTTTAACATGATGTGTTGTCTTCTTGTTTTATCAACACCATTAGCGTCCACCGCAGAGCCAACTCCAAATGGCTTGGGAAACATGAAATGCACAAAGTAGTAATCGGGATTCTGGAAAAACTGCTTGAAAGGAATGTCTTTCAGCTTGACTGTAACCCTGCTTGGTTTGAATTTTTTCTCGGATCCATCTTTTTCAAGTGCTTCTTTAACCGCCAAAAATGCCAAAGTGTAGTTAGCTTCTGACTGTTCTGAATGTAGTACTAGTACACAAGCTATAGGAATAGCACCCAGTCTATGAGCCGTAGAACAAAATGTTACATTTATTATATTTGTCTGATCACATGAACTAGTTATTGTGTCCACAAACACAATTTTTTCTGAGACTTCTTCTAGAAAAACTCGCTTCATAATTGGTGTAATGTAATGGTTGAATGTAACAAAAAAGCCTTCCTCTTCTGATTTGATTTTTCTTTGCATAATCACTTCAGCTATGTTTTGTTCTGCTCTGTCGCCATATCTTGAGGTTCTCCATTTTTGAAATAAATAGTATACATGATTGTCAGTCGGGTTCATGTGCCCATTCGCTAAGTTTGTAAAACTCTTTGCCCCATATATTTTTCCATCAGCTTCATTTCATGATAGGTTTTTGCGACACTTGGTGTCATACCGGACTCGGACTCAAAATAACTTTGGAAGTCCAGCTCAATATTAGGGTCACAACGTAGATGACTGAACGCTTCGGATACCTCGATAAGATGGGAATGTTTGAAAGATACATTTATTGTAACATTTAGTCCTTTTTTCAAATTTTCGTCATTTCTCCGCGTGAATCTATTTATTTTCTTTGCACGAAAATCCACCATCGCAGTACATATAATTTATCACGACTTCTAAATTTCGTTTCATTGTCAACTTTGTTGTGCGATGTATATATACTGGCATAAAAATGTATATCCATTTGATATTTGGGTAAGTATATCTCACAATTCAATTTGTTCTTCAACCATCCTGCACTAAACTTGTTATAATCTTCCTCATATCTGTCTTTTATTTTCCACACAATATCAAGTAGAAAATGTTCTCCGTTTCGCGATTAAACTTCGAAATTATGTGGTCTTCACACATTTCATTGAGAAAATCACTTTTTTCATTGAGAGTGTAATTTTTCCAGAACGGGCGGCTACTAGAAATAAGATACAGTCTGATCAACCATACTATCAGAGAGATTAAGGAAAAAGATTACATCGGCCAAACCAATAACTCTTGGTATCATTATAACGTCATCTTAACAATAGTTGATCAAACTTTCAAGGACCCTCTTCCACAGAGCGATTGAAACAGGATTGGGAGTGTTTTTGCGAACGAACTACTGTGTGATAGATTCTGACCACCGACCATCAACCTTTATATCATGTATTTTATACTTCCATTTGTACAAATACAATTGTATGGGATTTGATTTATTCATTTAAATTATCAGCTTTGCTAAATAAAGATATTTTGATTTTGATATTTCGATTTTTTATCAAAAAAAAGCCACCATGACGGTACGTTATTTTTTGAACTTGAAAAACAAAATCCAGAATCCAGATCCAGTTCCGTTTCGGTCGCTTGAATCCAGACGAGGGGACAAAGTTTGAAATAATGAGCTTTTTTGTTTTTTTTTTTAAAAATTGTTTCGCGTGTTCGTTCTATATCGACTCAGATAAGAACAATTCTTGTGTTTATCTATCCAAAAAATTTGATCACATCAACAATCCTTGTGGCACTTGAATTTATGGGCCAACTCTAAGAGTTCCCACCTATTAAGTTATTAACAAACTGTAAAAAATTCAATGAATTCGACTCGGAATTCGGTGAACGCATTTTTTAGATAATAATAAAAAAAAACGATTTAAAAAACACCCTGTATCTCGAAAAAGAAGCTTCTCCGGACATAATGTCTATATGAATTGTTTTACTTGAAAAATGACAAAGGAATCACCCCTCAAAATCAATGTGTCCACTTATGTTACACCCTGTATAGTAACAGGTGTCGGAAGAAATAACAGAATTGAATCTTTTTTACCCTTCTAATTCATCTCATCAGTTTAAAATTCAGAAACATGAACTACGTGAACGGACAATTTGGTCAAGTGACCGATGGATCCATTGGCAACACCAAGTTATCTCAAAACGTGTTTCAAAACAATATCATTATTTCGAACTCACCTTATCTAAACCACCACTTTCCACACAATTACTTTAAAAAAGAATAAAATATAATATTACTTATTATTATTACTTGCACGCTTGCACGTGATAAATAAAACAAACAGAATTAATCGTATGATGCAAGAATAGGGTTAACTACGCTCAACGCTGTTTGGCGCCAAATTAATATAAATATTGCTGGGGAGGGGTGGTGTCAGATTGTGCTGCCGCGCAGTATGAATTCCAAATGATTTGTACTTAAAATAATCCCAGGGGCCGAATTCCGTGTACCTGTGGAATTCCAGCAAAACGTCGCTCTCCCATCATTTTACACAGAGAGCGACGTGTCGCTATGGAATTTCACAGTACACGGAATCCGGCCACCGGTTACAACATGTGTAGTGATTATGGGCTGGCGCGCGGTAGGATTTTTAAACTATCTTGACAAAAATGGTTAATCTAATTCCTCCTGTATTTTAACACGTTGGAGTATTGCAGCGCAGTATGAATTCACAAAACGCGGCCCGGTCTCTGTGAGAAAATAGCGATAGAGATTCTCGTCGCTTCGCATAAACATCCGACGTTACTTGATTCAGGTGGAGTAACTAGAACGGGCCTAGCTGTTGCTCGACGGCTATTTCGGATTCGAGAAATGACCGATATTTATGCGAAGAGAAGATCATCTCTATCGCTATTTTCATACAGAGTGCGGGCCCAGTCTATACCTACCTACCCAGCAAACACCTTTGGTCGGCAAGGTACATATTTAATGATGGCATCGTTGGCATCATGATGGCAAATTATTGATGTGCATTATTTGCAAAATAATAACAACTGCAAACATGCATTGTTTGTCAAATAAAGAAAAGGTACTGGCACATTACCCATAAAAAGGCAAATTTCCAATTTTCAATATGCCTGTGAAGCCAAGTTACATTTTCTTTATATAATAGCCAATGCCTTTTAATAGCCTTGCATACAGCAATGTTCAATCACATGTTAACTGGTGATCTTCATGTAAAGCTTTATTATCAATCATTGAGTAAGTAGGAAACGATACGTTATATTTAATCCATGAATTGTACTTTTAGACTGAAACGATGCCAATATTTTCAGTTCACAATTGACATTTGACAAATGCGCAGACGCAGATCCCGGATCCCGGTATTTGTTTTTGGCAGAGCAATTCTTAAGTGGGATTTATAAACTCGCCGTACGCCGTTACCGCTAACGCTAACGTTTGACGTTCGAGATAGACATATGGACGCGCCTGCATACATTTATATCATGCCGTCTGCCGTTGACGCACCGCTAGAGATCGTTCATCTCCATCTTTTGCCGTCCGCCGTTCGTAGATGAAGTCATAGGAAAATGGCTCAATAGGTTTTGTTCCCATAATTCATATTTTTATATCATTAAATCAAGATTTGTACCAAAATATACTCGAGTCAGTCACCAAATCTCACTGAACTAAAACACATTAACTTCAAAGTAGGTGAACAAAAAAAATGAAAATCTTCGATGACAATCGACGTTATAAAAGTTTATAAATGCATTGGGCGACGGCAACGTTAGCGTCACCGGCGAACGTCAACCGTAACGGCGGACGGCAAGTTTATAAATCAATCTTTATAGGAATATGCACTCGTAGTGTGTACAGTGCATTATGGAGTCTCTAAATATGTGTAGACAAACCCTTAGGTTTGACATTTGATAGATGTTAAAATACTGTCATGTCACGAGTTAGAAATTGTCAAGCAATAATTGTTAACCGATATTTCATCACCAAGTTTGTGTGCCCCTTTTTTCATGCTTTCACGCCATTAAAAGTGCTTCTAAAATCATCAGTGTGTTTTACTAGGAATCTCAAATTACTACATTTGTTCGTTTCAGTTCAAAATCATGTTTATTTGTGGATTTGTGCAGTGAGTGTGGAACAAAAATAAGTTCGTATTGAATTGAAACAAATTCATTCACAGTACAGGTGGTTAACCGTGCGTTTGATTACGTTCCAAGACTTATTGGGGAAAGAACACAAGAAGCTACATATGCACATGCTACAAAAAAAGGGTTATGTTCGAACTCATTGGACACGAATGGCTCAGTTTATCAACATTTAAAGGTGTAATCAAAACTGGACAATAGGCAAGACGGAATAAAAAGCCACCCTTTCATATGCTTTTAGTGGTATGGTTCGACTTATTTGTGGTAAGAATGTTACGTTTTATATCTTACTATTTCTTAGAAATGCATCAGTTGATTTTGTACCTATCATTTTCTGATACTTGATGAAAGTACTGTACTTATATCAACAATGGTGAATGAAGCATAGGAAGGCGTTTATCAGCTCAACATACATTGTTAAAATGTGCGATTCAAGCACTCAAACATGAAATCTCCATTTTTTTATTGCAGATTGCAGACTCACTCAAGGCTAATCCACTTCCAGTCAACAATTTCACGTTATCTTTAAGGGCCTCGCATAGGAGGACGCACAAACAGAAAAAGACAATAAATTGCATTTAGTTTTAGATAATGTCCCGGTTATTGTTATCCTAACCACATTTTTTTTTTATATCAGAACCAGAACTGAAATATGCCAATAAATATAATGCACTGAATTGGTGGTGTTTTTTTATCACTCCTTGACATTTGATGGTGAAGTAGTGATTTGCCATCAATTATCCATCATGGCAAAATGCCTTGCGGCCAAATGACGGCCGGCGTGCCAAATTGATACTCCTCAGGTGATAACTGCCTGTACATTGCCAATGAGAATTGCAGGCATCGCCGTTACTATAGAGTTACATTGCCGGGATGGCATGTTTGCTGGGTACCGACAAGCGATTCCCCGATGATGCGTTGTTGCGGTGTTACGATACGAAGTTCTGTTGCATGTCTGTACCCATAGTACCCATGGACCTTTACGTACCCTTTCAGTATACGCGTATTCGCAAACGGATCTATCAAATGTCAAACATATTTATGTGAAGAAGAAGAATAGTGGTTATCACCTTATTGTACCTATACTTAATATTCAGTTTCTCACTTATTATAATATATATTATTAAAATAAATTACCCAAGTCAAAGTCCTGAATACCGAATTTAGTTACATGATCTCATCATTTGAAGATTCCGTATACGTTTAAGTTGATATGAGTGGCTTTGAGAGCTTATTTTCCTATTAACGGAATTCGTGGCGATAAGTACACAGTATAAACGGCAATACGTCATCAGTGCCATAAACCGTATTGTTATGTGATTTGCTGGCGACCAAATGTCGATACCAGCAAACTATACATATCAACGCGCTTGGTTGCATTGATGACGTGGATCGAAAATTGTTTGGCGTTTTCCGTATACGTATACGGATACGTATAAGAATGCTCTATTGGCTTTAAGTATCTAAGAATAAACAAAATTTTGGTTGCATTCGGCAAACATTGAATAATGATAAGATTTATCATCTTTTTTAATTCATAGGGGATTTACACTAAATGAAATAGTAGAAGATGCGAATAGAAGACGACCTTCATTCATCTGCTTATTCGATGAGAAGTGATTTATACCAAATTTGATATGAAAAGAAATATATTGCAGTGTGGTTGCCTGAAAAATTCTGGTCCAGACTATGAATAATTTTAACAGTACAAGAATGTTTTCTTTTATCTCTTCACCCACTTGTTTATTGAAAAAATCAGATTCCAGATGAAAGTATGGAGTCTACAGAATAAGCAAACGAGAGGCCAAGTATGTTTTGGTCATAACTATTAGGTTCCAGGTATAGAGAGGTAAGTCGATGGTAGTAATATGCACTCATCTGTTCATTCAATAAATCATATATATCAAATTAAAGACAATCTCGTCACGAACGCAGTGGTATAAGGTTGCCTAAGAAAAATCGGTCATGGGTTACAGTTGCTGGTCCACAGCATCATTTTGAAGCAACTGGCATTGGACTACAAATCAATATATATTTACCCGATAAATTATACAGGGTGCGCCAAGGTATGTGGTCTATTAGAATATTTCGGGAAATAAATATATACCTGGCAACCTGATAGTTATGACCCAAAAATACTAGGCAACCTATCGTTTGCATTTTCTGTAGACTCCACACTCTTATTTTGTATCTGATTTTTTAAATAAACAAGTGAGTCATTTAAACGGGAAAGCTAAATTGCGCCTTAACCGCAAAATATATCGAAATGAACAAAATTGATTCAAATAAGGAATGCCCCTGTGCAGTTGGTGAAAATGTTTTTAAATATACAGGGTGTATCATTTCTGCAAAGCAAGCTTCAATATAGTTTTTTTTTATTGGCAACTCCTTTATAACTTTAGATATTTGAAATCGCACCTTTTCTAAAAATTGATGCGTTTGCAGCCATTGATCAAGTTGAGACTTTGCCAATGTTTAAGCAACTGCTTTGGGTATCTTTTGGTGGCAATGGCGTCGGCACTGCAGATTTTACTGTTAAATTCGGCTGGGCTATAAACGCGCCGCCGCTGCAATAGATCACTAGTCTACACGTTTACACGTACACCTACCTCAATATCTGAATACATTTCTACAACATTCATATACCTACCTATAATATTTTGTAATTTCTCTGACTTCACCTGACGAAACTTCATCTTCGCTACTACTAGATGACGAGTTTAAAATTTCGCTAGAGAATTATTTTTTTTTATATTTTCAGTGCAAAGCGAGTCGAACACGCACTTTCCATTGCTCAAAAATCAAACGAAAACAGTATAATGCTTGAAGGAAATCACAGGTACCCAATCAAGTGAAATCAGGAGAAATCAGTGCTGATCATAGAAAATTATGGGAAATCAGAGGAAATCCATGCAATAGAGGCAATCTTGTGTACAAATTTTGATCGGCGATTTGCCCATCGGATATTTCTTTGTTCTTTCTTCTTTCAAACCAATTCGAGCACTCGAGTCGACGTCATATGGTCGTCCAAAATCAATATCGATATAGAGACCAATCCCTTTTATCGTGGATTGTAATGCTTGGTTTACATTCAATCTAATTTCGAAGTGGAACTGTCAAAATTTCACTTGGCGAACGAGAATCATATGGTACCATCCACAATATATTTGGCGCGAGCGTCACTTTGAACATCAATAAATTGAAGTCTTAGCATATGATTCCCGTTTGCCAAGCGAAAATTTGACAGTCCCAATTTGAAAACAAATTGAATGTAAACCTTACATAACTTGTAGTAACCAGAACCAGAGTAACCTCAATTTTCTGTTGATGTTTTAATGTTTTGGTTTTGAACTTTTCTAAAATTACCTGTTTGTACTGATTTCTTTTAAAAATGTCTGTTAAATATCCAACAGACTGGGATATTGACCAATACAAAGATGACACAGAACCTGAAGAGCATTGGGAGTTGCGAAAAGCTTTTATGGAGGAACATAAGGGCACATTTTCTGAAGAATACTTGGTAGCCCTGGCTAGAACCTTCACTAATATTGAATTTATGGGATGCAGGTGAGAGATAGATTCTTCTTAAACTCCAGTTTTGTAGAGGCCCTGTGGATGTATCAATTTCGGTCCCAGTTGGGTAGTATACCTACCATTTATAGCAAAAGGGGATTTTTAATCTCATTAACACAGCAAAAATCTCATTTTTTTTTTTTTAAGAACCAGTAGTCTATGTCCTCATCGAGGTCCTCATTCAACATAAAAAATTCACATCTTATAAAATTGTAAAAATAAACATGTTTCAAGTTTACAATCCTACGGGTCATTATAGGTAGGGATTAGAAATGTAAAAACTATTACTAACTTTTTGAAAGTGTGAGAACAGTCCTAACTACACATGTTACCAAAATTAGCTTAAACTAACCTAAAAAATCCCGGAAATTACCAAGTGAAGGGTGTCTCAAAATTAAAGCAAGATTTGAATTAAATATCAGACATTCTTTTTTCATTAAATCATCGTGCCCAAAAAAAACCTGGGACTTCAAAATGTAGTTTGATCTTCCGGACTGTTAGCTTTAATGTTTGACTTTTATGAGTGACAGACAGACGTGTCAAAAAAAATATTTGTTTAACGTCATGCAAAAAGCCTTCGAAAATTGAACGACTAGCACCTTTATGCACCGTAGAAATCTAATCCGGATTAAGTCTCTATCGCGATTATATTCCAATTTTTGGATGCACCCAAGGATGCACCGGGCACCGCAGACCGCAGCGCTTAAGCCCGAATCCGTCACTTAACTATGATCGCCCCGAGGATCGCCCCATTTTTTAGGCTTAATCGAAGAATTTTAACGAATTCAAACCTAGTCTTTCATTTGCTTATGTTTTTCCCACAGATTTTGAGGTTTTGCGACTAATAAAGACAAAACTATGAGAGTGAAATATCAACGGAGGAATATTTAGATTTTTCAAAAATCATCGATTGGAGTAGGATTTTTTTCCGATTTCAATAATGCAATAGGTAGTCAATGGGTACTATACAAAATAGATCTCAATATCAAGCAATATTTATTGCTCCACAATACACTCATAATAATGCGAATTGCTCAATAGAATATTGAATTGAATAGGTACTCTGATACTTACCGCATTATTTATCGTTCAATCGATCGACTCAATTTGGATTGGTGTTGAAAGTAGGTACATACCTATCTATACCCTAGAGGTATCTAATGGCTACTTATCTCAAAGTTTTGTCTAATTCTAATTTAATTCAAAAATTTAAGTTTATGGGTAAAACCAAGACTCATAAACAAAAATAGACTTGTTGATTTACTTTTTTTATTCAAGCTTTAGATTAGTGATGTAAACTAAAAAAAAAACGTTTTGTTTTTTTTCTAAAAAACATGTTTTTTTTTAGAAAAAAAAACTTTTTTTCGAAAATGTTGTTTTTTTCAGAATCAGGGTTTTTCCTTCAATGCCCTCAAAAACGCAAAATTTCATAAGTAGCTACAATGCAAATATCAACGTATACGTTATTTATTTAAATAAAACTTTATGAAGGTACCGAATATAATAATTTCAGATTATGACTGTTAACCAAGCTGTTAACTGTATTACTGGGTACGTTTTGCCAAGTTTAAAATTTTATAGCTATACCTACTATGATATGTTCAATAATTATTGTGACATTACTGACATTCTCATTTTCAAGGAATAAATAAAAT
This sequence comes from Orchestes rusci, assembly GCA_958502075.1. NCBI lineage: Eukaryota > Metazoa > Arthropoda > Insecta > Coleoptera > Curculionidae > Orchestes > Orchestes rusci. The sequence goes on along the minus strand of OY293310.1, from coordinate 17,753,192 downwards.
TTGCCCCTTTCAAATGGTGCACTGCTGGCCATTTTTATCAAAAATTACACATACACAAGTTTCTTTTTTTACCTTTATTTTGAAAATGTGACACGTCTTGAAAAAAAACGCCGGAACCTGAAAACTGTTGATTTGATTGAGTTTTTAAATGCACCAATATTTTTTTTCATAACTGATGCGGATCATCAAATTTTAGGAATGTGCAATTCATCTGACCATGAGTGTTACTACGTCTTTTGCACTCTTCGGGCATTGGCTAGTGTTGAGTCGCACTCTAGATGTTGACACTTGTCGTCATAACTATTGCTTCTTTAATTTTTTTATTAAAAATTGAAAAAAAACAACCCATTTTTGATAGTTATGATGTGTTCCTATAATTTGAAAAAAACCAATGACTTGTTTTTTCTTACCAAAAAAATATGTTTTTTTAAACGTTTTTTTTTTTCAAATTCGAAAAAAACCGTTTTTTTACACCACTACTTTAGATACTAATCATCTCTACAAGATAAACTAAAATAAAAACCTTGAAAACTGATGGTCTCATCACTTTTTATTTGTTTTCCCAAATGAGATTTTTTCATTAAATTTTCTTTACTTCATCTAAGTCTCAATTTATAACAGATATCCCAATAGAAGAAAGTTTGTGTTTTTATCAACTATATAAGAAATTATTTTAATTATATTTGTTTTTCCCCTTTCCTTGAGTTGTGAACGATGCGTTTTCCAAAGTTTGTACATCGAGTTGTACATATTTGTGATAATTTCAAAGTAGATAATGAGTTTGAGAATTATACAATATTGTGAATTTATCAATGGACATTCCTCGGGGCACTCCTTACAGAATCATTTAATCAACCACTTGTTTCTACTAAAATATATTGTCTTGTGTTGTAAAAAGTGATGGTGGATGGAATTGTTATTCTTGCTGTATTAGACTAGGTATACAGTATATAATAACCACTCACTTTCATGAAATCTAAGCCCAAGAAAAGAGGAAAAGCAAATATACGAAAGGTTCAAGAAAAAAAGTTGATACCTACACCAAATATTGAATTTACAAGAAAAACCCCTTGGCTAATGTTTGCTAAACGTCATATCAGGCTTGCGGATGTTACTGATCCATATAGTTGCTCATTTTTCATTAGAACTTGCAAGCAAATAGCAAAACTCAAAAAAAATCACGCAACATACATTTCAAAATAATTGTTATTTATATATTTGTCTAGGTTATTTTGTGACGTTGTCAAAAGTCTCACCAGGACCCGTATTCCGTGTACCTGTGGAATTCTAGCAACATGTCGCTTTCCCATCATTTTACACAGAGAGCGACGTGTTGCTATGAAATTCCACAGTACACTGAATCCCGCCCCAGGACCCGTATTCCGTGTACTGTGGAATTCCATAGCAACACGTCGCTCTCTGTGTAAAATGATGGGAAAGCGACATGTTGCTAGAATTCCACAGGTACACGGAATCCGGGTACAGGGATTAGGTGCATACAAAACACCGCTTAATCTAACTTTGAAAATTGATCGACATTGGCTAAGCTCACGTACGGTGCATATAGCTGTAGAATCAGCATAACACTCCGAACGCAGACAATTTGTTTGATACATTTTTTATTTTTTTCTAATTTGACACGCGATGTTGCGACGTTTGCATCGTTTGAACTAATGTATAGATCACAGGTTTCAACAATTTCTGAACGATTTTAGTTGGACTTTAACCAAAAACTCAGTACCTATTCAAATGAGTGAAAATCCACTTACTGCAAACATGAATTTAAATTTTCAATGTGAAGAAAATACTATACCTACATCCGAGCCTACTCTGTGGGTGGTGTGAATAAAGAACAAGTGATAGTGAATGCTTTTACTTGAATGTCTTGAAAGAAACTTATACACTTCATAGACAACTGACAATAATGGCATCAAAGCATGATGCTAAAATACACAAGATATGCCTGGTTTACATTGAATTTTACTTCGAAGTGGAAGTGACGGATTTCCGTTTGCCAAATGGGAATCATATGATGATACCATCTACATTGAATTTGACATAAGCGTGACTTTGAACCTTGCTTTGAACACAAATTCAATGTGGATGCTAACATATGATTTCCGTTTGCCAAGCGGAAATTTGACATGTACACTTCGAAGTGTAATTCAATATAAACCTTGAAATAATCAATTGCTGGACAGTATTCATAACAATATAGAAGGATCACTCTGTCAAGCGCGCGAAACCGAACCGATAATGACCGAACTTCCCAACACTTTTGGCTCGGCGGGCTGTCTTTTGATGATGATGCTTCATAGAGTGAACCTTCTATATTGTTATATGTTCGGTGGTAATACTATGAGCGGTGGTATGAGTATCTAATTATACACATAGCTCAGGCAACAAAGGAAAAATAGGGGGGGGGAAATGGTGTATTTGCGGATTTTGGTGAGGTGTCCTGAACAACATACTAAAAGTCCTGATCGGTGGGGGCAAGCTAAGGTGGTATAGGGTATCTGAAGATTTTTTTTTTGGTTTTATGAATAGCGGAAAAACTTCGGAAAAAACCAGGACCTTTAGCAAATGAACATAAGAAAACTTGATTATTCTACATGAAATTCTCATTCAAAAAGGTTCAAAACATATTGTCGCTAAGATTGACAGGTAAGGAGATATGGATGAACGAAAAACTATATGATTATACAGGGTTTCGTAGAAATTTGTAAAAAAGATCGTAGGGTGATTCATTCTCACAGGGTATTCCCATCAGGTATTTTCATGAAAAAAAGTTCCCATAAAAATTTGACGAAAAATTTTATCTACGGGAGCTACGCCCCTTCAAATAGGGCACCCCAATAACTTTTCTTCCTCAATATTTCCAAAGCCATTCATACAAAAATCATGAAATTTCATATATCGCATGAACTTTCAAAGCAGAATCAGAATTTGAGCTCAAAATTTCGAAATTTTAATCAGTAGCTTACCAAACTGGGAGGGTTGAGTGAATAGCTTAGACCTCGATAAATGGAGGTGTACGAAGACTCTTAGTAGACCACCTGACACAGTAGCCTAGTTTACACCGAAAGCTCGTTTAGTTCGGTCCGATAGGACCAAGTGAGTGGGGATAGTACGGTAGGACCAATGCTTGCTTCTCGTCCGTTTACACCGCCTTGCAACGCGTGAACTAAATAAGTACGCGCGCAATTCGTCAAACGTCAAAAACAAGTCGAAATTATTTATCAACACAATTCGTAATCAAAAAAAACATAAGTGAGTACGCTCAGATTGCATTGAGAAACTCAGAACCAACACAATTCACAATAATAACAATCAACATAACCTCATAATTTTGATCCAGATCGAACCAAATTTAGTTCGGTACACCTGCTGGCAAGTAGCGAACCAAGAGCGGACCAGCTTAGTTCGCAACTGTTTACACCATTCGAACCAAATATTTGGTTCTGATATAGTTCGAATTTAGTACTTGGTCCGCGGACCAAGTTGTCGGTGTAAACTAGGCTAGTGAGGAGTGGGGCCAATGACCGCGAGTGATTTTTCGCTGGGTGGTCTCGTTTTCAAATTATTCAGGTTTCTCTTGAATAATTAGAAAAATTACCTACAGAGACCCCCCTCCACTTTACCTCGCCCCCCACCAATCAGAACTTTTAGTATGTTCTTCAAGACACCTCAACCAAAAAACCTACACCTATACCAAAATTCCTGTATGACGTCACACAATTTATAGGTTGAAGCTTGTTATGTCAGTTATGTGTACATAAATAATATTGGTGTTTTTGATAACATATTTTCTAATAAATACTATCCAATTTCATCCAGTTACTAGAATGATTCTTACATCAGATATCACAACAAATGCTTCTTCGTTGATTTGTTTAGCAGCAATTTTCTGAATAAAGGATTCGTATTGCTTAAAGGCGTGCAAACTTTTATAAGCCTTCATCTGCTGCCCAGTGTAAAAACAGTGAGTTAACATCCATAATTTACTAAATTCATCATAGTGATATTGGGTTATTTCCCAATTCACTTTTCGAAAGAGCATAGGGATCAATATTGTGTATAACGCCGATTGTTTGTTGGTATTGTATCTTCACATCACCATTTAAAATTTAATAATAATTGCTGAGCCGTTATTGAAAAAAACTGATTGGAAAAGCATTATTAACAGATTTGTTTGCCACCCAGCAAAAATGACATCACTGTCAAAGTCACGTGTTCTGGAATGGTCAATTGAAATTGATCACAGGTTAATAGACCGTCAGATGACGACAGATTTTGCTGACTGATTTAGGAACATAGGGATTCCCATGTTAAATTTTCAATCCCATGTTAGCAGTGGTTCAATTCAAAGTACACAGCTGAAACTTACAGTGGATAAACTTTGGTGCATAGAGATATTGTTATTCCACCAAGCACAGAATACCTTGAAAAAAGATGCTTTTATCAATTGGAAAGTAATATTTTTACATGCCTTGTATAAACCACTGTCACCCAAGAACTTCATTGTCAAATTGTGATTACATTTTTATTTCTAATAGTATTATACAATTACAAAAATCTAACATGATGTAGCCCTTATTTCAACCCTTCAAGTAGGTACGTGCGATCCTTATGGCTTTGTTTTTTCACTATTACATTGTTATACAGTGTGACCCATTTGTTTTGGGAACACCCTGATAAAAAGTTTATCTCTTAACCGATTTGGTTCGTTTTTTTTTTGGATTGTAGAACTCGAAAAATTGTATATTCTTGGCAAAAAGTGACCTTCGCCATTTTGACTTCAAGGCCAACTATGTTAGTTTTTAAGAGCAAAATTTCAGGAAACCATATTAGCGATTTTTTTAGAAAAAATCTGTGTGCGCCACTGGATTCAGCATCCTTTAAAACGGGTCTATACAAATTTTCAACCGAAAATATCAAGTTGAAAAAAATTAAAAATTCGCACTTTAACAATCTTTGATTCTATCAAAACAAATAAAAATGCATTGAAGTTGATGGTGGTTTGGTAGAAGTTACAAATTTTTAGTTTTATGTCATTTTTATTTGTTTTGATAGAATCAAAGATTGTTAAAGTGCGAATTTTTAATTTTTTTCAACTTGATATTTTCGGTTGAAAATTTGTATAGACCCGTTTTAAAGGATGCTGAATCCAGTGGCGCACACAGATTTTTTCTAAAAAAATCGCTAATATGGTTTCCTGAAATTTTGCTCTTAAAAACTAACATAGTAGGCCTTGAAGTCAAAATGGCGAAGGTCACTTTTTGCCAAGAATATACAATTTTTCGAGCTCTACAATCCAAAAAAAAACGAACCAAATCGGTTAAGAAATAAACTTTTTATCAGGGTGTTCCCAAAACAAATGGGTCACACTGTATATTATGTCGATCTGTTGAAATGCCATAAACGAGAAAATGAAAAAAAAAAACTTCATTTTTCTGCAGAAGAAATGCTAATTCTCCATATGCCGTCTAGCACACTTGCGGTCGCTAAATTTCCATTTTTTGTGCTCGACAGTGGCATAATTTTTAGGAGTTAAAATCCCTGAAACGAGAAAATCAGTCAGCAGAATCTGTCGTTTTCTGACGGTCTATGAGTTGACCAGTGGAAAATTCACTGGTTAAGCCCTGGTTAAGCACAAACCAAAGGAACATAACCACATAACTATGACTATTTTAACATTTGTGTTCTGCTTCTTGAATAATTCTTGAATACTAGGTGTGTTTGTTATGCTCCACTAATGCACACTTTTCGACACTACAACACTCAGTGTGGCTTTGTTTGTGAAATTTTTGTCTGTTTTTTAGGATAGAATATCTTTACTAGTTACAAAAGTGTGCACTAGTGGAGCATAACAAAAACACCTGGTTTATACAACACAGTCATAAGCATAAGCATAACTTAAGTCATAAGCACAAATGTTGAACGTATGGTTTCTTATGAACGAGTTTATACAACCTTTCACAAACATAACGATAAGCATAAGGATAAAAAAGTTGATAATTTTCATCTTTATGTCTAAAGTTATGCAAAAATCGGAACAGCGCATGCGTTATTTCTGGCAATCTACGGTAGTAGTCAAATATAGTCCTGTCTTCTTATAAGTATTATCTTGATTTTCTTTGGCGCCTGGCTTCTCGATAGTTGTTCATGTTCTGTTTTGGTTTCTCAACTGTTTACTGTTTTGTGCATTTTTGTGATATTTCGATATTTCCTGAAGTCAGTTTTAATTTTATGTTAAGTATGAATTTTGATTGACAATTTTTAACGCTTATGCTTAAGAAGTTGTATAAACCACCTTAAAGTTATGTATATATTTACGATTGTGCTTGTGACTAAATTTATGCTTATGCTTATGAATTTCTTGTATAAACCAGGCTTAACATCAACCAGAAAGTGGATGAGAATACACAATATTGTTAAATGATCATAGAAACCAGCTTTTACTTATCTTTATTCACTCCGCCCCATATCGCGATCCTTTTCAGAATATGGACCACTTTCAAATACCTCTATTATTTCGAAATCAAGAATCTGATTAAAAAAATGATCACGTTTTGTTCAATTACACAAATATCGAAGATCGATAATACGCAGAATAAGTTAATCGCGAAAATAACTTTCAAGAAATAGAGTTCAGTAATGCAGAAGATCATTTGCATTTTTTTTTAAATAGACACATCAAAGTTAATTTCTACAGTTACCCAGCTCCAGTGATGATAAAAATCGCCGAACTATCCAAAGACGTCGCCAAAAAGTACCGCAATTCCAAGAAAAACAAGCTACAAAGGACATTCGTCTCAGCATCAAATGCAGCTGAGAATAAGATAAGTAAGTTACTAATATCTTCTCATATAACGAAATAACTGATTCACTTTCCAGAAAAAAGAGGTCCTGATCCTGGCTCATATACAAGCAATACAGTTAACAAAAGTAGATAATTTTTTACAATACATATTCCCAAAATGTGTGATTTGTCTGAATTTATTTATTAACCATAACTTGTAATGGTAAGCAGCAATCTATATCTGTTTATAAGACATAAAAAATAAAATAATAAATAAATAAAATGTATTGTTTATTCGATTACCTAAAAAACCTGGAACACATCAAAAGAAATAAGATTGCACCTGACCTTAGAAACAATTCAATTTCTGAACTTATTGAAAGAGCCATGGCAAATTACTATATTGTGTTTGTCTATGATTGATATTATATTATTATAGTAGGTAAGAGTCCCACGCTCCATAGAAATATCACAGAGGTTTCACTTGGCCGTGGTATTATTATTCAAAGCCTCAATCGAAACACTGAGCTGTTCGAGTCTCTGTATCAGCTGGCTCATTGTATTTTGCGAAGTCTTCAAACTCTCATCAGTCAAAGAAGGAACAGTAGCAGCGCCCCCCAAATCGAAGTGTAGTTTGGCCAATTTTTCTTGCTGTTCTCTTATGTTGGTCATCTGTTCCATTGTGCATCCACTTCCAAAGGCTCTTAGTTTCCCAGAATGGAAATCGGCAAGTAGTCCCAGCAGGGCTCTTTCCATGTGTCTCACATCTGGCACTTGAGAGATAAAAGAATGGTGGTGGGTATCTGGTTTAGGGGAATCTATTTACATGCAGAATGGAAAACAAAAATAAATCAAATCATAAAATAAAAGAGTTGAAGTGGTGTTATTATCGAAAATTATAAAAATAAAGTGGAGGTGTATTTTCAAAAATAATAATAATATGTAAAACGATGTGTTACTTTCAAACTACAGGAAAAAAGAAAAATGGCATTGACTACTTTCTTGAACTCTTAACTTGTATCGATTCTATGCAGGATAGTAGTACTTATTATTTGTAGTTATTGGTCGATTAATAACTGGATTTTGTATTGTTACCTATTCCACAAAAAGTACTTTATCAGTCAGTGACTACAGTATGTACGATATCTGTCAAATATCAGGATGTAGACTATTCAGTGTTGGTATGGCGATAGTTCATCGATTTCGAAAACTTCATGTGTGTGGATATCAACCACTGCAAAAGACCATTTAGAAGAGTGTATACCTTGTTCTTAATGTTCTCCTACAAATCAAGTATATTTCCTTAATGCCCGGTTTCTCAACATTTGACACTATCCATTCGATAGCAATCAATTCCATAACTTTTATACAGGGTTGGGCACGAAAAACTTTTCACCAAGGTTTTCTCAGGTGTCGGGTGATTAATCAAAAATCGCTTGGACATGTCAATTTTTTTTTTTTGGGTGAAGAGAAAACCTAGATGGGAACTTTGTTTCGTGCCCCACTGAACACTATCTAGCCGATAACTAGTTATTTTTTGGCACAATGTGTTCATACCAGATGGCAGTATGAGCACTATCTGAAGATATCGCCTTGGACGTTCAATAATCCATAAAATTCATAACAAAACTACACAATAAAACAAAACAATTCCGAGAATCACAGGACAGAAAATGGGTTATTTACCGAATACATGTCTACCAATTTTTCTCCAAATGTCCATTCGATAACATGATATGAATCCGATATGTGACATGATATCGTTGAGAAATCAAAATGGTTGTTTATCCAATCAATAGGCTTATTGAAAAGATATCTTGTTCAGAAACTGGGGGTAAGAGGGTTTCGCAACGCACATCAAGATGATAGTCTGGTCGTTCTTATTTACGCAATAAAACCCAGTAGTGGAGTAGAAGTCTTTATTCTTTTTTTTTAGCCGCTTCAAGACAAAAAAGAACCCTCAGACCCGTCTTTTTATCTTGGCATTTTCGGCCTAAAAAGAGCAAAGCCCTAGCGGGGGGGACCTTGTCATCCCAAGGACCCCCAAAATTTTAAATGGCATGAGGGGTCGAGTGATACCTTATTTTGAAGGTATTTTTTATGTAGATTATAACACTCGAGTTTTGAGCCGCCACTATACAGGATGCCTCAAATTAAGTCGGCACTATTGATAACTTCATTTTTATTGCAGCTACACTCTATTCACAACCAAAAGTTACAAACTACACGTTTAGTTTGTGACATAGAAAAACGATTGAACTGACCACATGTGTTGGTTTATCTCACGTGGCCTTTCAATTGTTTTCCTTTGTTTGATCACGTGTAGAAGGTTTTTTTCTGCTGATTGGTAGAATTTTAAAGAGAAATATTCTTTGAATAGAGATGTTTTGCTTTTTGCATCTCCTAAATTTTCATTCCGTTGTGGTTATCGTTATTCTGAGTATGCGCAGTGAGACAATCACAATCCTTTATCATTATCAACCATAACGGATTCCTTTAATGACGGAGAAATAAGGAAGAGCTGAGCTTATCGTTATGGTAATGCTTATTTTTCAGCAGCGATGTTGCCGGAATGTGTAAAATTAAATGGATACTACTGCTAATAATAATTTTTTCTCAAGCAGTTGAACAAAATAAGATGCAAATAACTACTCTACATGACAATAAACGATCGCGGTAACCAAAATGGAATGTTTTACATACAAAAAATAAACCCAGTAAAATATTCTCCTTTATTTTATACTATTCCGGATTGATCTACTCAACAATCTTGTCACGAACTCAATCACGGAATACGACCTAACTCGGACCTAACCCTACTTCTCAGCTTCTAACATCTTATAAATATTATTGTTGTTTAATGTTTATGCTCTGTACAACTAACTAATTTTGTGTATTAAACGGAAAGGTTGGTACAGAACCGTAATAAATGTCTAGAGTTACATCCATGTGAGTAGTGCCCTCCTTATACCGGTTTCGTCCCGTAATTGGACTCATCA